>VZRL01006640.1:1986246-2122481 GCA_013397895.1 Origma solitaria
GCAGCAGGCGGGGGTCGCGTTCCGCTGCAGCGCAGCTGGGAGATGCACCCTCCCGGAGGGGAAGAGAGGATTGGAGTCCCGTGCCCTGAGAACTCACCAACTAGGTAGAGAAAAGCTAGGGCAGAGCCGGGCTTCTCTTCCTGCAGTTGCAGCCAAAAAAGCAGACAGCCATTTTTCCCACTCCTCTCTCCTCCAAACCCGGTGAGGAGTGTGTTTATCAAAATCCCAAATCTCTTATTCCCATCTCTGCCCAACCAGAAAGTCTTTGTCTCTTTTGTGAGAGTAAATGGCCCCTAAGTACCGATCATTAGTTGCCTGGCAACAGAATGGGAAAAATTCCACTTCCCACCCCTCCCTCAACCTCTAACAGTGGTAAAAGGGCAGCAAAACTAATAACAGACTTCACTCTTTTTGTGTGTTCTCAGCCCCATGGACTTTGCTCAGCCTGTGTCCTTTGAAAATGCGGATATTGGCCGATGTCCCACACTAGAACCAGAAGTTAGGCCACCCGAGGATGAAGATAAACCAACTCGTGCAACAGTTCTGGTCCAACCTGAACCAGTCACTGATGGGGAGGAAGAAGGGCCCAGAATTCCTCCTGCTTCTCCTCCTCCAACACCATCTCTATTGCCTGCACTTGTAAGTATAAATCATTTCAGTCAGGTAGAGTTTGAAAAGTTTCTTTTTCCAGGCAAAATTGAAAGTCTGTTCATCAAGAATAATGAAGCACTTTGCCACAAAAATAGTAACAATTCAGTATGATACTGTAAATGGAATACTTTGTTGCAGGTCAGTAAAACCTGTGGATGATGAAAAATTCATTTATATTATTTGTTTGGATTATCACAACAGTAATTGGAAGAATGAGATAGCTTTAGAATTCTCTTAGGCTTGCATGCGTAGCTGTAAACCCTTATGCTTCAGGATGTAAGCCAAGCAACATGTGCTTGGGGTTGGAAGGGAAATTTTCCCATGGGAAATCCATTTCATTATGATATTTCTTGTGCTGTTCTCTGATGCACATGATAACAGCCATGTCAGTGACAGGATGAAGAAAAAGAAAAACCAGGAGGCCTATTTGATATGGCAATTCCTCCACTGCTATTTCATAACTTTAGTCAGGAGAATTACAAAATGAAACCACAGTCACTGCTAAATTGAGCTCAACTCTCATTACCAGAAATAAATGGCTAGATAGGGGCAAGCAGTCTTATACAACAAAATTTAAGTGAGAAATTTCTTCTTTCATAACTGTAGTAGTTTTATAAGTTGATGAAACATTTACTGTTCACAAAACATATGTTTACACATCTGAATATTAAAATGAATAACACGTACACTGGAAGATATTATTGAATGGAAAATTATTTGCATTTTGTTAGACCTGAATATAGCCAACAGGCTTATGCAGAATGTAGTTCAGTATCACTGAGGTTTCAAAATGATGTGAAAAGATTTCACGTTCCCCAGTTAGGAGCCTGTTTACATTATCAGAATTTACACTTCAATAATAAGACAGTTTTGAGAAGTTAAGAACTGTAATTGCATTTAAGATACATGACCACCTTTGCTGGCCAGGTATATATGGCACAGTTTTATCCAGAAGGACTTTTCAGGCACGACTTAAATCTCCACATCCCATGCATGGAAATGGGAGCCTTGGGTTTAAGATGGGCAAGCTCCATCTCAGTAATTTCTGTCTCCCAAGCCCTCTCAGTACTCTAGGGCAGCGGCTGTGGTCTGTTCCCACAAGGTGGAGTAGTTGTAGCGCAAGGGCTCCAATTCAGCTTTTCTGCTTGGAGTTGAATGCGAATTTGCAATGCAGTAAGGCTACTACAGAAAGGTAAGGAACCAGGCAACAACAAGGTGAAAAACATTGTCTGGTTTAATGCTCGCTGTTGTGGAGGAATGCAGTCATAGTATCCCTTGATCAAGCCTTATAAACAAAAGAAAAAAAAACCCCACAGAAAAGCATGCAAGAGCAAGTGCTACTTTCTAAGACTATAAACACTAACTTTGAAAATAGTAAAATTGAGAGTAATAGATCTACTCATTAATATCAGAAATTGTTCCATTGTAACTAGGTGAGTTGTGTATATCAAGACTCTAGAGCAGTGATAATTTAAAACAGGAATTCAAAATAAAATTCTAAATAAAACACCATTACTCCACTTCTATCTTGGAAGTAATGAAACTGTTTTAGTATGCTGAAGACTATTTTAGTATGTTTTAGTATGCTTGAAACTACTTTAAATAAGGCAAGCTTTTGGATAGTTGTTACATTCATATTAATGAGTTCTTCAAAGTATTTTTCTGGGGACTCTTGCAACAGAGTAACTACAGTCTGGTAATGAGGAAGCACTCATATGAGATGGCACTCACATGACAGTAAATTATGCAGAATCTCAGTGTAGAAGGACTATAAATGGAAAATGTAGAGCAGAAAAAAGTATTTTCACATATGAGGTTTAAATAAGGTTTATGTTCTATTAAAGTCCTTTTAGGACCTTTTTTATCTACATGCATCCATCTGCATGTAAAAGGGGAGGGCAGTTGAATCCCAAATGAGAAAAAAACCTACTCTGTACTAAACGCAAGACAAGATCCAGAAGTAGGACAGCTGGGAAATAGACCAGCCACCGATCAGCTGCTGCTTGCTATGAATGCCAGAATGTTCCTCAACATTGGGTAACTGCTGCTTCTGCCTCACGTTATTCCCTGCCTCTCAGGGCTCGCTTGCCGCTGAAATGAAGAGCGCCAACATTACTTCTGCCTTTGACTCCATGACGGTATAATCCGCTTTTGATCCACACATTTCTGCATTGTGCTGTTAACAGAATTCAGTGACCTGTGGGCACTGCTTCAGTGCTCTCTTTTCTTACTAATTGCTTTCTTTGTAGTTACTAATACAGCAAATGAGAATGTGGAGAATGTGTGACAGTTCAGCAGTGGTCTTTTCTGTTCTTCATTTCCCCTGCCATAGACACCGAGCTTCTTGACCTACCAGTCAAGTCCCTGACATCTTACAAGACTGAAGTAAAGAGCAGCTGAGGAGTTCAGGCTCCCATGTAATATGGGAGATTATTAAGCAGCCAGGACATATTAAGGCCATTACTCAAAAAACAAAGCTGAAATATTTTAATACAGGCTCATGATCCGTGCTTAGTGCAAAGTCTTGTGAGGGCTGCAAAGCTGGCTGTCCTTAGATAAAACAAAAGCAGACACAGGCTTGTGAATAAAATATGGAAGTTTTTAAAATACTCCCTACTGATTTTTTTTTTCCTTTTGCTGACTTTTCCACATCAGCCTAATGAATGCTTACTATTGTAAGTAGTTATTAGTAAATAATCAGTGTATGCTATGATTCCAACCACCATGGTCTGTTGGACACACTCCCACACTCCTTGCCCTTTCTTACAGTCATCCTGGCTGGAATGAAATAAAACTGCATTGTTTGCTGATGCTGGGGAACAACTTGTGTCAGGGTCAGACCTTTTACTAACATATACCAGCCTAGGATTGAGTTTACTGTCAGAATATCTCTTTTTTATCATGTAAAATGTAAAGTGTGCCAGAGAAAGGTGTGTGAATGTATTTTCCAATTCTTTCCAGTACTAGTTGTTATTCCCTATCCGCAAATTTTAGTAAGCCCAAATGTTATTGAAGGTATTATATGCATAGTATTGTTATTAACATACTTGTTAAACTTCTAAATAAGCCTGTAAAACTTAAAATAATTTGAAACTTTGCCCTGCATTATGGGAATATGATTTTTTTTTTAATGATCACTGGAAGATTGGTATCATATATTCATAACCTTGCTTGGTCCTGGTGAATTTTCCCTGTTTTCTCCCTCCATTGCGTATTGATGCATCAACTGTTCTTGTCATAATGCATGGTGTTCTACTCTGTCATATTCAAAACAGAGTATTCATTATGGAAAATTATATTTTAGAAGTGCTCTATACTGCTACAAAGATTTTTGTGACGTGTGAAAGCAAAAAAGATAACATCACTGAAAAACTAAGTGAGAGGGGGAAAGATATTTCCTCTTTGCAGTGAAATCTCAGTGCTTAAGTCATTCATGACATTTTCAAAATGTTTCAGAGAAAGAACTCTGTCAGCAAGGCACCTCACCTTGTGCTTTGCAGGTCCCTGCTGAGTCAGGGCTCAAATAAGACTGTCACCAATCCAAAATGATAGCAGCCACAGTGCTTAAAAACAGAGCTTGCAGCTATCAAAGTTTGTTTCTTTCCCAGCGGTATTGTCTGATACTGAGTTGAGTTAGATCCTTTGAGTAGTTTCTTCACAATACTCTCAGTGGGAGGCAAAAGCCAGACATGAGTAGAAGCTGGTAATTACTGTGGTCTCGCATTGCCCCAGGCACCCCTATACAAGAGCTTTTGGACCAGAGAGTAAAATACCTGGTGAAATTAAAAGGAGAAGATTATAGTGGACAGAAGATATTTTACCTTGCATTGTTGCACCACTTCAAGATTAATAGAAGTGGAACGACAGGGAGGGGTTTCTTTCTTTACAGCCTGGGTAATGTCTCTACATTAGACAGCTGGGGGAGTTCCACAGTTGTTACATCTATCCATCAGTTATTCGCATTCCCTGATTGTTTGTGGGGGCCTTTCAACAGCACCAGGGGAAATAACAGCACTTTAAGCAAACAATACAGTTGTAAAACAGTATAAAGAAATAAAATCAAGGACTCATTGACAGCTGCAGGATCTGAAACGACTTTTAACTCATTATTTTTAAGGTGACTAGATTTCAAGTTGGCAACAAAACATCTCTTTAAAACTTAAATCTTGCTTCATTTCTGTAAGAGGGCATCCTACTGTGTAAAACTCAGTTATGTGATCTAAGGGTACGCTGAGCTGCCTGGAAATCACTTAACGCTCTTGTAAATGTCCACTTGTGAAAGCATGAAAGCAACAATGTTCATATATTACTTTTGTTTGCTTTTACAGCCAGCTTAATGAGCTCTGCTTTTACACCAACTTCCTGTCATACTGGTTTATAACTTTAGCTGGTGTGATGAGACATCAGCACACTGGAAAATAGCAGGGCTATTTTCTAGACTAGGTGCAATATTCTCAGTCCTGAGCAGCTGGAAGACTCCCAGGATGTGCACAGCTGAGACAGATACAAAGTACGAAGTTTGTATTATTGCTGTATATTTTACAGGATTCCTGTGCTGCTGACACAGAACCATCCATTTTAGAAGGTGGCAAGCAGTTTGGTCTTTCAAGGAACAGTCACATTGCAGTTGCATTTGATGACACCAAAGTGAAGAACAGGTATGTTGTTTGTTTCAGCAGTGAGTTTTGATGGGATAACGTCAAAATAAAATGCCCCTCCCAATTCTCTCAAAGGCATCTCCCAAAACTATAGACATAATCTGAAAAAGATCACATCCCATGACTAATTAATTTTATTAAGCAAACCTAAAAAAACATTAAAGTATGAAATCTAAGAAATTAAGTGCCCACCTAAGTAGCTCTCACGAAAAGTTTACCTCTCTGTTTGTAAAGGTTTGGGCACACACAGATCCCAGGCTGATTTGCAAAAAATCAAACAGAACAATGCAACTGAGTTCATAGATTGTGCAACTGAGTTCATAGATTGCTTTTTCAGAAGAAAGGTTTTTTGTTCAGTAACTTGATAATTTCTTTTAATAAGCAAAATTTTTCCCCCCTTTCCTCCAGTAGTTAAGATCAAGCTTGCACAATAAACAGGAAAAATTACATTGCCACCCCAAAGTATAACAATATATACATGTAGGTGTTGACGTGTGAAGGAATTCTCTGAACTGTTTATAAAAATACAGCTTTTTTAATGGATCTGTTAAGCTAGAACTTGTTAGTTGTTCATTTTTGCTCTGAAGGCACATGGTCATTAACAAATGTGCCATGTCACACCACAAAGCAATTTTGCTGCTTATAGTTTCCAAATCCATTAGCTTCATACTTATTTATCCCTATAAAGATGTTGCACCACATATTTCCACATATGCTAATTTTAGAAAACTAGAAGTGATCCTTGATTGATCATTTCCATGCAACAATTTTTCACATTTATATTATCAGCTGCTTTCAGGTACTGATTTTGCAGCTCAGCTTGAGCAAGGTTAGTGATGTGTAGCAGTACAACCTTAGCATTAGAGAATCTAAATAATTTCTTCACAAGTTCTTTCCTGTAGAGGAGGGTTTCAACATTACCATTCTGTCCAAGGGGTCAGCAGGTTTGCTCAGACACAGCCTCATTTTCTCCTAGGAGAAATTAGAATAAGTGTTTTATATCCTCATTGTAAACTCTTCTCTCTTCATCTTTAAAAGTTTTGCAACCTGTCTTCAGGCAATACACCCCATTAGAAACTCAGCGTTTGCCAGCTGTCACTACAGCTCTCCTCTTTGTGAGCATTATGTGTGTGGATGATGGATAACGCTGCTGGAATTTTACAAGTGCTGGGATTTTCTAGCTGCTACAGCTGCAGTTGAGAATTATATCTTGAACTTCTATGCCAAGACTGTAGTTTTGTAGCTCCACAGCAAAGGAGCTAATGAATGCTCACATGTCAGTGGTCAGATACGTGTGAAATGCAATTTATATATAACCAAATTAATTTTCTTGAACTCTAATGGACGAGTAAAATTGGTCACTAACTGTATAAAATTTATTTAGAAAAACACAAAAAGGCGGGTGAATTTTTCTAATGCCTGACTCTAAATATCTTTTCCTTTGTTAATGTTTCCTGTATGTTTGATTTCTAGGCTTACAATTGAATTTGAAGTCCGAACAACAGCTGATTCTGGCTTGCTGTTTTATATGGCCCGCATCAACCATGCTGATTTTGCTACAGTTCAGATAAAGAACGGTCTGCCTTACTTCAGTTATGATCTGGGGAGTGGAAACACCAGCACAGTGATTTTCAACAAAATTAATGATGGCCAGTGGCACCAGGTATAATAGTTCTAATTCTAAATTATTCTTTGTAATGCTAAGAGTGAGCTTTGTTTAGCCTTAAGATATTTGCAAAATACAGAAGCCAAACTTTACAACCAGGATTTTCTGGGGAAAAAAAATCATCTAGAACAATTTGTGTCAGATGCACCAGTACACAGAAATTTATCCTTCAGGAAACACATATTTCTGAACATGTTTAAATTATGTCCCATGTATAGTAAAAAACAGCAGAAAATGTTCCTTCCTGCTTAATAGGGCTCATATGAGTATCAGCTCATGATGACAGAATACATCATTAAAACCAGTTGTTTCTACATTAATAATGTCATTGTTAAGCCAGAGTGCTAAGAACAAAATTAAAAAAACCAAAAGTAACATGTAAGTAAACCTTCCCTGGATTATTAATTCAGTAGGGAATAAATATGATATTCATAGATGTATTTGGCAGTGCCTTCTGTGACTTTATGAGAGGGAGCATTATATGCAATGCCTGTGGCATTTGGATGCTAAGAGAAGGAATAATATCACAGCCATGAAATTTATTATTTACTGGGCCAAGGACAACAGACACACAGTATATTCATTAGGTGACATACTGGAAGGCACCATTAAAGACAGAGAAGAAAAGTATACATGTAACTATGTGTTGAATTTATATCCTATAAGTTACATTGAATTTTGTGCAGATATTTAGAAATTCGGCATCTACATCTCATTGCCAAATGAGAAAAAAAATCTAATTGCATTTTCTCTTACCCTTTAATTGTCTCTTTCCCACTCTATTCTCCAGGATTATTATTTTCATGAGATTTTTAGTCATGAACTTTTTGATAATAGCAACTGCTCTACACCAAGGTATTTCATAAGCGGAAAAATTGAAGTTGTAGTAATCATTTATCTCTTTCACATAATGCCTAGGAGCACTGGCAGTAGACCAAGGCCCCTTTCTGCTATTCCCTCTGTACATACAGAAGAGATGCTTTTGCTTCTTTAGCCATTTTCTCTTTATTCTAAGAGAACTAAATGGAGCATATATTTCTTAATGGAGGATTGTGCTCTTTGGGCATACAGCTTGGCACTCCACAAGAGAGAGCCCCTTGTTGTAGATCCTGTTTTTGTAGGGGAGAATGGAGACAAAGTCACAGTTCCCAAAAAGCACAAAAAAATTTTGAGAAGGGGGAGAAGGGAAGGCTATGTTTTCAGGAAAAGGCCACAGTCTTTGTTTCTGAGAAAGCAGGGCCTTCTCCTTAAAATAACCCTTTTAGTGACAACCTCTTCTCTATTTGGAATGATTTACGTTAAAACATTTCCATCAGGCTTGCAGAAGCCACTTGGTGCTGCTGCTAGCCTGCTGTCTTAGGTCCTCTGTAAGAATGTCTGTTCCCAGTTCCTGTCTCACTCACCTAATCTTCCTTCTGCCCAAGTTGTAGTTATCCATCTCAAATTCCCAGCTGCCTGTAAACACCACGTTCAGGCCCTCACCTTCAGGCCACCCTTGTCAGCATTCAGTCATTCCTACTGCATGATAGACCAGCTGTCATGGTAGAGCAGAAGCGGCCATGCTAAAGAAAAGCCAAAAAATGTTGTTTGTCTCTCTTTGCTACTCTGCTGAGCCAACTAGTGTGCTGTTTTGAAATCTGCTAAACATGCATGATGCATTTTACATTTATTCATTTCTTATGCAGAACCATTACTACACTGATTTGTAGAGATTTCAGTATGAACCTTTGGAAAGACATTGGCCTAGAATTTCCTCAGCTCTCCAGCAACTGCACTCACTCCATGCAATTCACAGCCCATTTGTCTGAACAGAAGCCATAATACCAACAGAACATAGCTGGAATTATGTTTACTCTAGCATGAACTATGATATGAGGCATGTCCTGGCTAGTGGAATCATAAACTCAATATTGTCTGCAAACATGTGCTGCTATAAAGATTTGCAGCCAGTGCCATAACATTCAGCATTTATTCTGAAGTACTTATCTATTCTCAGTACTTAAAATTGCTGTCTGATTCCAGGAAAAAAAATACTGCGCTATGCCTATTATAACATAACAATGAAGCATTTTAAAGGAATCTCAAGTCTTTTTAGTAATTCTAATAAATAATAGCCATGATGCTTTCTGACCCAGATGTAATTAAAAGACAGTCAGATGTTGGCACAAAACCTGGCTCAGGAGCTTTGTTCCATAAATATTATCCATAGTTGCTGCCATGGTACTTCTGTAACCACTCCTAACACTTTCTCATGTATTGTTATATATTTTGGACTGTAAGATTAGTTACAATCTGGAAATGCTGTCAGAAAATGTTGTCAGAAAACTATCTATAATTGTATTGCATTTTTGTGTCTTTCTAGGTAAAAGTAATGCGAGTGAAGCAAGAAGGAAACCTCATAGTAGATGGTGTTTCAAACAAGACTGTGAGCCCCAAGAAGGCTGATATATTGGATGTTGTAGGAATGCTCTACGTGGGAGGATTGCCCATTAACTACACAACCAGGAGAATTGGTCCGGTAAGCAACTTTAAGTTATCTTACACTCCTTAAGTATGTCTTGATTGGTACCAGTGTTTTCCCAGTTTTGTTTTGTCTTTCTTTTCCCTCAGACTGCTCAAGAATGTGGATAAAATGGACCTTAGTGGAGGTACACAGCTTTCTTTCAGTGGAAAGATCTGACTCAGAATCCAGTTAATGGGCAGAAAAAAAGAAAAAGGAAATAGCACTTATTTACTGTTTGGAAAAGCAGAAAGTTCCATACACTTGGATCCACTTGGATCACTGCACAGCTAGAGTACAGGTTCCTGAGTACCATTTGCCATGAAAATTCTGCTGTCCTCTTTCTGTTCCCAAATTAAATGTGCATGTACCAATTTATCACTGTTTGGTTCAAATGCCCAGCTTCCGTGCTGACATGGAACAGAGAGCCCAGAGAAATAAATACAGTTTTGGCCTAAATATTGTAGAGTTAACTAGGAACACTGTATTCTTTCACCCAGGCCATTTACTGCGTGTATCTGCACAACTCCATGCCAGTCATCTCACTGATGCCCTTCCAACCTCCCAAGATACACCAGTATCTGGATGGGAGAAAAACCTCTTCCATGCTTTCTTTTGCACTCTGTGCAGAGGGTTCTTTCAACGCTGAAGCCAGAACTTGAGTGAATTTAATTATATCACACAACAAATCAGGCATCTATTGCAGCACAATTCAGAGACAGAAAAAGAAGGAATTTCAATAGGAGCTATGTCTGGGTTCATCCTGGGTAGTTACAGAGAATCCATAAAGAGAAGGCAAAGCACAAATCTGATAAGCAAACAAAACAGACTTCCAAAGAAGCTGTGCATGAATAAATACCATTGTACCAAGATGTTTATGGAATGGAAAATGCCTGTCTATGGACGGGCAAGAGTCCCCTTCTTCGGGTGGACAAAATAAATACAGAAAAGGAATTCCTAGATCCTGCTTAAGTCCCTATATTGACTCATAGATAGGGAATGAAGGGGATGAGTAACCACCCTACATCTGAGAGTGGTATTCCATAAAGAAAACTGACCTGTAAGATCCTGTTTCTCAGTAAATAATAGGTTTTGCAGAAAGCCCAAATTGAAGCAAATCTACTGATCATTTGGATTTACTAAACCAAATCTGAGGTACTGAAAAACATAAGCAATACTTAACTACCCCCAATATTTAATTCCTAGTAGTATCAAATTATCCTCTTTGAAATATATTTGCAGTTTACAAATACTAATCTAAGGGGAAAGATGACACTAATTCCTTACCTTTTGCTGTTTGTCAGAGATAATAGAGGGAACCCATGCAGGTAAATGTCTCCATCTGGCAATAAGAGTCATGTCAGGTCCTGACAGTCTTATGTGCTTTGGGATTTAAATGAAGCTATGACTTCAAATGTCATGTAAAAACCAGTGCTTGCCTTCCAGTCACTCTCAGTGAAATACACTGTGATGTGTGAGACAGTCTTGTGCTGTAGCTTCACGTAAAGGCTCTGAAGCATACTAAGTTTAAAGGATGTGTTACTTTAGTTAGGGCTTTCTTCTGAACACACAGTAGCCTTTTTAGACAGTAATCTATTATGTAACCATATGTGGGCTGGGTACCTTTTCAGTGTAGAAGACTGATACCCACTTATTTAGCTTCAGCAGATGTCACATTTTAAGCACTCAAAACTCTGCTTTCAGCAAAAGAGGTCATATTGCCTGTTACCATGCTAAAGTATAATCAGATTTGCTTTTCCATTGGGAAAAGAAAATTGTAACATTAAAGAATGTTATTGAATTGTCTATAAATCTTGCATTTCTGTGATTTATTCTTGCAGTAAAGATTCATTTTGTTTTCTGGCATTTCTCTTTTTTGGTAACAAAATTTGTTGATCTGGAGGTGACTTTTACTTAGAAATTACAGAAAGGTCTATTTCTTAAGAATCTGACAGAAAGCATTGTTCAGCTCAGAACTGAATTTATTCATTGATATTGCTCAAGTTCTCATAAAAATACTGTAGAGGTGTATTTAGCTGTAATAAGCTATATAATTTCACAGTACATACAGCTTTGATTTAAAAGAAAATGAATCCTTGGAAATTCTTTCCAGTTACGAGTCAGAATATTGTTAGAGGAGGTAGTGTGCAGAGTCAAGATTTCTCTCTGCAGGTGTGCCTTTATCCTTTTTGTATTTGTACATATTTCTAGGTTGAATTTTATACACTGATGTTTATTTTCCTCCTTTCCACTGCACTGCTTATGAAAATATCTTCTTTTTCTTCCTTAAAGTACATGTTTCATCATTTTCCTCTCTCCCACTGGTATCAGTGATAGATTTTCCTAACTCTTTAAGTCAAAGATCAAAAACTCTGTCTGAATCTGAGAACCAAAATGCAGCTTCTGCAGACCTTGGAGGGGAAAAGGGAGGGAGAACTCTGGAGGAGATGCCAGTGACTTTCAGAGGTCCCACTGGGATGCCCTGATCACACCTAGAGCATCTGCCCCAGGCAGGAACGTGGGTACTTACACCACTGTTCTAGGTGTGCCCAGATGCCCCTCTGGGGTCACAGTCATGTGTGCCCAGGGCAGAAGCCAAACTGGAGCTGCAGTTTGCTACCCAGCACAGGAGCCTCCACCTCCCCCTGCCTGAGCACTCCCCACCTCCAGCTGCCTCTCTGGCCAGCTGAGAGGCCCTCATCACTGCAGTCATCAGACTATGTGCAGTCAACAACCTTTACGCAGAGGCTTTGTTCATATTAGTGGTGATACTACCTGCGTTACCTCTGTCTTACCATGCAACATTAGGCCCACAGTAAAGTGATTAAAGGAAAGAAAAAAGAAAACCCACCTAGTAAAATTACCAGCAGCCCAGAGAACTATATCCGCTATCTTCATCTGCTTGCAAAGCCCATAACCTAGTCAATTAAAAAGGCAAAGTATAGGCCATTAAATTCCTGCATTGCTGATGTAATTTGCTATGTTTCATTATGCGGTGTATTATTTTATGTCCTCTCCATTAAGCCAAGTAGATGTGACTCAGATCACATCCCTGAAAAGTAATGTAATTCATCCTCAGTATGACTAAGAGTAGATTCCAATTACAATCAGATATTAAGGATTAGCCATGTAAAATTCAAGTTTTATTCAGCTCCATAAATCCAGCAGAGAAGCAGAGGAAATGCACTCGTTGATTGCATACTTTAGGCTTGCTTCTCATAGTTTTACATTTTGTTTGAAATATTGACTGCAGGTCCTCCATAGCATTGATGGCTGCATCAGGAATTTTAAAATGACGGAATCACCTGTTGACCTGGATAATCCAACTTCCAGCTTCAACGTTGGAAAATGCTTTGTCACTGCACAGAAGGGAACATACTTTGATGGAACAGGCTTTGCCAAAACAGGTAATGAACAATTCTGGTGATAGTCAAAGAACAGAGAAAGAGGAGATTCTGCTTTCAAAAACTCCCAGTGTTACCTAACTCCTGCTGGCTGGAGGCAAAGTGAGACCAATACTTGAAGCTCTCACTGATCATTTTTAGCAATCTCACCTAAGGAGAGACTATATGACTTCCTAGCGAGGTCTTGCACTAAGCATAATCTCAATAAAAGTTATTTATATGAAATGGAGTGCATTAACAAGGCTGAGTTAGTTACTTTGCCTTACTCTCAGCACACTTTAGGATTATTAGAATAATATAGAAGATTATTAGGAATAATATATTAGATGCTTTATTTTATTGTGCTTCCCCTTTTCTCTCCAAGTCGGTGCATACAGAGTGGGAACAGACCTGCTTGTGGAATTTGAATTCCGTACGACACGGATGAATGGAGTTCTCCTAGGAGTCAGCAGCCAGAAAATGGATGGGCTTGGCATCGAATTAGTAGGTGGAAAAGTGAGTAGTAGAGCAGTTTTGTCTTTCATAAAGACTGGTTTTAGACAGCACAGGTGGTTTAAATGCAAGGTTGCTACCCCAATCTCAAGGTGTCTCAAACAATATCAGGGCTCTCGAAGGAGAGCAACACTTGCAACTTTCCATACATCTAGAGGCTCTTACACTTTAAAAAGATATTTTAAAAGATTAAGATTTTATAACTCCTGAGTCACCTAAAACTGCAACATTAGGTCTTAAATTAGTTAATTTAAATAAGAATAATTAATTATTAACATATATTAACATATATTAACATATAAAAAGTTTTGAGGAAAGGTTTTGTCATTAATAATGCTAGTTTCTCTTGGGGATATCTTTTCATTCACAGCCTGTAAAACCAGTCATTATTCTGTTACTATAAAGATTTTTGAGGGGTGTAAAACACCCTAAAACTAAGACCAAAAAAATTAGGAAAATGACAACTTAGAAAGCAATTTTGCATCTTTTCACTTGTGTTTAGCTCAGTGATAGGACCCAGCTCCCAGAGGGACAGCAATCCACATAGAGTCTAGCACAAAATTAGAACTTAGGTGTGTACAGTCAAACCACATTGGCTTCAAACAAACAAAAAGAACTGTAGGACAGTTTTGAAAACTTGCTGACTTCTATGCCATGCTTTTCAGGTGATGTTTCACGTTGACAATGGCGCAGGCCGATTCTCTGCTGTCTATGAGCCTGAGGCACCAGGCAGCCTGTGTGATGGACAGTGGCACAAGGTTCTTGCAAACAAGATCAAACACCGCTTGGAGCTGACTGTGGATGGCAGACAGGTGGAGACTGACAGCCCAAACAGGGCCTCAACCTCGGCAGACACTAATGACCCTCTCTTCGTTGGAGGTTATCCTGGTGAGCGTGCAACACACAAATTATGCTTTACTTATGCTCCAGTAAAAATGCTTTGGTAATGGCTTAAGTGTAATTAGGACAAGTATGCTAAAGATGATGGATAAGACAGGCCAAGTTTGTATCAGTTGGCATGGATGCTCATTTCGGCATTCAGCTGCATTTCAGAACAAGAAGTTCTGCAACAAGAAACTCTCACAGATACCCCTGCGCCGTTTCAAATGTAGGCACTGTCACAGAGCATCAGACAGACTTTCTGCCTTCTGCTGCTCACACACACACAGGCTCCCTCTTAAAACTTTCCGTTTAGTAATAGCATAATTGTTGTGTTGCAGTAGTAGCAGCATTTGGCATATTTAAATTTAACTTAAGAACAGCAAAAAATGTATATATGCCCTTGAGGGGGCAGGGCACTGTGTGTTTAAATCAGCCTGTAAAACCTGAGGAGCTGAGGAATATGAACAGCAGCTTGCACAGAGACACCATCTCTTTCTGATTAATGCCTTTGCTTGTGGTCTGCTGGGTTTCAAAAGGAAAAAAAAAACATAATCTACATTTGCTAATCAGTATTCTGGAAGCCCTCGAGAGAACTTGCTTTATGCAGTGGTAATTGAACAGTATCGAGAATTGGGCTGAGCTCTGTAGCTGATTTCATCTTCCACTAAGCTGATAATGAATGCTAGTATTCATCTCTTCATAGACAGTCTATAAGTCTTCTAACAACAGTTTACTTTCTGAAAATACAGTTAATATTTTTGCAAAGTACCAATTTTGTTGCATTTATAATAAATTTTCCCTCTAGCTTGAAAATTAAAAAGCAAAGTATGTTTGCAGTATGCGTCTGCTCTAGTGCATACTGAGGTCCATGGCAAGATATACCTCTGAGTTAGTCAATTCCTAAATTATTTTCTGGAAGTTGTTTTTTCCCCTCATTCTAATGTGTGATACAGTGCATCCAAAAAGCCTCTTCTCCCAAGCTTTGGAACATTTGAAAAAATTTTCCTTTGTACTGAGATACGAGAGTTGTACTTCAGTCACAGTGACTATTGATAAAGACCAAAAACTTTGTGCCAGAAGGAAAACAGCTTTGTGGCAGCCTTTTTATAACAAAACAAGATTCTAGCATATGAGCCAGCACTGAAAAAAACACTGCAGATGGAGTTGCTGTCTTGTTCTGGACTGGGTCTCAAGAGGAGAGACACAAATGGCAGTAACACTGCAATCTGTACAGAATGAGCCTACACTTACATCAGGCTGAAGTGACATTCGTGAGTTCAGCCACATGGCAAGCTGTGAAATTATTTAATAAACTTACTGCATGTGTAAACACTCTTCTTTTGCTGTCTAGTCTAGCTCATCCAGGATTTGTTTCAACATTCCCAATACCTAGACAGCTGCATCACAGATTTGAAACACAGTATCATTGGGTTTTGTGAAATTAGTATTTGTATTTTCCAGTCCTCTTGAAGGTTCTCCTGGCTACATAAACAGTGCAAAACAGTTGTAAACCAGCTAGAATTAGCTGATGGAGAATTTTCCCTGTAGAGAAAATTTTTACCGCCATAGTGTGGACAAGAATATAGATTCCTGGGTCCCCATAAAAGCTAGCATTCACCTCCTGGTATCACTCTTCCCTGTGCAAGAAGAGACAGATGGCCGCAGCTATCTTATCCTCTGTGAAACAGAATAATTCTATGTCCAGACACTCTCTACAAGTATAGAGTTACTTCTGCAACTCTTACTTTATCAATCACATAGATTTGTATCCAAGTGCACCCCAGTAGCCACTTTTTCACTTGGAAGAGCACTGAGAAACAAGTTGAGCCACAAATTTCAAGCACTTCAGAGAAATATTTCCAGCTTCCTAGTCAAACCACCCTCACTTCCATCCTCTCCTTCGTTAGTGGGAGAGATGCACTCAAACCCCTGCCTTTGCTATCAGCAAGGGGAAAAAAGAATATTTGGAAACTGTCTAAACCAGTCTGTAAATGACATCTGAAATCCATCCTGAGGAGCTGGCTTTCTTGTGATGTTAGGGCTGCGAATTGCATCGATTTTGGCCTTTTATTTATTTCTATTATTCTGTGGATAAATAGCTCAAGAAGTTGAGTATCTGCAGACCGGCATGTGTGCATCATACACCATTTGTAGGTAGCGAGCTGCATACATGGGTTACAGTGACAGTTTATGTGTGTTCAGATTCTGCCACTGTCAGAGTAGGATGGAAAAACAAAAGAAGTCTGGATTGTTATCTGACATAAGCATTCATCATATTTACTCATAATATTTGTAATTTTGTAATAATTAATATATATAGCAAATAAAACATCCATATATTGCTGGGCACATCTGTTCTCATGCAGGACTCTCTAAGAACGAAATTAAGTATCAACTCAAACTAATGTAGTTCCTTTTTCATTGTCTTTCCTCCTTCAGATGGTGTGACCCAGTTTGGGCTGACGACTAATATCCGTTTTAAAGGATGTATTCGATTTCTGAAGCTCACCAAGGGTACAGCAAAACCTCAAGAGATTAACTTTAGCAAAGCTTTGGAGCTGAAGGGTGTCCAGCCACTGTCATGCCCTGCAGACTGACTGTCATTCAGCCAGTGTGGGACTGTTTATATAAGCACCTCAAATTAAAAAAAAAAACTATATATACATTGCATTCATAATAAAATGCCTTTACGCAAGTATTTGAGTAGTGTTTGTGGTATTTTCCAAAGGCTATTTCAATGTGCCTCCCAGGAATGCATGAACTAATCCCTTCCCCCCATCCCCTTCATTAAGGGAGTAGAACAGTGATTTTTATCTGTCTCTTTCCTTATAGCTTGAAATGGAAATGTTTCATCATTCTTGGGATGAGTGAGACCACATATTTTGCAGTGTTCCTTTTTTATGGAACACAGAATCCCACAATATCTCAAGTTGGAAGGGAACTGTAAGGACCATCCAGTCCAACTCTTTGAAATGCTCCCTAAATGCTTTTGGTGAGGTAGATCTCTAAACTTGTTTTCCTTTACAATTCTAAATACAATGCAGTTGTGTGCATGCACAACTTTATCCTTCATTAGCATATTAACTTGCTTCAAAAAATTATGCTTTGGTCACTTCCAAGAGCTTTTAGAAAACTTTTCTGATCACAACATTTCCCATGAAGTTTCACTGAGAAATTAAAATTTTTATGCAGTCCATATGGCTGCTGTCATGCTATAGCTATGGAACCATTTTCAGGAAGGAAAATGTTTGTACTTAGTTGATTTATTGGTGATTATTGACCAAAATATGTTGCACCTAAAAATCCCTGCTGTTTCATTTGAACAGCATTGAATTTTAACAGAGGTTACGTTTTTTGGTATTGGGACCTTGAGTCTCTAATGGAGGGAGTAGAACCAGGTTCTATTACTTACCTTGAAACACAGCTTTAAATGATCCTTAATAAATAAAGTTTGATATTGCTGCTGTCTCCCACATGATATTGAAGTTACAAGTCAAAAATCACAAACCAAATTTCTAAAGGAAGATGAAATCTTGACACTTGGAGCCGAATAGAGGTAAAGCCAGGAACATTCCAGAAATTATTAGCACAACACCTTCTACTGATCCATAGTGTTATCTGTTAATGGAATTCTTACCATAAAAGCAGCTTCCTAAGTTTAACTCTACTGCTTCTACTTGATGCTGTCAGTTTGTGAGGAATACTGAATGCAGAAGCCACCTCAACTCCTCCTTAAATAAAATTTGTAGTGCTATGTGGATAGCAGTTTAAATATAGATGGAGAGAGGAAAGTTGCTTCCTAGATTCTCACTAAAATGCCAAATCCTAGGGATTTTCCCTGTGCTTTTTCTGTTTTAGAGGACTATGAAACCATCACTGAAGTGTGGATTATATTTTCTGTGGGTTGTTTCAAGTTGTTAAACTGTAGTTGTGTAAAGTGATTGGACATGCAGAACTGGACATGGAGCTGCTGTACAAATGTTAAAAAAACCTGCCTACACAAAAGAAAAAAGGAAAACAGAAAACCCCCTGGTAGAAACGTAGCACAAGCATGCAATTAAATGAAAGAGGGTTTTTTAATTATTTTGATCTGCCCCCAAAGAGCCTTGAATACACATTTTCAGAATTTCTGACATTACTAAAAAAAAAGGCAGCTGCAAAATTTGTGCATAGGCTAGCTGCAAAATTTGTGCTTGCCAGTGAGCAGTCCTGCAGGAGTTCTTTGTATTTTACAAAAGGCCTTTTTGGCATACAATATTTCTTTAAACTGCCATGGGAGGAAAAAAAAACGTTTTACACTGGGAAAGTACATTAAAGAGATTGTAATAAATATGTATACTGGCACTCTAACAGTTTGGGGAGTCTACATCAATCAGATACACCTGAAGAAAAACCATCTAACTCCTGTGAAGTCTTGAAGTAATTGCCTTCAGCAAGTGTTCTAGTTTTAGTTGCAACTGGTCCTTAATGTTAAGAAACAGTTAATGGCTGTGCAGAGTTACCCATGTTCAAAGTGCTAAGAATTAGTAAAGCATGCATTTGTCTCTGAGAAAGCCCAATTATTGGACATGTACTGTCTTTAACTTCTACATGGTTTGCTTCTAACAAGCACACTGTAAAATATTCATGTGTTTCCATTTTATTCTTTGTGCCTACTCTCATCCCTATAATATTTCAGGACAGTTTGAGCAGCTCAAGAAAAGCAGGCCATAGCACTTCAAATACAGTTGATCATTTCCAAAAGTCTTAAAAAATATAAACAAATGAAGCCCAAGACAATGTTATTGTTATGAATTTCTCACAGCACACAACAGCCAATTGTTGGCCCACTACACTACCTAAGCATATTTCCTAGCCTCTAGTTTCTGTTCAACATGTTGGATTCTTTTTTAACCCAAATTTGCTTGCAAAGTTTTTGGGGTCTGTTTGGGGGTTTCTTTGGAGGCAGACTTGAAGACACAAGGGAAATTTGAACAACTGAACTCCATGAACTAAACCTAGAACTCCATGAGTTAAACCATGCCCAGCCTCAGAGGCAGGAAATTGCCACTGCTCTGCTCAGTGCTGCGTCAGCAATGGTCTTTCACATAAATATGTCTTTGCCTCTGAAACAATTACTGGAGTTTCTGAATAAAAGAAGTGGAATGGGAAAAAGAAAAAGAGAAGCCTTTATGTTCTTAGGTCTGTTGAATTATTTCCCTCTTGTATGACCTTCCAGGAATGCATGGGACACAGCAAAAACAATGAAACAATGCACATTATTACATTTCTTGAACTTTCAAGTGGAAAAAATCAACCATCTGCTGTTCCCTGCTAAAGGAAATACACTCACTAGGCTGAAACAACAGCTACTTCAGCAAATAGACAAGCTAAAAGGAAACAGAAAAACCTGACTAATTTGTTTTCATAGATCAGTGAGTGGATGCACCAAGTACTGTTAGTAAAGCTTTCTGCCTTTGAAGATTCAGCAGAGCATCTGGGATGATCCCAGGTCCCTGTTACTCCCTTTTGACATACTAGAGATTAATAGCTTGTCTGATTCCAGATAACAACTAAAATTGCCTGAAACCAGCAGGTTGGGAGCCTCAGAGCCCTATGAAACTGCTAGAGATTGTGCCACTGCTGACTGTGCCACTGCTGAACGATGCAACTCGAACACCTTTCCAATTCAGGACTGCAAACTAATACACATTGACAAGGCACAAGTATTTTAAACCTTATTTTTGTGGATATTTTGCATACAGAAGTTTTTACTGCTTTTTTTTTTTTCCCCCTCACATTTCAAATACTCTGCTGCTGAACTTCAAAACAAAACTCCCATCCAGGTGTTTTTAAAATACTTTTAAAACTGATCTTGTTGACTGATGTCCCTTTTAGGTGTTTACGATGAATAGTCACTCTGAACAAGACAAATCCCTCATCATTTAGGCGAACTGCTATGTTGAAAAAGGTTGTGTTTTTGATTTTAAATACAAGCAGTTCTCAACTTAAACTCATTGCAAAGAATAATTGCCTTTTTCATTCTATTAAATCATACTTTCAGCACTTTATAGAAGCTTATAAAGAGAACATTCTTCTAGCTTAGTATTTTTCTTTAGAATGCACAAGAAAAATTTAAAATGCTACAAAAACCCAAACCATTTCTTCTGTCTCTCTTTTCTCAGAGAAACCACTAGGAATGTCAGTTCTAGGCCTTTCCTTGTTCAGCTTCTGGGCAGTCTCAGATATCTGCTGTGGGGTTCCTCAGTACCTGCAAGTTAATTTTTTCACTGACTTGTTTCTGACCAACACCTTTCATAAGAACACACCTACTGAAGGACCACCAAAATTCCCAATGCCCACATACACACTTGTTTTTAAACTTTTAAGAAGACCTTGCAGTTTTCAGGTGTCTAAGATTTTATGAAAGCAAATAAAACTCTTCTGAAGATATCCTCACTGGATTTTTAACCTTTTTTTCATTTTATCATCTGCATTTCCTAATTAGAAAAACCTACCAGTTCTTTTCATCAGTCAGTCATCCATCAAGTCTTAGAGCATACATACAGGGTGAAATTTCTGGTGTAAATATACAGAAAGCATTATCACGGTCACCTTTTCAGGCTTCATAACTAGACACAAAAACATACAGACCTTTCTTCAAAAGTGTTTCTTAAATACACTGCTGATGTGTCTTGCCATGAAATTGAAACAAGACCCCAAATTATTCAGGTTAATATATTTCTATGGTGTTATTCTTCGTACTCAAGGGTACAAATAATTTCTTCAGGTACCTGAAGTCCCAGATAATTCCCAATATAATCCATCTGTTTCAACTCCAAGAAAACCCTTTCCTGTTCAAATTTAGTGGGCAACATAGCATAAAATGACAGCACTTCAGAAACTAAAATATCTAATTTAAGCAGAGGAAGAAAACCCTAGGGAAAAATCTCCAGCTGTCAGTGGTCTCATACATTTTTAATGCTCCCACAGGGACCAGCATCATTCTTTAGCCCAAATCTAACACCTATCTCACAATTCTCACTTGAGTATGGACTTAATTCTTCACTTATTTTGAAGAGACCTGCACAAAACTCTCCTAATGCTAGAGTCCCCTCCTTTTACCCCATCTTTATTAAAAGTATATGCGTACAAAATTAAGCTGATGTTTTCTCCCTGCCCAGCATTTATCTATCATTCTGTAATGAAGATAATAATGAAAGTAGGTGTCTAGAGTTTCAAAGATTATCTTTTATGATATACAGTATTACAAAAAATTCTGCAAAGCTGAATAAGCTGCTGTGACATCTCCCCTTTTAAACATAATTTATTTTGACAACTTTGGTTCTTCTAGCTGGCATGAGCAAGGAAGGATGACTGGCAGCTGAGGCCCTAGAGTAGCTACATTTCCTGTGTTTTTTTCATTATGATTCTGTTCTGCAAGACAACATGAATTTGATTTAAACAGCCAAAGGCCTCACTCTTTCACTGAGTTTCACGTTCACAGAATGGCTCTCTGGGAGATGAAAAACTGCCCTTCTCTTTGCATTGAGAGAATGAAGCACGTAGAGTGACGTGAACTCCTGTGACCCCCAGAGGCAGAGGGTTAGGTGGAATAAAAGAGAGCCTTTTTCTCCACAACTTTGAATTATATGAAGTTAGAGTCATCTTAAGCACTGAGGTGCCTGGAAGTGTAGACTGGCCTAAGACAGCAGAAAATGACACCTCTACAGTTTGCATCAGTTTACACCACTTGAAGATCCAGGAAAGATGAAATTATTACAGGTTATTCTAGTGTTTCTTATCTAGCA
Organism: Origma solitaria; assembly: GCA_013397895.1. Classification (NCBI taxonomy): domain Eukaryota; kingdom Metazoa; phylum Chordata; class Aves; order Passeriformes; family Acanthizidae; genus Origma; species Origma solitaria. Next base: position 2,008,290 of record VZRL01006640.1, read on the forward strand.
CCTGTTTGAGCAACAGCTCCATTTCATTCCTTTTTTAAAGTTTCTGGTTTTATGTTATATTTGCTTAAGGGAAAGTCGTTGCCCCATTTTTTTTTTCTCAGTTTGTTCTTTCTCTGCCTTGTGGAAAATTATGTTGAGAGGAGAGTAAACCTTCAGCTGGAAAGAAATATTGCTGCTTAGAAACAAATGATGTCATGTCAAACTGTTATTGATGCACACATCAGACTAGAGTTTCTACTTCAAATGACCAGAGGAAACTACAGGCTGTCCTTCACTGTGACAGCAAAAGCTACCTCCAGAGCTCTTCTGGCCCCTACTGCCCCAGAATCCCAATTGTAAGCCAGATCCATCAACTAGAACAGCAGGGCTGCATGGGCTGACTGCGCCAGCGACCAGTAAGCAGCAAACTTTGTTCACTGCAGAAGTTGCAGACAGCCCTGCTGCCACCCAGGGTGTTCTGTTTCACTCAATGTCACTGCTAAAACTTTTCTTCCCAATTAGACCTAATAGTTCTGCTGCAATCCTCTACAGCACCCAGTATTAGGGTTACTCTTGATGGAATACAGCAGAGCCCAGCTTAGGGAAACCTCCCAGACCCAGGTAATACCAAACATTATAGTTACTTTCCTTTTCCACAAAAAATCCCAAAAAACAACACCTGAACACTAAACCCAAGCTGCAAGCACAACCTCTTGCATCTTTCTCACAGAGCTGCAGCATTAAGAAAGTGAGATATAAATCTTGCACGTGTATTCCCTCAAGCCCATTTCTTTCTATAATGGCTGCATTATTGCTACTATTCAGTCCATTTTGACAATCTGAATGAATCTCCCCATTAAATAATACAAGGTTTAACAAAGGGGGTGAATTTAGCTTGAATAGCTGATAAGATTGGTTGAGAATTCACTGATACTGAGGCAAGTAGGAAAATCTAAGTAACTTCTTGACTGCTCTTACAAAACCGCTGCCTTGTGCAAAGTCTCAAGGTCAAAGGGCCAGGGTATTGTTAATACTCTACTGCATCTCCTCCAGGCCATGGACAGCTGGGCAGAAGAGTGAACTCCCCAGACAAAATCTACTTGCAGCAGTGGGTTGCCCTAAATTGTAAAATCCAGCTTTCCCCTGATGCTGCGTACAGCTGGTGCACACTGAGGGAAAAGGTTACAACATACAAAACACTGAAATCACATTCCGTACGAGAGTAGCATTCATGCAGCCAAAGGGACAGCAGGGAAATAAGCAGGTCAGCAATGCCATTACAGCAGGGCAGAGAAAAAGGTTGCTACAGATAGAAGTAATTTATCTGCAAATCTGCACCAGGGCCAGATACAAAATAACTCCCTGCGCTTTGCTTCTGGCTTTTCTCATGTAAATTAAAGAATGTTAGGAAAAAAAAAAAAAAAAAAATCAGCTCATTGTATCTATATACTTTTGACTGTTTACTTTCCTGAAGATCACAACTATTCAACAAGCAGTTAATGTTTATGGGTCTAAGCAGATTTTTGAGCAGTGTTTCTAAATTACTATGGGCCAGAATATTCAAGGCTGCTTCCTATGCCATTAAGTTGCTTATTGGCCATCCTACAAAGCGAAAACAGAGAGGGAAAAAGCCCCTATATCCAGGCATCACACTTGAAAATACAAAGTAAAGACAGCAACGCTGCTTTCCAATTAAAATAAAGGAGGATTAAGCAGTCATCAGCGATCAAAATCCAACATAACCACTTTAAACCTGACAACTAAGGTTTAAAGAGACAGAGTCACCTCGACTTTCATCCATACCGTGGCTCTAAGGCCAAGGTTGTGAGGTGCAAATACATTCAGTGCAAGACTGAGGCAAGCATGGCCACAGTACACCAGCACACCGTTGCATACATTGTCCATAAGGTATCTGCTATTTTAAGCCTCCAAGCAGTCTTATAAACTGAACTGCAGCAGGAGTGTGCTTTCAAACACCAGCTGGCAGTGGCACATTGGGTTGTGAAGTCTCTAAAATGTGATTCCATAAAAGACATTGGATGTTGCTGCTGCTTAGAAACTGTTAAAAGTACTAGAACAGATGGAGAATTAAGTTTACCATTTAGCTGCCTAGTTCATGGACTGTCGTCTATTCCCCGCACCAAACATTTTTGAAACTGAACATTTTTATTGTTTAGCTGGCCTATCTCTTTTCCCTGATGTTTTTAATAAACCATTTCTCTTTGTAATATTCTGCTTTTTGGTATATAAAAACTGACAGTTTTGTCTGGTAGTATTTTGTACCAGTAATCAGATAATCAGTCACCTTCAGAATATCAACAGGTTTCTTTCTTCACAGATATAATATTTTTTCAAATTTTAAAAAAACTCTCTTAATTACAAACCATAAACTGTTTGGCCACCTGATTTTTCTGCCATTTATTATGTGGCTGATTTGAGGAAATTAAGAAAACAAAATAATTCTTTTCCTGTACCATGGGGGATACTCTTGAAAGCGGTGTGGATGGCCCTAGCTCCAGAGGAAATAATCTCATAGCAAAGAAAACCTCAAACAATCAATAGCCCTCCACCTCACAGCAGAAAGGGCTTGAAGAGGGTGCCTAGTTCACTCTCTCATATTTGCAGAGCAATTGCCTAGACAGTAATTCCCCATTTATGTTTGTGCACAAGGTTTCTCCTGCGATAATGCCTTTCCCTAACAGGCATGGACTTGGCAAGTGTTCCACTGAGCAGGACACCAAGGAGCAGAGGAAGAAGAGCTGGGTAGCTTATATACTTGGAAGGATTCTTCTTGTCTTTTTTAAATGTAGTAATTCCAGCTTTGGAGAGATTTCTCTCTCTTAAGCCAGTTCAAGACAGCAGACATAACAAGCACTTGAGCTCTGTAGCTGGATAAATGCAAGCACACTTCAAGATAAGGGCAATTTTACAGTCCTGCTTCATTTATCAAACCTGACGTGTACTGCACATTATGATTTCCATGTAATGGTTTGACTGTAAATTTACCCTCAGCAAGATCCTTTTATATGCGTTCAAACTAATTTACCTCTTGCTGATCGAGTCCTAAGTTGTAATTTGCTTAAATGCAGAGCCTAAATTGACTAAATCAAATGCATTTGCGCAAACTCAGTAAACAGAACCATTATCCACTGAAATAAGCAAGTCTCCTAAGAGTATCAAATGCTTCCTTACAGTGGAAGAGTTGGCTCAGGAGCCAACCACAACTCCAGCTAATGGCCATGTTTGTCCCCCTATTTCATTAGCCACTCTGAGGGCTCTAATGCTTTTCCCCTCTAAACGGAAGGGCAAGAGGCATTCATAGCTTTATCAAGTACTGCAGCCAAAGCAACTAGAGCTCATTTTCCAGTGTAATGAAAAGGAACCAGTGGAGAAAGATACATTTGAATATCCTTGTTAATGCATATGTTAGCTGGGCCAAAGATCTCATCCTGAAAGGTCTCAACCACAAAGATCTCAACCAGCTAGCACACGAGATCCGTTTGCAGAAAAGGTCATAAAATTATTGTGTCACCACATGTTTGACACAGCAGTGCAAATACAACTGAGTCAGACCGATCTGCCTCTGACTCAGTGCTTAGAAAGGGACACTGATTTGCAATTGCAAAGCATCCATATAAAAAGTAACACACTGGCATCAGGCAAGAGGACGTTCAGCCTCATGCCCAAATCAGGATCCACTCAAAAGGGACTGAAGAATTATTACTCCAGGGCAGTACTGCTACACTTCTCACTAGAAGTTACTGCCATGATTACACTTTCAAGCTATGATGCAAGGGAAGTTAAATGTCCAAGTTCATTCTGAGCTAAAATTCAAACTTTGTGTGTCTAGTTGTCATGAAGAAAAAAAGTCTTACCAAAACTAGTAAGACAATAAAATATTTTCCACTGATATGTGTAACATAAATATATAGCCAGAACTGAGAGTCTTAAACTTGCAGACTAATTTTAGTAACAACTGTCAAGTTTTTAATACAAAATACTAACAAATAGTGTTGTTTATTAAGTACTTGTCTTTAAGATGCTTTAGGAATATTAACTCATCTGTTTCTCTATTAACAACCAAATGTCCTAATGTGGGCTTGCTACAAAGAGCACACCTATGACAAACCCATAAAAACAGGAAATTAAGTTACCCAATTCGATAACAACACCATTCTATTTTATTTGTTTGTCCTTTGAAACTTCTGCCTTCAGTTCCCTGTCTGCTAATTTCCATCAAAAAAACCAAAAAGCAAGACTCTCTTGTGGTTTCCAAGATAACATGTCAAAAAACTCTGTACAGGTCTACCAAAGACAGATTTTCCTCAGACATGCCTGAGTAGCTCTGGTGCATCTCCATATGGATTGGCCCTGAACAGAGACAGAAATAACAAAGAAAGGGTGTCCTGTGACAGAAAGGATTCCATATTGCCTGGGGTCTCCACTCTCCCTAGAGCAGCTGACAAGAACATGAAGGGTATAGGAATTACCAGTGCTTTGTAACTACTATTACTTCTTTTAATATTTCTGTTAAGGATTAATGCACATTCTTCCTTGGCACTAGAAAAAATTGCCAAAAGGCAACACTTCCTATAAAGATTTGTGTATGTGGCCAATGTTTTGTATGACAGGTCGTCACCCAGGAGCTGGGATTGAAAAAAAAAGAGGAAAGGGACACTACAAAGGCAGGTAGGTGAGGGAACAGGAGGTAATGAGCGAGGGAACTTTGAGTGACAGCAAAGAAAACTTTTATGAAAGTATTTCTTCAAACAGCAGCTACTGAGGAAATTCTGTCTGCTGGACTGAAATTGGAGATATCTAAACACTAAAATTAGGAAGTCTGAACACAGCTTCTTGTTTATTTTCTTTACTAAGTTTGCAGTTAATATTTACTATGTCTACCTTGCCTAAAAATGGCACAAAACTCCCAGTCAGGCTACTCAGCAAGGTTCTTCTCTGGTAAATGACAGAGAACAAGATTTCTAAATACTGTGAATAGAAGTAGCTGGGTCTAGGACCTAGTATGTTTAGTCACTTAAGACTTAAAAATGTACTATTTTTCTATACTGATCTTTCCTCTTATTTTTCATTGTCTTTATATGGAAATCATAGTCCAGTAAACAGTATACTAGAATATACCCACTGGAATAGATCCAGGATTAATCACATCTTTCACAGACCCCAGTCTCAAAGACTTTAAATTCTGGATATACGCCAGCTACAATTAGGACAGCTTGGGCACTAGGGGAATTTCATGCATTAAGTTGCTGTATCCTAAGGAAATAAGTGATGTAAAGGACCAGCAAAGCCATAAAGAAAGCCACAGCAGTGTTACTGCTTTAATTCCAGCGTAGGCAGAGGTTTATTGAAACCCATCAGCTGTTGTTCCATCCTTTGTGGAAAACCAATTACCTCTCTCAGAAGTCCCCTGTCCAAAGCCAGCTCACCTGAAGCACAGGGGCTGCTATAGATCTAGAAAACAAAAATGAGCTGTAGCGTTCTAACCACTTTCTTTTCTCCTCAGGAGTGTATGCCACTGGCATTACCTTGCCTATTAGAGGCTAAAGTGCTGTGTGATCTACGACTACATCGTGAGGCTGGAAATTGCTAAAGGAGCATATGCTGTAGCCGTGACACATCGATGAGATAAGATACTCGAGTGCATCTTCAAAAATCACCTTCTCATCGAACTGGTGATATAGCTGCAGATTTTCAGGAGTTTAAGACCAGGGAGGGGTGTGTGGGAGTGAGGGGGAAGGTGTGTGAGGGGGGTGTGTGTGTGTGTATGCTGTTTTTTCCTCCTGGACTGCTGCCAACACTGCGATTATCATGCTGTCATCAGCCACACAGGCTCTTCAAGCACATGGACATCTCATAAAAATGTAACCTTATATGACACAAAACTGAAATGTAACCTCATGTTCCCCTCTCCAGTTGTGGGAAGACAGCTGCCAACCAAGTGGCTCTGAAGAAGGCCTATATACCCTGCAAACCCTCTCACAACCTGCACAGTACATAGCGGTGTTGGCTTAAAAAATAAAATTAATTAAATTCAATTCAACCCCTCTCTTTCCCCAGGTGCCTTCCCTCAAAACCAGACATCCATGTCTACAGAAACGAACAAAAACAAACTTATTTACCAATGGTGCGTGTTCTTCATTTTTCACAGCAGTTAGACATACACACACTGCCAGTCTGTCTCTTGCTGATCTGCTTATGGTTAGTGCTGTTTCAAAGTAATAAACAGAATAAATATTCATCACTCACTCCCTTGCCTTGAAGCCCATTTAGTGTGACTGGAGAGGCAAGGGCATGCAGGAGTCAGCCACTGTAGCAGTACAGCTACAATCATTCCCTTCATGGGTAATGAGCAACGGCATTAAGGAACTGGTGTTTTTTTTCTCGTTGGCTTCCTTCACTGTAAAGGAGACAACATTTTTTCACATTGTCTCCAGACCCAATTTGAACAAGCTGATGAAGAACTACTGTCCCTCCAAGGCAATGATGCAATTAGAGGAAACACTGTGGAATCAAATAAAGAGGCAAATACATTGGAATTAATTCACTGTGAGCAAGACTCCAGTCAGTAGCAAGCATTGTATTACTGCCTTTCTAACCGTCCTCTTGCAATTCACTATCAGACACTCTATTCAATCCTCCTGTTTTGTTCTAAGAGACTGTTTAAAGTAATGCCAGCTGACTAAAGCACAATTATTGTACGTACAGCACATGTTAAGCTTGTCACAGTGCTTCTTTCTCTGGAAGCATCAGAGGCTGGATTGGGATGGAGCTATGCAGCCAGGCACTGCCCAGCTTGGGTCTTGCCCACCTGCAAGAAGCACAGTCTGGTCTCCCTCCCCTGCCAAGGGAGATTGCTAGACCATTCTCTAATTCTTAGTTATTAATGAAAAATCAAACACTGTTTGGCCCCTTCAGGAGAAGGTAATTTATCATGTGTCTGATATACACAACATAAGCCTTGTCTTTCTGCCTCCCTGAACTTGATCAGACTTGGAGCAAGGGAGTAAGCGAAATGCTGGCACATCTCCAAGTGCACTGCAACAAAGCTGAAGCCACAACAAACAAAATGGCACTGAAACTTAATTTCCTCCCTTCCACAGATGCTCAGGATCAGGCTTTTTCTTCTAGTTTGCAATTGGGTGGTAGCAGTGTGAGGGGAAGAAGGGCAACAGGTCCTTCCACTGACTTGCCTCCTGGAGAGCCTTTACTGGTGCCACCACTGGCACATTTCTGTTCTTTCCCACAGCCTGGAAAGGTAAGGCTCCTGTGCTGATCACCTGGAAAGCTATCCTGGTTGGTTAGAAGTGAGGGGAGATAAAGGTGACATGGCAGTGGCTCAGTGTTCTAGGTACAATAAACTTCTTTATTCCAGCATATTATGGAGAAGATTCATCTTTCAGTGCCAAAATGATCGACATTTCTGCTGTTTCCACCTTCTCTGTCACCAAAGAGACACAATTCAGCACATCTACAGTGGTTTCATTCATGGATCCCAGCCTGGGTAACGCTTTTTGTAAACAGCTAATGACTGTGACTGCCTCTAGGTGCCCAGCTTGGGACAGAACAAGAAGTGCCAATCAATAAACAGTGAAAAAACACGCTCATCTGAGCCCTGCTTTGCTGAAAAACCAATTCCTTCTGAGGTGCCCCACTTTGGGGACCAAGTCAGCCAACTTTAATTACCACTCACACTTTGCAAATTCAGACGCAGTTTGAAAGATGGATTTGCTTGCCATATAACCCTACAGCAAGGTCCCCTGCTTCATTTTTCTGACATAAATTTCTGTGCATGTCAGTTTGCATTAATATCATCATATTAGCTATACTTCTCCAATATTTCTGCAAACAGACTGCCAAAATATACTCACAAGCCCAATGGAAGGGCTACTTAGAACTAAGAAAATAATAGTGGAAAATAACAAACTATTTTCTGGATTATATATGTATAGGAGTGAAAGTTTTGAACAATTCATTAGTCCTCACACACAGTTATTTTAGATAAAAGAGAATTAGATTATTTTCTAATGAGAAAGAAAGTTGTTCTGCTTGACAAGGTAGTAATGAGTAGTGGCTTTTTTTACTGCTGCTGCCGCTGCTAAAAGCAATATAAATGCATTTTAAAAAAACAAGTAATATCTCTTTCACCAGCAGAAAACAAATTAGTAAGTAAGTCTGTAAGCAGTTTCTTCTCAATGCTGCTTTTATAAATTTTAATACTTCTTGTTCTAGAAATGACTTAGAGCAAGTGAAAATAATTTTGTTTTTAATACATTGCAAACATCATTTGAATGGTGGCCAGAAGACAAAAAGTGCTTGCCATTTTACCATGAAAGAGCATCAAGATACGTGGCGAGAGTTGCATTACAAGCACATGAAAAATCAGAGGGGTCAGACACTTCTGAAATAAAACTCACTTCAGTATACTTTATATTTCTAACTACAGAAATAACAGTGGGACAGGAAAAGAAGGACAGGAACACTTCTGTGGAGCAAAAAAAGATGAAATGCTCCAGATGTACAAACAATTTGATTATACTCTTTTCCAACTGTCTCCCTACCCAATTTTTGGAAACTGCCAGATGCTACTAGAAATCTTTATATATTTATACACTGCATATTTCATTGCTAAAATAGAATTAACATACAGAGCAGCAAATAGGGTTATCTGTCTCTCTTCAGTGTCGTACCATAAACATACCAGATTGTCAGCTGGAAGTAAGAGTTATTATGAAGTTCTCTAGAGATCCACACACACAGAGAATAACAAGGTAGCATCAACTACATCTAGAAGAAAAGGAAAGCAATGTGAATGCTGTAGAGCTCCTCAATGGCTTTGACCTACAGTACACTTTTAAAGTAATTCCATTTAGTATCATGTCAGAAACATCTTTTACTGACGCTCCTTCTTTAAGATGTTCCATGGCTCATCTTCAGTCTGGTGTTCAGTGACATCAGGTGAGAACCTCCGTATTAACAAAAAATTTGGAACTATACAGTCTCTCTGTTCCCTGCTGCAAGTCAGGGCATCTCAGATGCAGAATTAAAGGCTAACACAGCTTTCATCTCTTTAAAGCAATGGCAAATCCTTGCATGAATGAATTCCAAATACTTGAACCTTTTTCTTTACTTTCCTAAGTAAGGAAACCTTTATTCCTAAGGATCTGAAAGGGCCATAAAAGGTGCAGAGTTGGCAGACATTGGCAAATATTATATTCACAAGAGAAATATTAAAAGCCTGAACAAATGTAGCTCTCTAACTCTTCTGTATTCTTTTTTAAGCAAGCTGATGTCTGGGAATCTGCAGAAAGAGGTTTTGGGTCTCAATCTGTATCTCAACTCTTTTTCATGATGAGAAATCTGTAATTCAACCCACCCTGAACTACAATTGCTGCAAGATCACATCACTGGTACAAAGGACATTATCCATGGCATCCTCTATATTATTGCAGCTTGATCCAGTCTAATGATGAAGATCTGGAAGTGTTATTAATATGTAACAAAGCTCTATATAGTGTGCATTTCATAAACCTTTCATGCATATTGATGCAATTGTCGGCAGAAGTAAGAACAGACTGATCTTGTTGTTACATGATACTTTTCTTATTGGAGGGCTTGAACAATTTTCCTTCTGATACAATCTGATAAATAGCATTGCTCCACCATTGGAGGGGGAACAGGGATGGGGAGCAGAATGCTTCCCCCTAAACTGCAAGTCCTACAATGTGCTGAGTAATAGATGCTGGCTCCATCTCTACCATAGCCCTGAGAGTTAGGCAGCTCTCCATATCTCCACTGGCCCTCAGCAATTCCCCCAAGGCCAACAGCTCAAGAGCCCTACAAACACTGCACCTACGCCATGTTACTCCACAGGGTCTAATCTAACCACTGCCAATACAGTTTATAACTTCTATCAGCTTCTTGCACTGTGAGACATCTGCAGCTCATTAGGACACAGGAGTTGTCACTTTCAGCCAGGCTCCATCTACAGGCAGCCACTAACACATCCACGTTAGGTTTAAGGACACTGCAAAAGGCTGACGGGGACCCGTGGGTCCCCATGGATGACCTGACTCAGTCATGCCTCCGGCAACTGCAGAATGGCCCAAACCAACTGAGCAAGGAGAAGGAGCTCCCTCCTGATGCTTCAACACAGCAGACTTTCTCACAGTCTGGCCTTGCTCCCACTTTTTCCTAAGATATGGAATTTATGTTAAAAAAATCTTTGTCTTCAGGAAGAGGATTATTCCCATTGGGGCACCCATATTACATGAGAGACTTAATAAATAGAGATGAAAACATATACACACCTTTCCCAGCTGTTTTCATTATGCTCAAAGCTTTTGTCCAAAACCACATCCTTCTTGGTTGTTTCTGCCATCCTGGTGCACCTCATACGCCTGTGGGGCCCAGAGCAAGCAGGGAGAGCCCCTTCCCAACAGAACAAACATCAACCTCCACCTCTTCAGAGAGATGTGTAGAGAAGCTGATCGTGTTCAGCTCGAAGCAAACAAGGTCCAATGTCAGCCTCTGTCACTTCCAGATGAAAAAACGAACATTCAGTCCAAATCATGTAATAAGCAAGTTCAAATTTTCCTTCCTTTACTACATCATCAGGGCCTTGTTATTTATAAAAATGTTCAAATACTCATTTTGATTGATAGTGATTTCACAGTGTTCGGTTTCAGTGAATGTTCCCTTCTGCCCATGTAATAAAACAAGGAATGGGGTTACTTCATTTTGGATTGCATTTCACAGCATAAATCTTTGTTTAAATCTTTTTCAGACCTACAGAACTGAGACATAATCTCATTTTCTACAATGCTGAGCAAAGAAAACGAGAAGCTCACTCTGCCATGCAGGCTATTCAAAGTGCACACTTCTAGACCGCAGGGTACTGTTGATATTTGTTCAATACAGGTGGGTGGTTTTGCTTTGATTTGCTATTAATAGATTCTGCTAGAATGTGAAATCCAAACATGAACAAGTAGATTTAGAGACAAGGACAAAGAAATTCTGAAAAAGCAACCATTTAAAAATGTGGTCAAGTGCCTATGTTTGGAAATTGCTTGACCAGCTAGTTGCCTCCAGCTCCCAAAGACATTCCAATACAATACAAAAAGGAAGTATTTTCCACATGACAGCTATAAAATGAATGAGTGAATACAAAATCTAACCTTTTCTCATGAAAACTTTATAGCAAACTATGCCCAATAATTTGCTAAATATAAGGAGAGAAAAAGGTGCTATTTACTATAAATTGATTGATACAAAGAATAATTAATTTCTTGCCAATGAGTCTGTCTCACTGTTTAGGTGTCTCTGTTTAATGAGTGTGTGGAATCATGGTTTTGAGGAAAACAGGGACAGACCACACACTCGGAACCAAGTTTGCAGTGTGACACGTCCAGTATTAAGAAGGCAACTAGTAATATAGTAAGTTCTTAAAAAAATCTGGCCCACGAAAGTTAGAACTGGCCCTTCTGTTCCTTAATAAACTTCAGTGGGGCCCCAGAGACAACTAGGTTGAATAATTCTCTTACTTCATGTTTTCCAATCTTCTGATATAAGATTAGTTAACTTTTTCTGCAGTTTTTTTGTTGGTTAGTTGGTTGTTTTTTTTTTCACAGGCAGCTGGCTACACTCTGAGGACACAATCTATTCCTGGGAGAAGGGACACAAGGAATTGCTCTATTAGGGCAAATTTGCAGAGGTCTCTACTTCAGAAATAGTATTTTAAATAGATTTAATAGTTCTTTTCAAACTTTGCATCAAATTGCCCTCCATCTTCCAGAATTGCTGCACATCTCCCAGTTAAACCAGATTTCTACACTAAGCCAAAGGGTAAAACTAGGGCTCTGCATTGAAGACCCGGCCATTACCATAACTTCTGAGATTAGCATCTGTATCCAGCACTAAAAACTACTTTTTCCTTGTTCTCACATGCCCTTGCCAGAGGATAGACAGGAGGTGCATTGATAGGGGACCAATTGAAGCCAAAAGCAGATAAATGAAACCAAAAGCAGATAAAAGCTATGCTGAAACCAGTGAGCTAAAGCATTCCCGGCAATGTAGATACTAAAAAGTGGTACAGAAGGTCAGAGGAGAAATAAATTAATAGCTCAAGAACAGATCATTTGCGTTTATGCTGCTTCATTCAGAAATGAATGGCACCCGTGGCAAATATGACAAAGATGAAAAATTATTTAAGAAAGACTGGGTAATTACAGCAGTTGTTTAACATTTCTAAGCAGCTTTTTGGATGATGATTTAAGAGAATGAAGAGACAAAGCTTAAAGGCAAAGGACTGCTGATGGTTTGCAGTCTCTGAATGTATTGAATGTCTGTAGCAGCTTAACCATGGAGTTACAACAGCTGCCCTTCCTCCTTTCCCATGGCATGGTTGCCTTCAGGGTCACTGGGATGCTGAAACAGCATGGATGGACTGGAACACAGCAAAAGGGGTGGAAGGAGAAGAAAGATAGAAAACAGAATCATGTGGGAAAGAAAATACACTGCTTGTAGATGGGAGGGACACAAAGATATACTACTTTGTGTTTCAAACAGTTCAAGAAGAGAAAGTGTTGCATTCCATCAAGACAGGGTTTTTTTTAAGTAGTGATTAATAATTAAATTGTGAAGGAGCAGAGGACCAGTGTCAGAACAAAACCTTGACAAGAATGACAGCAGTCCAGTGAGACTCAGTTTCTGAAATGCTGCTCTCAAGCACCACATCAAAACACACACACCCTGGAGGGACACAGTACTGACCTTCCTGGGCACACCACTGACCCTCCAGAGACACAATCATTCTCCTTAAAAAGTGGCCAGAAAACAGGCATTTACTTCACTCTTGCTCATTGTGATCTTCAGCAGGATCCCTTGCAGGAAGTTCTTGGGGAGGTTTTCTGCAGTTTCAAACGTGACCTGGAACCCTGAGTGTGAACTGGAGTGAGAGGAGCGAGAGCTTCAAAACTCACACTGGCACTTTTAATATAGCCTTTAAGTGAGAAAATCCTCTACCTCCAGAGCCACTGTAAATGCACAACTGGGGAGTGAAAGAAAACCAAAAAAACATATTTTGCTAACCATGATAAATGGTTATAAAATGCTATCTAGAGAGCACAGATGATCCTGCCTTGGTTTACCAAAGCACACCGTGACATTAAACTGTCAGGCTGCTACGGTGTCAGAGCCCCAGACACTTTCTCTTTACCTGAATTCCAGGAGAGAATTGATGTGCCTTTGTGAAGTGGGAGCTACTCCATCAAGGAGCCCAACAGAGACTGGCAGCAAAGCTTAAAAGCAAAACAGTTAAAAGGCAAAGAAAAGCAGAGCTGCCCACATGTGGCAATCAGGTCCTTTGAGCAGAGAAAAGGGAAGGTGTTAGAAGAGAATAGAAGGGTCTTAAAGCTCCACTGATACTGCTGAAGCACAATTTACATATATATATTTTTAGTAGCAGTAGAGGCATTTGCATTCAAAGGCAAACTCAACAGGGATCTGGACACTCTTTAAGTCCCTTCACTGTGTGCTATGTACCATAACAGTGCAAAGGAGCAAGCCAAATCTGCTGTTCCTACAAACAATATCCGAAATGCCAATCATGGCAGCAGCCTCAAAACAAATACACTGCATACTGCAAAAGAGAGAAAAGCAGCCGAGGCACAGCTTAGAGGCCAGAAGGAGCAATGATTCCTCAGGGGCCCCAGGACTCTGCCGAGGCTGGGCTAGGCATGGAGCTTCACTGAACTCCAGTTCCAGGCAGAGAGAGAGGAAGAATTTGGTACATGGGACCAACCATGAGCAGAAGAGCAAGAGTCATATCCTGAAAGAGGCCTGGAGCTCAGAGAGGCTGCGAACTGAACAATCAGGGTGCCAAATATCCCTGCGATTATGTGCTGTGTAAGATACGAAGCTACACATTGAAAAACATAAATAATTGCGTTACAGAGCAATTACTTAGAAAATGCACAAGAGGCAAAGCAATTTCTGACTTGGTTCTGAGGAATGTGCAGGATCTTGTTCCAAATGCTGCAGAGATTCATTCTGCTACTCCTCAGATACACTGAACTGCAGGAGCAGCAACAGTACCTTCCCACATATCATACAATTGCATTCTCTTTAAGTGAGACTAAACGTAAAGAAAAAAAAAAACCAGCTATTTAAAACAATAAACTCCAAAGATATAAGTTAACAGTTAAAGTGTTTCCAAGTGCCAAAAATGCCATAATGAAGGCTAACTGAATTAATATATTTAACCCTTCTGTTATTCAGTCATTCTAAAAAAAAACAATTACTTCCTTGACAATTTAAAGACATGTCCATCTAGGAAATACATTTAAAAAAACTTAACCAAACCCACACACTCACTGTCATATTTGATGCAAGATTACAACAAGAACACAGCAGGCCAAGGAGGGCTTTTGAGGAACAACTTGCTAAACTGTCATAAAATCATTTCTCTCAGTAGTAGGAGGTCTGACAGAAGAAATTCATAGGACCAATAATTAACATGTAAATGGAGTGACCAAAGAAGAGACCACAACAGAAAAACCAAATTAATTTTCTGCATCTATCTTTCACACTGTTGCATCATCTACAACAGTGTGCACTGGCAGCCTAGAAATCCAATTGTATCCTGGGCTGCATCCAAAGCAGTGGGGCCAGCAGGGTGAGGGAGGGGATTCTGCACCTCTGCTCTGGTGAGACCCCATCTGGAGTGCTGCATCAGCTCTGGATCCTCAGTACAGGAAGGACATGGACCTGCTGGAGTGAGTCCAGAGGAGGGACACAAATGATCAGAGGACTGGAGCACCTCTCCGATGAAGACAGCCTGAAAGAGCTGGGGCTGTTCTGCCTGAAGAAGAGGGGGCTACAGGGAGAGCTTATGGAGGCCTTTCAATACCTAAGGGGGCTTATAAAAAGGAGGAGAGGAACTTTTTATACACACAGATAGTGATAGGACAAAGGGTAATGGTTTTAAATGGAAAGAGGGCAGGTTTAGATTAGATGTTAGGGAAAAAAATTCTTTACTGTGAGGGTGTTGATGCACTGGAACATGCTGACCAGAGAAGTTACAGATGCAGTTACATCCCTGGAAATGTTCAAGACCAGGTTGAATGGGGCTCTGAACAACCTGGTGTAATGAGTGACATCCCTGTTGACAGGTGGGTTGGAACTTAATGATCTTCAAGGTCCCTTCTGAACCAAGTCATTCTGTGACTATGTATTACCCCTTTAGGATTTACAGGAGTGACTCCAGAGGAATTATCTCACACTGAATTTCAGTAAAACGTTGTAACACAAATTGAGAAAAATAACACTGGCTAATTACCAGCACCAGATGGTCTTCACCCACAAATTAAACAGAGCTCAAGTATGACACAGCTGAATTGTTAGCTGTAGTAAACCCTAACTGAGGATAACACAATTCTTTTATAAAGTCGTGACTCATGAAGAGTCATGGAGAGTTTTAGAGGAATTTTATAAGCATCTGCATAAGAAAGACACAAAAAATAAAAATAAACATTAAATTTCTAAATTAAGTTGCCATGGGAAAGAAAAGAAAGGAGGAAAAAAGGTGTTGACATGGATAAACAAGTTTAAAAGACAAAAGAAAAAAGAGAAAGAATGCACAGTCTCATTGCAGGCAGGTGACCAGAGTAGCACATTGAGCCCACGCTGTTCAACATACACCTGATCTCAAGTGATCTCAATGAACTAATAAGGTAGGTCACTGACACTGAATTATTGAAGGCTTTAAAGAAACAAACTGCAGAGAGCTTCAGACAGACCTCGTGGTACAGCTGACCTTGTGACAGGTGAAAAAATGGCAGAAGAAATTCAGTGTCAAGTACACAGCAACTGTGAAAACTATAAAAATACTCATACTGCATTCACAGTGACTGAATCTGAACTACCACTGGACATGAAAAATCACTGCATTAGTAACTATGAAAATGTTGACTTGGTGATTAAAATAGAAAAAAATTAAACAAAAGAAAAAACCCACCAAAACACCAAAACATCAAAACAACAACAGCAACAAACCAAACCAAACAAATATCAGACGCCATCAAGGTACAGAGGAAAACAAAATTTCTGTCCCACCTCCTGGTAAGATGTAACTGCAAGGTATGTATCTGATTTCCCCTTACCTGAGAATACAGAACAGAGTAAGAAAAGGTTTAAGAAGGGCAACAAAAATGACCAATGGCTTCCACACACAGGACAAAAAAAAGAGTTGTTACTCTTTGATGAGAGGAGAGGACAGTCAAGAAGATCTGGGAAACCATAAGTAGAGCACGGCAAAGATAAAACATGCAGGGTTGTTCCTTGAGCAAAGAAATCCATGCCAAAAGGACAATTCAGTTACACCGTGAAACCTATCCCCATAGGAAGCACTGAATGCCATGAGTTTACAGGGATCCAAAATCAATTAAAAAACTAGTGGAAGTAAACCTCACTAAACCTCATTACCTCAGCAAACCTCAGATGTGACTCCTGGGGCTGTCCTGTACCGTGCCAGGAGTTGGACTCTGATCATCCTAGTGGATCCCTTTACAATGAGGATATTTTGTGATTCTGTAATGACTAAGAACACAGGGAAGTGACAAGCTAACTGAGAAAGCATATTAGGGAATTTTGACTTGTTCTGTGTTGGTTCTTGTTCAGTGCTTCAGTCCTTGCTCAAGCATCCACTGCTGACCACCTTCATAGATAGGCAGGCAACAAAACTATTCAGACGTTCAATTTGGCCAAATGCAGTCGTTCTTACAGCCTACACGCTTTGCTGAAAAACTCCAATTTTGATGCAGAGACAGAGGGTGAGGTGGCAAGTCACAGTACATGCCTACACACAAGTTGAAACTTCATCAAAGCTTTCCAAATCCAATGACATCATGCTGAAGCAGTCAGCGCTAATCACTGCCAATTCTGCTAATGGCATGGATGAGGTCATCCCACTCCAGAAATAGGCAGTCACTTCACACTCACTCAACAGGGCTGGAGAAGTAGTGGGTCAGCCTTCAGCAGTGTGCACACAGACTTACAGCAGCAAACATTCCTACAGATAGAGACCGAGAGACTCCCCGTGCTCAGGAACACCTTTTGGAGCATCCCTTGAGAAACACCAGCTCCTCCTTAAAACATACTTGTTTGGAACAGCTATGCTTTCTGGGGTTACATAGATGAATATTATTTCTGGCCTTTCCTGCCATACATAGTGTAGGTGAAGCACACTGGCACAGATGGAAACACCGTAAGGGTGGATTTTTTACTGACTGCTCAAATAATGCTAAAGAGCCTTCTAAAAGAGTAGGAGGGCTAAAATTACCTAAAAGTAAGGATATAGACAAGTTAAGAATAGCTACTCTAAACGGGATTGCTCACACTCAGCATTTCTTAAGGAATCTTCAGGAAGTTATTTTGTGACATAAAGGACATCTCGCCACTACACAGTCTTGACAGACGGTGTCTAATAGACTGACCTGGGATCCCAGTCCTGTCATAATCAGCATATCTAATTATGCAGTTTAGATGTGTAGTTTATTCACTGAGTATTTTTTCCTAGAACAAAGTGTTTTTAGAATTTACTGTGCCACCGCCACAGGTGTACTGGTAGAAAAAACCATAATTTGTTTCTAGGTTTACCAATGGTTTCTCACTTGTTTAGCAAGTATTTCTGTACTTTCTCAATTCCTCTTTATAACAATCCAAGCGGATTTGATATAAGCAACTTAGAAATCCTTTGGAAAAAATTCAGAGCAGAGTACTGCAATCCTGTGTATTCTATTCATAAACCCCAAACACCCACATTGTGGTTGTACAGAAAAAACCTATTTATGCTGAGCTTTCACAATAATTTTCATTATTCCCAACAATAACAGCATTCAAAGAGAAAAATTAGCCAATTTAAAAAGAAAAAATGGATAAGAAAAAAAAACCCCACTCACTGTTCTCACGCCTGCCTTTGAGTACCAGCAACACCACCTACAGGAGAACATCTCATTCCAGAGTGGGAAATGTGGGCATTTCCTCTGATTCTTCCTAGAACAGCTGGGGTGAAACAGTTCTACATGGAATGACAGACACATTTGGTCTACAGACTTGGCTGTCATATTTTCTCCATTTGGAGGGAACTAGAATAAATAAAAATCCTCTTCTGAAGTACTCCATTTCATGTTCACATAATGACCTATCATTACCTTAACGATACTTTAAAAAGAAGACTTTTATTAAGTAAAAAACCACAAACTATCAACAAAGTAATCCTCTCACATTACCTTCTACCACCTAGCCGAGGCAAAAATATAAGAAAAATCAGGATAACCCATCAGCAGAGACTATAAAAATAAAAACACATCACCTTGGTAGAAAAAATTGAACCATTTAAAAGGTTTTTGCATAGCAGGTTTTCTGAACTACCTATTTTCAAAAACATAAATGTCAAAAACGTAACTATGTCAAAATTGTCTGTTCTCTCATTGCTAAACACGATAAGAATTTTTTTTTTCAGTTCACAGTGGTACTTTAAAAGCACCAGAATATATTTTTGCCAGTACTCCAAGGCTGCACAATAAGGTTTCAGCCTTATCATAACCAAAAAAACCTGGTTATTTCAAGATCAACAGTATTCCAAATGGATATCACCTGGCTGCATCCTAAGATATTGCAGTCAGGGAAGTAAAACGCTGCACTGAATGAGGCCGATGCAGAGCAGGCAGATGGGAACACTGCAGTGGGCACCTCTCTGCTCTTCCACAGACATGCAAAGCCCCACAACATCCTCAGCACCACACCTACTCAGGTTCCTGCTGGAAGAAACTCTCTGCTCAGGCTGAAGGAGAGTTATGAATAAAGACAGCTTCTGGCAGACTGCAGCAGAGTAGGAACATCCAGAATAAGAGCTCAGAGGCTCATTTGCCTTACAACTAACAGAGCACAACGTGGGAACATATTAGAATATAACTGTGGTAGTTTTGCCTGACCCAGTTTTTTCCAGTGAACAGGGTGGGGTACAAAGATGGCTCCTGCATGTCCTGAGTAAAGATTCTGGAAATTTTCCACCATGTCCAGCAGAGCCAGTCTCTGACGGCTGTAAAATGATGGACATGCTGCTGGTAAAACCTGGGCCAATTAGAGATGTTAGTTACGCCTCTGTGAAAACATATTTAAGAAGAAATCAAAACAATGTGAGCACGCACTTCTTTTTAGCCAGGGAAGGAGGAGGAGGAGGTAAAAATATGTGAGGGAGAACAACACGGAGGCACCAAGGTCAGTGGAAAGGCGGGGGAGGAGGTGCTCTAGGCACCAGAGCTGAAAACCCTCTGCCAGCCGTGGTGAAGACCGTGGGGGAGCAGGTGGTCCCCCTGCAGCCCATGGAGTCCAGGGGATGCAGAGAACCCCCCACAGCCGTGGGGAGGTGCCCACGCCAGAGGAGCAGATGATGCCTGCAGGAAGCTGTGATCCAGTGGGAGTCCCAGAGACTGAGAGTTGCAAAGGCCTTGCAGGAGAGAGAAAGGCCTTGCTCCCGGGATGGAAACAGCCTGGCCTCGGCTTGGAATTCTGCAGCCTGGAGAGAATCTCGGACAGCAGCAATCGGGCGGGGCTGCTCGTGAGATTGGACCCACGCCAAAGAAGTTCGCACAGGACTGTCTCTCGTGGGAGGGACCCCCATGGCTAAGTAGAGGATTCTTCCCCCTGATGGACTGACCCTGACCAAAGGAAACCCCCACACCCTGCCCCCACCCCGGAGCTGCTGGTTAGAAGGAAGGAGGGAGGGGGCGAGCTGAGAAATGGCCTTAATAGGGTGGGTGGTGAGTAGAGAAGCAGTGATTGTAGCAGACGAATTGTGGCCTTGGACTGATTAAGAAACCCCACATGCCTTGCCCTAGCCCAGATCGGTTGGTTGAATAGAGAGAGAGGGCAAATAGAGAAACAGTGTCTGCAGTAGAAGAATTGCGATGGACTGACCTAAGAAAAACCCCACACCCTGCCCCTGCCTGGGAGTTGTTAGTTAGTTAGAAAGGAGGGAGGGGGTGAGCTGAGAAGTGGTGCCTTAAGAGGGAAAAGAGGGGTGAGTGAAGAAATGGTGTCTTAAGAACTTATTTTTATCTCCAATTTATCCTCTGACTCTGTTAGATTAATAAATCACTTTTTTTGCAACTTTAAGTTTCCCACCTGCTCTTGCCCTGAATCTCGTGCGGCCCTTATCAGTGATCTTATCTCAACTCATGAGTCCAGTGTTTTGTGTTAGTTTTTCCTCTCCTCTGCATAGCTGCAGCAGGAGAGAGCATAGAAAGCAAACGTTGTAGGTGCCTGGCATTTAGCCAGGGTCAAACCCACGACAATAACCAAGACAACTAAATTTGGTAAGACACACTACAAATTTCAACTAAGCCAAAAAGCAGAAGGCGGCAAGATTTAAAACAAAAAATTATTCTCAGACTAGGGGGAAAAGTGAATAAGCAAGAAACTAGTTTCCAATTGCTAATCAAATGCAGCTCAGGGCTTGGAACCTCAGATGTTTCCAAGAAATTATGTGTTCCTTCGTTTACTCTGGATCATTTGGAGTGTGCTGTACATCTGCATCTTGAAAACGAGCAAGGGATATCCAGTAATCTTCTCAACCCTGTGATTTTCTGCTGTGCAAAGTTTCTCTGCTCACACTTTCATTGTGACCAGAGAACTGGACATGAAAGTTGTCTCTCCCTGCCTGATGCACCTGATGCATACATGATCTGTGTACTGCATGAGCCACAGCATAAGAAAAGTGCATTAAATTAAATACTTGACTTGATGCAGCTGCCAGGATGGATGGCATGAGAGCAGACAGTAACGCACGGTAGCCACTTCTCCAAACGAAGCCCCCAAACGCCCTGCTGCCACATGCTGCTGGCTGGCGGTGAGCTCCAAGCTCACAGTGCACGGTCTCTCTCACGCTTCTGTTCCGGAGACGAAAGACAAGCGGAGCTTGTGCTGTCAGCTCCGCAGGGGTCGGAGCGGGGCGGAGCGCGGCCCCGCACCGCCACCTGCCGCCGCCCCCGCCCCGCGAACAAAACACGGATAGAGCACGGCGGGGCGGGCCGGGACACCGAGCTACAGCCGCCGTGGCAGCTCCCAGGGACTCTGTCCCCGAGGGTGGCCCGCGGACACGGAGCCGAGAAGGGCGCGCTGCAGGACTGTCTCTCCGCTCGTCCCCGGCAGGCGGTGAGTGACAGCGGATGGCAGCGGCACATCCCCGTGTGTGGATAACCGAGGGGCCGTGTCACCGCCCGGGAGGCACAGGGAATCCCACGGGAAACGAGCACGGAACTGACTGTCCTGCAGGACCTGATCTAGCGACGGAGCATGCGAGCAGACTGCTCCCGGACCCAGGACAATTTGTGTTCAAGAGTAACCGCATTACAGAGGCACTATGGCAACACGGAGAGCAAAGCTCATTCGATAGGTAACGCACAGAGACTGCGGCTCTCAGTGCAAATGAGCACTAGTTATTGGTTTTACGGTGGCACAGGGACGATGAAGGATCCTTTCAGTCATCCCAAAATGGACTATCAAGGAGTGGTAATACCTGCAGGGCTTTTGAACCACCACCACTACCACCACCACCACTTCCATATGATTCATTAATGGCAAGTTATATTCCCACAATGGTTTAAAACCTGCAAGTGAAGGCTGTCCTTTGATACTGCCCAGTTCTAGATCAGATTATTCCCCAGGGGGAATGTAATTCCCAACAGGCCTACAAGCAGAAAGAGGTTCCTCTACCCACCTCCTCAGCTGTGTCAATGCCTTCAGCTGTGGGTTCAGCTCAGGCTGGAAAAGTGCTCAGTCCAAAGGGGAGGCTATGGCCATGAGTTTTACTAACCAGAAGCTGCAGTGAGGCTGCACCCCAAAAGCCAGCCCAGGAGAACAACTGCAGCTTCAGCAACAACCACCCACATCATGTCAACAAAGAAGATTCAGAAAGCAGGTGGCAACACAAGCAAGTGCTTTCTCAGGCCTCCAAAGGCCTGATGCCAAATCCCTCTGGCTGGCTGTGAGCTCCAAGCACAGCCTTCCTCCATGGTCAGAACATATGCATGGTTTCTCTCACACTTCTGTTCTGGTGCCTAAATAAATGCGGAGCTTATGCTGTCATCTCCCCATTGAACCTAGGACTCCTACTACCTAGTTTTATGAAGCTCGTAGAAGCTTAATTATTTTCCTCCCATGCCTCTCCTCCCACTGCATTTGCCAAAAATTACTAAAGTCTGCCAACAGACTCAAAAGTAATTAGGGGAAGACATACTCAAGGCAGCAAGATCACCCCAGATAAATTTCCTTTGGAAACAAGGCTAAAAATTACAGCATTGTAGTTATTAAAAGAATACCCTGAAGCCATATTCGTGATTGCTATACTGCTGTTACTGGCAATATAGCAGATTTTTAAAGCAATTTTTTGAGGATCATATTTGATTTCTACAAATCAGATTGATTTCACCCCTTCTAGCCACAAGCCAGCCATTTATGAACTTTTCCCATCTGTTAAAAGGGGATGATAGGTACTTACCTACCTCAGATGTGGTCTGTGTGCAAACACAGACAGTGGTATGAGTATCGTTAAAGCATTGCTCTACATAAAAAATATTATTATAAATACTGCTGTAAGACTAGCACACACACATCTCATACTTTTTGAATGGCTGCAACCTTTTAAAGACAGGAGCACAACAGAAAACTAATCCTAAAATACATTTAAATGTGATACCGAGGAAATTATTCCTTTAGCAATCTTTCGCCAAGTTAGCTTGCTGCTGCAATTTAACTCAATACTTAAGAAGAGAGTGTGTTTTATTGAACA
Organism: Origma solitaria; assembly: GCA_013397895.1. Classification (NCBI taxonomy): domain Eukaryota; kingdom Metazoa; phylum Chordata; class Aves; order Passeriformes; family Acanthizidae; genus Origma; species Origma solitaria. The sequence goes on from VZRL01006640.1 coordinate 2,031,136, forward strand.
CTTCCATTGCTTTTAAGAATGTCTGACAATGAAATAATGGGCTGGGAAGGTTTCAACCAGGCCTTTCTCAAACACTGCCTTTTTTGTTGGTGCTCGCTGCCAAAAAGTGCATCTCCTTATCCTTGAATTCATCTCAGTCATGCCACTGCATAGTGAAAGGCCTGACAGAAACTCTACCAATATTTCCAACACATCCAGACCCATTCATCTTCCTGCCCCCTACTGTCTTCTTGAAACCTCAGTGGACCGCTCACAGACACTGCTTGTTGACTTGCAACGTGAGACAAACCTGCCTCACTGCTACTCACACAGGGGGCAGGTGTTTGGGATCACACCTTTCCCCCTGGCACCCATGGAGATCCAGGGACGGTGCGCGTGCCTCACACACGGTGGGGAAGAACAGGAGGCTATGGAAAATGAGTGCAAACTCCACAGTCTTTAAAGAAGAACAAGCAGTGAGAGAAATGTATCTACACCCATACAAGCATTGTGGACCTTCCCCCCCCACCCCAACATACATCAGATGATGATTTTTGAGCACAAAACCACCCTGACATGCTCCACAATATCCTTCCTCTCACCAGTGCCCACTGCTCTGCCTGCCCAGGGTTGCACACTTAGCGTGCAAATCAATTAATTTGTCAGCTGAGTGAAAAACACCCTGCATATGTTTCCCAAGTCACCAGTCAAACAATGGTGGCCTGCCAGATTACCCCAAACAAACAACTAATGCAGCATTGTCTTTTTAATTATAAAAGATTCTTATCAGCTTACCTGAATGCGTTTTGGACTTCCCACATGTGCCCTAATTTAATTACTTAATTATGAGGAATTAAGAGCTAGTATTTTCAATAAGCCTGAGAAGTCTCCTGTTCCTTCACATATACCCAGTAATTGCTATATTACAGATTTAGCAAAGGTGTATTACAATTGCAGCAAAGTTCTAAACTTCTAGTCAGTTATTTCCTTTTCCAGCAGGCATTCATTTTGCAAGACTTTAAGTTAATGTCTCTTGTCATACACAAAACTACAAGCTTTCTACAAAGCTGTAAAATCTGAAATTACAGAATAATCATCGCTTAGTGTCATTTGGGTACGTTTTATGCAAAAATATAAGAACTCAAGTGAGAAAAGAAGTCAGAAAAAACAACATTTAATTACAAAAGAACTTCTTTAAATTAAAAAATAATGGCACTAAACCAAAACCAAAGTTATTTAAGAGATCATAACCACAGCTTCGTTGCAATTTTATACTGAAAATGTTAGGAACAGCTGTTCCTATCATCTGCACTTTGCTCCTGATTAAAATAACACCTAGAGTTCCAGTAACAAGTAATCTTTTACAGAACTATATTGTATTATGAAAACACACATCATTTTTGTATTACATGTCAAAAAAACCCCCTTATATTTATTACATTAGATTCATAAATGTTTACCTAAGCACTGTACTGTTTTGCTACTCTATTCCTTACATTTGAAGAACAGGGAATGTGGTTTGTTCTACAGACAAAAGCGATTTGTCTTAGAGGATTTGCCCATAGTGGCGCAGTGCTATACCACGTGGGGATACCCAGCTAGATGGAGCATCGAGGGCAGTACAGTCACATTAGAACAATTTCCTGTTTTACTCATCCTGCTTTTCAGAACCAGCCAGTGCTTCCTCTTCAAATGAAGACAGCCTTAGACTCTAAGAAACAATAAATACAAATGGTCCCAAAACTTTTCACATGCTGTCGATAAATAATCAGCAGATGTCTAATTTTTCTATAACCTTTCAGAATTCTATTTCAATGTTTGTATACAAAAGGGAGAGTTCCAGTGGTTACTTTGTCAACACAGTCAGGGCCTATATCCAAAGCTCAGCAGAAAGGTCCTTTATACCTTGAATCAGCTTTGATCACGTAAAAAAATATAATTCAGTCCTTGATTGCATGTAGAATATTCCCTATGAGGTCAAGATAATTCTGTGTGTGCATTGAAATAAAGTATTTCATGCCGAGGATACAATTTCACAGTAGTTACTTCAGGTAGTCAGCACGCAGGTGCAAGCACTTGAGCACAGCTCAGCTAGTTTACAAATAAAGTGTGAAGTGGAACACAAGCTAGTGAGCCCAAAGTGTTGCTGTGGGACTGCGGCTCTAGAGCTCTAGGCCACAGCTCTTTGTGTTGCAACAAGCCTCATCAGTCTATAAGTCATTATCAGTGAATTCCACGAGGAGCTTTCAGTTCTTCCCTGCAAAGAGATGGATTTGCAATAGTTCTCTGTTGGACTATTCATTTCTGAAGTGGTTTAGACAGCATCTATCAGCATCAGGGAAATCAGAACTTGATTTCTAGCCTCATCCAGTATAGACCAGATATAAAGCTGATAGTAGGCAATATTCACAGCACACTGGTTTTGAGTAAAAGGTTTAGTGGTTTGCTACCCCTTAAATTTAGACTACAGTTTCCTTCCACGGTTATTTTATTTCTCCTGAAAGTTTTTATTGTGCTAGTAATTGAAAAGTTTTGGCAGTTCACAAAACTCAGTCTCTCAGTTGTCCAAAAAACCTGAAATCAGTGTATGTAACATGGCTGCATATCACTGCTGAAAAACCTAAAAGGTCTTTCTAGTGCATGATAATATGCCATAAAGGGCAATGCCTAGAGTAGTGAGCTTTAAAAAGACTCACCTTGTCATGTGATCATTTCTTTGCTTTTTCTTACCTCTTTAAAATAATCTCAAGAGTATAATCAACTGGAGTAAGAATAAAATTATTTAAAAGGTCTAGCAAAAAAGCTGCATAGAAAGCATTTTCACAGTTGTTTTTAAATAGTTTTCATCAAACTTTAAATTAGGGCTTCCAAAGACAAAACATATTGCATTGCAGTTTTTTTCCTGTGAAATTCACACTTTTTTGGGACATTCATATGACTGGGTTAGGTATTTTTAATACTGTACCATTCAGAAGTGCTGATCGGGATTTGGTTCTCTATTGTACTAGGATTGAAAAGACCTATACAAACACAAAACGCTAACAAACAAATTGTAGATCTCTAATACAAAGAGGTTAAACACCTGTTCAAAAAATAAATTCTTCTTAAACAAGACCTACCAGATGGGAGGTAGATTAGTGCCATTAAAATATTTAAGGTACTTATATATAAAATATATAAGGTACTTATGTTCATTTCAAACATGAGTGGGAAAACTGCACTATCTCCAAAATGTTGCTGCAAGTAAAGCTGAAAGTTTACTGGTTATCACTGTTGGGTCACCATTGCTGGTTTTTTTTTCCTTTTTTTTTTTAAATGGATGAAGTTCTATTAATATACATAATGGCTGAATGTTGAAAGGACACACTATCCCTTTGAAACATTCAGCCTTACAACATAAGTCCACAGGTTGGGGGTTTTGCCATCCATTGCAAGCTTAGCTCTGCTTAGGTTTTATAACCCACTCAGCATTTGGGTTGAGCTGGTATAGGTCCTTCATGTAGGTATCATCATCAAGGCAGCGTTCACCTAGAAACAGAAAAGATACGTGGTTACACCAGTACTGAAAGAGAAACAACTTCCAAAGTTCAAAGTTTTACCCATTTACATTTTCAAGGTCTCTCTGTGGTGTTTAACAAAGGACAATGCAAATAAAAGTTGGAAGTGCTCTTACCCTTCCTGTCTGCCTTGAGGAGAAAGGGGGACAAGAGGAAGAAGGAAGGAGAGGAGGGCTGTTCTACCCCGTGGCACGTTCTTCACACAGACCATGCAGATGTGAGCTCCCCTCTGCGAGGGTTTAGGAAAACAGGAGCAACGTCCTGGTCCTCTCATGATTATATCCAAAAAACTATGTTCACCTTTGCATAGAAACCCATTAAAATTTCAGGTTATTTCCCCCTTTTTAAATGCTAAGTTTGTGCAAGGCTTTTGCTTGCTAAGAAGGTGTTACTCCCTGTCCTGCTCATCTTAAGTCAGCTGTTCTGCATAGCACTTGTAATAGTTGCTGTCCTAGGAGGGGAAAGTAGTACACTGCTCTTGGTGCATTACAAGCAATTAATTTATGTCTAGTAGCTATGATGAAAATAGCACATGCTGATCCATAAAGATCTGCACACTTCCCATTCCCCTACAGGCAAAGTATTATCTCATGCGTTTGCAGCTCTACATCACAGCCCCTCTTCATCTCCTCTGTGCCAGTTGTTGGGGCGGACGGCTCATGCCAGACAGATGTTTCCAGTACCTGCACTCCTGACACGGGACCCAAGCACAGGTGGAATGCTGCAGGATGAGTTTGTCTGCCAGCTCTTTGGACTCCCTTTGCAGAGCAGGCAACACTCCCTGCTCAACCAGGCACAGCCTCCATCTGCTCCCTCCAGGATTTGACTCCCAACCTCTGTGACCAGTACTGCCCACGCTGCTGAACCAGGCCCTCTCACCCACACCCTGCAGTATGTTCAGGCAGTGAGAGCACGGGGACAATGCTTTGCCATGTCCCTATCCAGCCAGTCCTGGGCACAAAGCAGTGACAGAAGTCCCATTCAGTGCCCTGGAACCCCACAGTGTATTGAGTATGCAAAAAATGTCTGGAGATTTCAGCAGCTCCATCTGCTAGGGGTCAGGATCACAGCATTGCGTGTGTCACGTGGGCATGGCACACTCGTAAGGATATGTGTGCCATGAGCTCCTTGAGTCTTCTTGCTTTTGGGCTCCCTCTACCTGGGTCAAGCACATGGGGCACAGAGCCAGATGGCATTACTTAAACCTGTAGGGGAAGTTAAAGGACAGGAGTTTCTCTTGCCTCAGCTGAGAGTATTAATAAGGACTAGAAATGACTGATTAAAGCTGAAATTCTCTGGAAGTAAACCATTCAGACAGAGAAAACCATCTGAGCTTTCTAAACGATGTCATAACAAAACAAAACAAATCTGCAACTACACATGCACTTTCTCCACGAGAAGTACAATTTCTGTCACATGTTTAAAGTAACAGTAGGTTGTTCCAGTTTCACTGGATTTCTGTTACAAAGCCTTTTTTTCTGCAATGATTACACCTCTGTACAATAAACAAGATATTCCTCTCCTTTAAAAAGGTCTTACATCTGGGATTGCAATCTGCTTTAACAGGCACAGGAAATGTATGTACATACTGGATTTACAAGAGAGCATATAGTACGTTCATCTGGCATCCAGCTATCTTGGCAATTTTTTTTTTTGCCATCAGACTTAGTAAAAACACTAAAATATACCTGTTGCAGGAAACACAGAGAAGTGCTGTTTTTAATTAAGTCTTTTGGTTTAGACACACATGCAAAAATTTGATTTATAATAGTGATTAGGTAAAAAAGAAAAATGCTAGAAGTAGCAATTTACATACTGGATTTAAATTTGCAGAGGACAGAAGTACTGCATGCAATTTTATAACTTCAAATAAGCATAACAGGTCACAGTTAAGAAAAAAGTAAATACAAGTCCAATCTACTACTGTTTTCTAGTTCTCTTTTTGTTTTCCTGAGCATATGAAAAATACTGTGATTAGAAACTGATTCATAATGCAAAAATACTCTTGCATTTGTGAAAGAAAATTTCAGAACTGTGTTCAAAATTATCCTTGGCATTAACTTTGCTGATCTGCTATTTACTTTAATCAAAAGGCTCTGGAATAGGCAGAGCAGGAAAGACTAACTGTTGGAAAATTTTATCACACAATCATCTTTCTGTCTGAGCAATTTTTTCCCTTCAAAGGAACCTGCAAGCGACACTCAAATGCAGAACATTATGCCTCAATACAAAGAGATGAATAAGATGAACTTCAAGCACCTTTGTATCCAACCTTTCTGTGCTTATTCACTGTACATACATATCAGGAACATTTGTTACAGCTGCCAACTTCCTGCGGGACAGATAATAAGATACTACTAATATAATGATCACACCAACATCTCTGCTGCCTTCTCCACAAGGTTAACTGTCTGCCTTAGCGTCAGGGAGAACTGGGGACCTGAATAAAAATGCAACCACACTGAAGCCCATGGACAATGTGCCAAGAAATCCTATTCTATCAAAAGAAGTTGTTCAGAAGCCACTCCAAAAGACTGATATAAAAATTTCATAAAGGAAGACCTCTTCTCTCTTGAGTGTTTGGACATTTCCACTGTAAGGAACAGAACACAATGAATGAGGATATTACGAAGGAGCTTGTAGATCAGCCACCTAGACATGTCTGGGAGAAGTTGTGCTAATTAAGATCAGCAGTGTACCTGCCACAAATCCTTTGTGTGTATGCGTACTGATACAGTGAGGGAACAAGAACACCCTTGCAGGCTCGTGCAAATGAGCAGTCCTGCAAGTAAGCAATATGCTACAGAAAAGGGAAAATAAGATAAATGTGAAGAAACTGCAGTTTTAGAAGAGAATTTCATTGTCATTAGCAAGTAGCTTGATATTTACCCTCTGATTTTTCTTTTACTGGTGATGCAAAATTAAGTATTTCCCTCAAATATTCCATATTTTAGAAAAAGTGTTATGGTTGGGTGGGAGAAACCACATTCTTGCTGGTTTTAATTGTACTGCAACTAAAAGAAATAAAAAACAGACAGTGGAAGAATAAAGTCCCTGTATTACAAAGGGATTCTATTATTCTCACTGCTTAATTGTAATAATAAATGCTAAAGCCCAGCCAGAAAATAACTTTCTGACAATGGTGTAAACCTCTAAAAACAGTATTTAGGAAAAAGCAGTTTCTTAATCTCAACTAGTGTACCATATTATTGCTATAGCTGAATAGTTACATATGATGAACATGTGTGTTAATTTTTTTTTTTTCAAAAGACTGAGTAAAATTTCTCCCTTTCTAAATGGATTTGAATGACTCAAAAGTAGTTTTCCTTTTACATCATTTCATGTGCATGATATTTGCACATCATTATACTCCAATACCGATTATGCTGTTATATATAAATGCATTATTTAAAAAAATATTTCCTTTCTTCTTTCCTCATTCCTTTGTTTTCTTGGAGTTCCCTTCTGACTTATCCCCAGAAAATTACAAAACTATTCCTGCCCCATCAGATTAAATAGCAATTAATTTTTTACTATCAGCACTCATGTATTCCTGAAGGCTTCCTGAGCTTTAATGACATTAGAAGCGTTAATTCCTCAAGCGTGTATTTTCATGCCTACATGCAGCCAAAAAGTTCATGAACTGACCTGGACTTCGAGTATTTTCAAACTTTTTTCTTGATATAATAAATGAAGAGACACTTCTCCCATAATGATAACGAAACAAAGACGTGTTTATACCTTTTCTGGCTGAGAAACCTGGCTACTATATCACCGGCTTTCAGTTCTTCTGTCAGCTGTATTGCCATGGAAACTTTGGAAAGATGAGGCGCTTGCACGCGTATCACTCCCTGAGGAACATCAGTCTGCAAAGCAATAAGAGTGTTGGAACAAAGCTGCTGGCAGCTGGCTTTGATGAGCTCCTCAAAATACAGTATGGAATAAGTAAGTACAGTGCTCTGTACTTCACTATCCACTACACTTCACTACAAACACACGGTAACTGCACAGCAGTTCAGTAAATTACATCCAACCTTCAAGGCTCTTCTTAGCAACAGGGAGAACTTCAGAACAAAAGAACAGTAGTGCTTAATTATTTTTCAAAGATGTTAAGAATAACAATAACAATTATGCTATATTAAGAACACACTTTGGCATGATAAGAAGCATGTGACATTGATATGGAAAAGTCTTGCTGCAGGCATGAAAACCAGGCAATGCCCCTCTACTGACCCTCTGCTAAAACTTCTGGAAGAAACCCTGCCAGTTTCATTTAATCTGAACTTCCTGCCAAAAAACCCCCACAAAGTACTCATGGATCAGCCTACTTTAAGGGATTCTTCTTTCCTCTTCGTAAATTTCATTTTTTAAAAAACAGATATTCACTACTGCAGCTTTTTCTCCCTATTTCTTATTGTCCAGAATACATTCAACTAGCCAACCTGAAGGTCTGACTATATAATGCATTTGTATTTTATTTCAACCATAAGTCCTTGATGATAAATATTAATCATATTAGCTACAGAGAAAGAGGGCTCCAAAGGACAGCTTTTCTGTTCAGCTTGCAGGTACCTGACATTTGAAGTTATAAAAGGCATAATTTATTTGTGAATAAGGTCTTAATTTCTCTTCCTGGAAATTTTTCTATCTGTATAACATTATCATTTACCCAAATATACTCATTTTGATAAGAAAGAAAGTAAGAGTCTCTGTACTTAAGACTGATTATGACATTTCATTCTCTTCTTTCCCACCCCACACCCCTCCATTTATCCAACTGCAAGGCTGAACATTTCTTCTTCCATGATCAATGAATAAATCTGGGCACCTGTGAATCTAGAATAGTTTCTTGGAAACCATCAGAGTTAAATGAGTATAGAACAAGTACAAACATGAGCAGATTCAGAAAAACAGCTTCCTGAGAAAGCTGAAAGCTCATTACTATACAAATGCTGAGTTATGGTAAGCAATTTTAACCAAACAATCCTTTTGTATCCAATCTTATTATTTATCAATTTAAAAATACTAGACATCATAACAGTTTCTGTCTAAAGCATTAAGGACCATCATATCGAGAATTTGCTATGTAGTAACTGTGGAATCAAAGATTCATAAGATTGTAAGAGATCTCTATGAGATTTCCCCTAAATTTATCTCTAAATTTGTCAAATCTGTTCTTTAGGGCCTCCATCTATGGAAACAGTGTCTGTAGCCATCTGCTAGGTAGTAAATCCTGCTTAGAAATTTTTTGCCTCTTTCCAAACTTTTAGGATCCTGTGAAAAAGAAATGAAATTTTTATGGATGAAATGATTATTTATAGATGTCTCTAACTGGTCCATCAAATACAGCATGGTAAATTTAAACCAGCTTTCATTTTTGTATACAGTTCTTTATCATTTTGTCTCAGTTGATTTTAGTGGAGTTTCTCCAACTTTCAGCTGGATAACTTTTTTTTTGCTACACAGCAGGCATATGATAAATTATTTAAAAAGCAGTCTGCTTTGAGTATATGAGAGAAAGAATAAGAAATGTCCACAGAGCTCTAACTTTATGGTCACAGATCAAACAGAATAATTACTTTGTTTATTCACAGAGAATCATTATTAGCTCAGCTAATTAATGAATTTGCCACTTTCACCACCTGCATTTCCAGGAGAAATCATGCTCAGCTGCACAATATGTTCATGCTGCCAAACTACAGAGAGAGAACAGAACCTGAGCATCCCCTAGCCCATACACCGTGCAAGTTGGTGGGAAAGAAAACGTGGCCTAAAACCTCTAAGAGCTGAATGACAGAAGGACCTATTCTCTGCACAGCACAGTTCAAAACATCCACATGAGGGGCTGCACTCCCAACATGTAAGCCATGAACCTATGAGAGGACTGACAACACACTGAAGAGTGGGTCACCTACGCTACTCAGTTTGCGAGCTCCCTCTCCTGCCTCACAGGCCCTCTCAGGTCAGATTTAAAACACTGCAACTCCTGGCTGAATTAGGTACTTGCACTCTTAAAAAAACTGAAGACATTACATCCTTAATTGATGGAAAATACACTGGCCTGTAACATTTAGTCTGCAGCAGGCATAGCAGTCACCTGTGAGATACAAATCTTCTTTCAAGGCCTTTCTTTTCAGAGGGATTGACTATATATCACAAAGAGGAGCAGCTGCCTGGCTATAGGATTTGGGGAGGGTCTCCTCCAGTTTTTTCCATTCCATTTTTCATGGCACACTTAAATATTTTTCACTCTAGATGCAGAGGAATTAAGTGACTACGCAATATTTTCACTAACAATGGAATAGTATATATTTACTTATCAAATGTGCAAATTATACCAAGGAGGAATGGGGCATGAGCATTATGAAGAACAAAACTGATTTTCGAAAGGTTCTTGCTACATGGGAGGCAAAGTCTGAAAGAAATGCCAAGCAGTTGTCTTTGCACTACAAAATGTTGCACCTAGTTTGGGACGAAAATCTGGAAAACCATACAAAGAGAGATGATTTAGGAGGTAGCAATTTTTTTTAGTAAATAATCTGGCACTTCAGTGAGTGACAAATTCAGCAGGAGTCAGGAATGTTACTCCATGTAAATTCAAACAGATCATACAAACAGAAGGGCCATGGGATGCAATGGTTTTTTTAACCTGCAGTAGCTAAGCACAGTGCATTGCGCTGTGCTGCTCACATGACTGCTCCCTTTTCTGAACAATTGCACCATACAGAGGAATACAATGACAGATGGCGCAAAGCTGGCTGAATGCAGTAGGTGAATTTCCAGTCCTGAGGGCATCTTTCTTTGCCTGTCTAGAGCATTATTCAGCCCGAGACCAACATAAAGACTTAATCCTTAACACAGACCTGGGGCCATAGGTATGCACAGGTATCCCAAAAGCAATTAACCCTCACAAGCCCTCTAATATTAACCACTCTCAGCACTGTACAGAGATCTCACCTGAAGTTTGCAGTAAATGCTATTTAACTTCTGTCTCAAAAGGGGAAATGTGATTGATAGAGAGGCCTCATCAGAGCTAAAATGAAATATTATCCAACTGAGTTGCTATTAAGAATGCAGATATTGAGTTATTTCTGGAGAATATGGAAGTGACTCAGGCTCTGTCCATCTATGTTTAATCATGTGAGGTGCCACAGCAAGTGTTAGAAAACAGAAACTTTTCCTTAGCTTTTATTCAGCAGCTCACAGGATAATTAGGTCTTGAAAGTTTCAAACAGGTTTCACTGGAGTGGGAATTCACCACAAGTGTGGGTGCCTCACTTGCCATCTAATAGTGAAATGTAGTTTAGGAACTGCATAGGAAAAATCACCTCATTTTTAAATTGGAGCAGTATAAATTGAAAATTGGGGAGAAAAAAAAAAACCAAACCAATAAAATTTCCTTAAAGAATGAGACCTTTTTTCCCTTGGAAAAATGTATAAAGTTGTCACTCACAATGAAGCCTTATCAATTTGTGAATATGATTTTAAGAGTAATATGTTTTCAAGCACCCAAAACTACTGAATGCTTGAAATTAGCATGAAGGATTTGTAAAAAATTGTACCATTTAATTTTTGAAGAAAATCCCCAGTGAATTCTAGGGCTTAAAGAAAATTATTGAATAGTAACTTTACATTTACATTTGAGTAAGAATGTATTACACGAAGCTTCAGTTCCAGCTCCCCAGTGGATTAGAAAGGCATAATTTACTCTAAAAGACCTCAGCCCTAACTCCCCAGTGGATTAAAAAGACATATGTCTGCACTGAATTATAAAAAAAATCCAATATCTGAACTTGCAACGGCATTTACTTATTTCAGTGTATTTGCTGTTATTTCTATGCTGAACACAGGATGGCAGCATTAAGTGTCATCTCATCATAACTCAACTGACTTGAATTCAAAGAATTCTTTTCTTACTAGACCAAGAATAACAAATTTCAGTGTTTAATTAGCTTTATTTTAAAACTGTATGTAAGTCATTGTATGTAAAGATTCCTTCATAAAGGTAGATATGAAAGTAAGGCAAAGTGATGCTTAGGGAATTAATTACTTTCAGACATTGAAGATATGTGTCAAATACTGCACACCAAATGAGGTAGGAACACTGAAATATAAGTTTCTAGCAGATTCTACATATATAATATATTCATTTGCTACATTCTATTTGTTTTGGCTGAAAACCTTAAAAAATGCCTTTATGAGAATATGACAACCCTTTTCTTGTAACAGTCTGACATACACACACTCGGTAAGAAAACCAGACTGCTCAGAGCTCTGCATTTCTACCAGCGACCACAAGATGACTCTACCTCACCAGAATCCTCACTGTGACTCCGACCCGCAGGGGGTATCTTCATACCGCCCAAATATGAGATTCTCATACCACCCACATCTGATACGTTTTCATTATGTTATCACAATACACATACTTGGTATTGCCTGTTTGTGTATTTAAATTAACTTTGCAATAATGCACTTCAAATGCTTTATAATTAACGTATCATACTGTACAGGCATATATGGCTGGAAAGTTTAAAAAATCATAATTATAAAAATTATAAACGATTTCAACATGCATGAGATGTCTTTTTAAAGTTTTGATGCCAGTGGGAGCAGCTCAACTAAAATCTTTCTGAACAACAGGAAAAATTAACACTATAATTGCCACAGGATTTTTATACTTTAAAGAATGTGTGAAGTGTTTTATGCTGAAACTTATGCCTTGACCTCACTGATGGGTCTGGCAGAAGCCAATTACCTAAAGGAGAGATACTGAACTGTGGATTACTCCTGCAGATGGAAAAATTAAATGCTAGATTTGTTTCCAAACACTTTCAAATATCAAGCAGTGAAATCTATATATATTTATATATAGATTTAGTTTTTAAGTAAATGCATGGTCTGCTGTGACTTCCACTGTGCAACTCCACATCTAAATGTGGGTTGAGTAATACTGAGTCTTGTCACAACACTTGCTCTCTCTACAGATACAGACCTAATGTACACTTATTTAAGATGACCAAATTGAAACAACCTGTGGGATGTCATTTTTCAGAATAGAAATATTCTGAAAAATCTGTGAAAACAAAAAAAAAGCCAGTACAATCCTCTAAATGTGTCATGCTGGTAACCCATAAACAGTGAAATCCACATTAACTTGCTATCTATTGGAATTCTCAGTTAAATAAATGTATATATCCCCTCTGCTACATCAATTTTTTCACTAAAAATTATGGTCCTATTAATAAAGCATTTCAGACATATGTTTCCTTACATCATTAGGAGTCTTCTCCTCTTTCTCATGCTTTTCCCGGTCATATGCCATCTTTTTCAGAAGTTTCTTCATAGCTTTGTCCTTTTTCTCCTTCTTCTGGCTTTCAGTGTTTTGTTTCCTCACTTGGTTAACAATAAACTTCGGAATCTGGATAAATATAGAGAGTAAGCATGAATAACTACATAATTTTCTTAACTAACTTATCAAAACTTTGTAAATGGCCAGATTATCAGGTAGAACTCAAAAATGTTATTTCTTTCCAATAATAACTAAAGATTCAAGTAATATAAAACTGTGAAACAATTTTAAAACCGCTCTATTTGTGATACAATATTCCATTCAGTAAGCTCTCAGGGGAAGAGAGGTGGAATCATACAGTGTTTTTACTTTCCTCAGCCAAAAAAAAAATCACTTGATACTTAGTGTGTAAAATGGTGATAATTACTTATTACACACACCAAAGGTCAAAACTGTTTCAGGTTGCTGATGGACAACAAACCTCCAACTTGTCCACTTTGTCTAAGCTAGAGCTTTGCTTAAGACCATGACACGACCTCAGGTTTTATCAAAACACTTTTTATATAATATTAAATTTGGCTCAAAAGGACAATGAGTTCAAACACTGTGTTTCCTGCTAATATCTCTAAGCCAAAAAGAATTGTCCATAACAATGTATACTGATAGATCAAATACAAATATCCCTCACGGACTTATTACGCATTTACATGTAGTACATACAATATTAAAACTTTTACCACCAGAGCTTAATATCAGATGTAATATCTTTGTTTTGTCCCCATAAGAGTTACCTATGAGCAAGAACCCAGCTAGATCAGTCTGATCCTTCTCTAAATCATGGATGCAGCTTCACATGACTTCCCCACTCAGATACCTTGTTGTGAAATTTATCATCCTCCACCCCCGCTTAAAAATACACTTACTGTCCAGAGAAGTTTTTGGTACTGAATCATAAAGCGCATGACATTTGCTGTCCCAGCTGCCATAACAAACTCGCTTTGTTCAATACTCTTTGAGCCAAACCCATGAAACGTGAAAAGGTTTGGGGCCATCACCATCGCAACATTCTTTAACGTCATTTTATTTTTGTCTCGGTGATCAATTACCCTTTGGAGGAATTCAAGCAGTACCTGAAAGAAGAGCAGAAATTACAGCTCAACTCTGCATGTGAAAGGTGAAGCATAGAGTTGAAAATTAACATATGAGTGAAACATGATGCTACATATTTTTTGAAAAAGCTCTTATTTCCTAATAAAACCACATTTAAAGCAATCAATAATAGAAGGCTGAGTATATTTATTCGCAGAACAGTAATGCAAGTTTTGTTTCCTTTAAGTAATGAAGTAACACATTCTTGTTGGTTTTGTGGGTAACATTTTCAAAAGCATTCATGTGACTTTGAGGCCCTGCACAGTAAGATTTTTTTTCAAAACTTTTGTTATGTAGGTGCGTAAGTAGCATCCCACAGATGCTTGTGAAGACATTACTGTTGGCATTTCTGAAACTGAAAGTGAACACAATAGTGCCAGCTGTCATGTTTATGGAAACATGGAGTGGCTAATTCTGTAAGGTAAGCAATTCATGAGTAAAATACTCCATTGTGAATGACAGGTAGCCAGTTAGAAACTGGCAATTTTCAATTAATTCTGTTCCAGATATTTGTAGCTCAACTCAGGAGCCCTCATGACTGCCTCCACACAATAAACAAACTCAAAAATAAAGTCTGGTTTGAACAATAAGACCTAGTAGGATTTTTTTGCCTGCAATAGATGATGTTCTGCATCCTACACAAATCCTGCTTTCATTCTTGATTGTAACAGTTTTAACAGTACGCATATTCTGAAAAAAACATTAATAGCTTCGCTACAAAAGGACAAGCACAAATTGGAAGAATCCATGTAACATGCCACAAATAGCAACAGGAAGTGTAAATTTCTATTTTATTGAGAGTAGAAACAAACAGCATAGAGAAAAGTGAGGAAAAAAAATGAAGAGCTTCATAAAAGGAAACTCACATGGTATTCTAGCACTAACATTTTTTGCATTGGAAATAACGACTGCTGGAAAAAAAAGGGAGCAAAACGTTTAAGAGAAAAGGTTTCTCACTGGGAGATTACTATTACAATCTCCTGGAAAAATTTCAAGTCACATTCTTAAAAGTCATTTGGGAGGAATTAGGTCCTAAGTTGTTTTGGTTTTTTTTTTTTTTGTCCCAAAGTTATGTGAAACATGGGGGGAAAAAAAGAATTTCTAGTTTCAGCATTAACTTTGAACTGAAAAAAAAAGAATGGTAAAAAGACAACAGCATTCATTACAGTTGATTCACAGAAACAGACAAAGTATTTATGCAGGAAAATAGTATTAAAAATTCTAACCTTCAGGGTGTCTCTGTTTGCTTCAGGTAGAAGGATAACCAAAAGATTCAAAGCTTGCAGTTGCTGTTTCCTCGTTGGGAGATCTGGCAGTAAAGCACATGGACCTCAGTATTTTGAAATTGTTATTTGTACTCTTCAAAAAGCATGATTTCAAAGTTGAAACCTCTTGCAAAATGCTGAATGCATACATATGGCTAATTATCATAGTATGACAAAGGACTGGCAGATCCTGGTTTTCTGATACTCATTTCCAAATGTTCTTTTAGGATGCAGTTGCTGTGTGACTCAGCAGTCTTTTGGCAATGTTTTCTAGATGCCTTGTGATTTCTTCTTTATTTTGCAATGCTACAAGAAGGAATAGCTAACAGTTCTTCCCTTTCTGAGCCTCTGCCCCAACATGAAAGGGTATATTCAACACTCCTTTCACAGTTTCTCTGGTTGCCTTCACAGTTGCATGATCTCCCAAATCACCCACACAGAATGAATACCACATGTTCCTGACTAAGGCAGGTCTCCAGCGATGTAACCAGCAGCAGCTGTGATGGCAAACCAGCCTGGATAAAACCAAGAGCAGAGATGCTTAACATGTATCTACAGCAGAGAGTGCTGCACCAAATGAGGCAAGCTATAATTAAAGAAAAGTGATGTTGGCACCGCCTTTTACCAATTTCTCAGTGGGGCATCATTCAACCAAGCTGCACAATGAGTACATCCCTATACTCCTCCATCTCCTAGAAGAGCTCCTACGTTCCCGCAGTGCAGAAAGCCCCAACTTTCTCACATTTGCCACTTATGATAAACTTCCTCCTGTCATGCTTTAGCGGATGTGCTCTAGCAAGCCTTCTCAGAAGACTCCTAACACACCAGGCCATATATAACACAAGCTAGGAAGGACATGCCTGCATAACATAGTTTTATCACGCTATTTGAAAATTCAAGAGGGCAATTCTCATGTATCCTGCTGGGATTCCAACTGAATTGCTATTTCAAATACATTTCATCAAATCAAACTGGGAGGCACCACCAAACAAAAGTAAAAGTTCATTGATGAAATAAAAAAATCCCCCACCTTGCTGACTACTTTCTACTATACTAAAGGATCTGAATAAATGAGTAACAAATTGTATAGCCATTTAAAACATCAAGTAGTGAGAGCAGTGTATCTACTTGCTTTAAGAAGGCATACATTAAAAGGAAGGCCTGAATTCAAATCACCATATGTCACAATGTTCAAAAAGCAATGAGAATCAATCTTTTCCTAGGAAAGTAAGCAAAAATACAATTGCAAACCAATTAAAATTCATTACTTAAATCAGGAGTTTCTGTCTGCTCACCTAAGTAACAACTGAGTTTTAGCTGCTTCCATTACTTAAATTAGCAAATTAAATTGTTCAAATTATATTGTTTAAATATTTAATACTAGCCACACTACTTAGTCACAGTATCATGAAAACCACTGATTACTGTCACGAAGATGGTCCTTTTTCTCTGCCACCTACTCTTACTACAAGTAACCAAAAAGACAGACAATTTAAGCAATGGGAGGCTATGAAGTGCTATGTCTGTTTTGAAGCAAATCCTGCGGTTCAATGTAGAAAGTGGTTTAGATCCTTGCACCTGAGTATTTCTGGGTGAGTAAAACCACATAAGTCTTCAGACAGCTCAGGAGCACAAGCAGAAACCCTCCTGGCTCCTATCACTATCCAGTAAATGGAACAACCTTGTGGACCTGTTTGCTGCCAGCACCATCTGAAAGCGTTCTGGCCAGTTTTAACCTGACACTCAGTATTGCAAAATCAACAACACTGTGTAGCAGGCCAAAGCACCAGCCCCCTCCTCCAACCAACCTAACAGCATTGAAAGGCAGCTCACAGCTGGAAGACTCAACATAGTCCGTGTTTTTCAAGAATATTCGTCAGTCTCCCAGTCCATGGGAATTCTCTGACCCTGAGTCTAGCTCAGGTTGGAGCATGGTGCTAATAATGCCAAGGTTGATGGTTTGATCCCCATATGGACCATTCATTTAGGAGTTGGACTTGATGATCCTTGTGGGTCCCTTCCAACACAGAATATTCTGTGATTATGAGAAAGTCCCTCTTAGAAATGAGCCACTGCCTGCAGAGAAGGGGAATCGCTCTTGCAGTCACACGTTGACTGAAGAGTTAATGCATGTGGGCTCCCACTCTGGATTCATTATCAAACAGAGTCGCTGTGTTTTCTGCCTTGGTGACCAGTTGGCAAGGAGGACATTTTCACAAGAACTTGCAGATCTCAAGGGACCACGAATGATCAGCAGTTCTGGCTGCTCTGCTCTAACTTCTCGTCTTATAAACACATAAAAGATCCTAAACCATATGAATTATCATCTGTTGTATTTCCTGGAGAACTGCTTATCTTTGTTGTGGTTTTCCTTTGAAGCAAACACTATTTATAAACTGATACTGTCGTATACTTTTTCCACATAACCCTTCTATACCTCCTATCATCAGAAACATAAGGAAGTGAAAATGTGCTTTCATTGTATGTGTAAGCTATTAAAATAATTGTTACATGAAAGATGTTATTTGTACATTGGCAAAACTACGCCCATCATTTCTCAGGAGAACTCATATTGTTGTTATTCAGTTTGTTTCTCAGAAAAGAGGCACTCATCTGCATGGGTATCAATTCTTTCAGCAGAGACAAAAAGGACACTACTCACTCTGCACATCTTGGAAAGCTTTGAGATATTCTACAGTGAGGAGCGGCTGAGGCAGTTCACGGATGAAGAGTTTTAAAAGACTTGCTGCATCATGTTGCTTTACGTTTTCCCAGTTGAAAGTCCCTTCATAAAATTTTGCTTCCAGTTCTTGGCAAAGACCCTGAAAGACAGTAGATACAGAGAGCACCAGTAATATTTGGCTCCTGGAAGTCATAGAAGCGCTATACACACAGCAATACTTTCCACACTTTGAAGGCAGGGAGGAAAAGGATATCTGAAATATCACTTAACTCCAGCTGCTGCTGGTCTTTTGCTACAAAAAAGATACATCTGGGATCCAAAGCACTGCAAGCAAACACACAGTAATACACAGCAGTCAAATTGTATGGGAAGAAATCCAATGGTCCCGAGTTAGGGCCATGTGGAATATACAGTAAGAAACAGATATCATACTCAAGCACGTAAGGGTCATGACTTCCCCTCTGCCCAAATATTAAGACTTGTCTGATATGCGGAGCAATTCTGAAACTGCTACCCAAGGGTGTTGCTGTAATGCATACAGAGCCATTTTCATAAACAAATAAGGCAATTATGTGTGTTGACGCACAGCTTCTTATCAAAATATACACTAAGGTGAGGCTGGTTCTCTTTTTAAAACACAGGGAATGATTTGTGCAAATGAAGAGCTGAATGTTTTACCATCCTCAGGGAATTCCATGTTGCTGCATGGAAGGAGACTGTCCTGCAAATCCTGAGGTTATGCAGCAGAGTAAACAGCACTGAAAGTCTCAGTGGAAGGTCATAACTTGGGCTGGGAAAGGGTGGGATACTGTTGGCAGCAGACATTACCATACTACACCTGCCCTGCTCCCATGGCCGTGCTACTACTGGGCTTTCACAGATGCAAAAACTAAGTCCTTCTTAGTCTACTGCTAAGCATCAGTCCTGATCTCACACCCACTTCTTTTATTTCCCAGTCTGGCAGAGTGAGAAGTAACCTCAGTGTAGGGTCAGGGGCCTCTCTCACAGGTCCCTCCCTTCTTCTACCTCATTTATTCCGGACAGAAAAAGAGGACAGAGACGCTGACTTGTTTTGTAAAATACGTGGTGTGGAAAAATATGGCCACAAGAAGGGCACACTGAAGAGAGGATGTTAGATACATTTTTAAGACACCTTCCTCATTAAATTTAACTTTGTCCAAATGGAAAATGGAACTATTTCCAAAGAAAATGTGGACACTTAGTTTGATATAAAAATTGGATGTTCTCGGCTGTCCTCCAGAGAGAGATCTTCTGTCTCCATTGACTATATTGGAGGTTCAAAGGTGCAACAGTCATAACTCAGATGTCTAAAGTTCAGGTATGATTTCCTGATCATCAAAAATAGCAAGTTTTAGAAACAGAGATGAAGATTGTCCCCCTGAGGCTCATAAGTTTCTCCATCCACATTCAGACCAAATCACTGCAGTAATTGTAGCATTAAACATATAGATACAATTATTTTATATGAGAGGCAAAGGCAGAAATTTCAACTATGTGTCCTAGTGCTCCACTGCTTACATTTTACAGTAAATATATTTGACTATGGGGTATATCCAATGCATTTTTTATAGTAACTCTAAAATCTATATAACATGACAGCCAAGTATTTTTCTGTGTCTTTCTATAAAAGTATATAATGAGGAAAATACTTTTTTCCCCAGTTTAAGGAAATTAAGGGAAAACTTCAGTCCTTTAGTATGATAAATTCTTTGGATTTTTAAAAATTTTCTTTTTGAAAAAGAACTTAAAATGTTTGCTAACAAAACTATTGCTTAGTTTAAAGAAGTAGTTCCTGCAAATAGAGAGGTAAAATATAAATGAAAGCCAAACAGTGAATGATCCACTGCCTGGGAAATTGTATTAAGCTAATAAAATCAAAGAGCAAACAAATAAACAAAATCACTAAGAAATCATTCCAGTTTGCAGCACTGATGAGAAGTTCAAAATAAAGAAAGGAGGAAAATTGAAAAAAAGTTAGTATCTTAGTTACTGGTAAATAAACAAAACCAATTCCCATAATATCCCCTTCTTTTAGCTGTTTCTAATGAACCAGTAGCTGGACTGAGTTCTACACAACAGAGGCTGGCAGACGTCTTTGGACAGCTGAATCCACTTAAATGGTCCTTTCTGTTTAGAATTTCGGGCCAGTTCAGACCGTCTTTTTAACACATTGAGTCTTGGCATGAATCATACTGTGTATTTAGCTCCCTGCATTAAGGCAAATGCTGGGGAAGAGTCTGCATGTAATTGGCACTCACCCTGCGAAGTGTCGGTGTGCACAGACGCGCCTAACAAGATTGCGCTCAGTGAGCCGAGCGCTTATATTGCTGTTCATAAAAATAAATGTGAGAGGTTCTTCAGGGCATGCTGCCTGCCTTGCCCTGCAACACAGGTTAAATCTAGCTATTAAAAAAGGCTCACAATGCCAGAGAAAAGCTTCCTCCTGGGGTGGAAAGACCGTGTATGAACTGTTCAGATGATTAAGCTGGTTCAGGGAAAAAGCAAAAGGCTGGAAAGCTCCTGCCAAGAATTAATGAGATTTTGGCACAACTGAATTTGAAATGTAGCTTTGACTCTCCTTCAAACTTGAACTTTAGTCTTCACCCCAAAACTACACTGGGTGAAACCATCATGTCTCTGGCTAATATAATTCAGTTTTCTTTGTAAAGAGATTTTGCTTTCAGTTTTTGAAGATTTTTGTAACAAGGGGATGCTAAAATACATTTGTATGACAAAATAAAATCAGCAAGCACAGATACATTTTGGGTGATGTTAACAACCTGTGCAACGTTTTACCTTTACTCTTGTTGCAACTCCTGGTATTCTAAGAAGTCCTTCTGTTTCCAGAGTTGTCTCTTCTATCTGGGCAATCAGCTGTCAAACACAAACCAAATTGGCATGAACAAAGATGTTAATTAAAAATTACTGCCAGACAGTTCTCATATACTGGAGTCTTTAAGCCTGTATCTCTCTCTGTGTGTATGCATTTGTGCACACAGATATATAACAAGCAGAGACCCAAACACAGTTTGCAAATGTGTTACATTTGTTGTAGAAGAAAACTTTAATGTGGTTCTTACCCTTCTTTATGAATACTATTAAAGAAGAATTTGTCTATTTTATTAAAAAAGAAAACTCTATGTTTTTTACCTCCTTCAAGACTACCCTGAAGACTGAAGAATTCTTTTCAAAAATTACCATGGCTTCAAAATTATATCCCAATTACTATCCTTGTTAAAATGTCTCCAAATCAAAATAATTAAGGTAACATTCTCATAAAAACTCTAGAGGAGAACTAAGAACTTCTAGGCTTTAAAGAAGCCTCTGATTTGCAAATTCTGACATTCTCCTAACAAATTCAAAAGTTTGCAACCCTTCACATGGATAAGTTCGCAAGTACTGAAAACCCATATCATAAATTTTACTCTAAAAGATATATCTAGAAGTATTCACTGAAGGACGGATTTAAGAATATTCAAAAGAAATCTGTAAGCATCAAAAGTTGATGACATAATTTCAGCACAAATAGTTCCCACAGTGTTTAACTAGGGCAGTGCCTTTGTTACATGCCTTCCTGCACCAGCTCTTGAGTAAGAAAAATTGTGCAACACAAAAAACAATTATGTTTTTTCCAGTTACAGAAATTAAAGGGAGTTTACCTACCATTGTATTTATGTAACAGAAAAATGCCATAAAAAAGATCAGACAGAAAACCCCAAGAAGTTAGAAAACAGCACTACAAGTGTCACCCGAGTGCATTTTGCATGGTTAAAAAAAACCAACCAGTGCTAACCGGCCCCATCCAACTCACACTGCGCCTGGCTTACAGCAGATCAGTGCTGCCACTCACATCTGCTGGGCACAAAGACGCTGTGGGCAGTGTCACCTGCCATCATCACCACTTCTGGGGAAGGCAAGGACTGGAGGCCACAACTCCTTCACCAACACTCCCTCACAAGTGCCCCCTTGGCACACACCACCAACCTCCTGCCCCCTCCTCACCTCTGTCAGGGCTGCTTTGCATGGCTTTATTAGCAGGCCAGAGACCAGAACTATTATCAGCAGAAGCTTCGGATGAAGATATATGAATTGGTATTACTGTCAGATTTTCCAGCTTGAAAACCCTTGACTAAATTATTTATTTTTAATTTAAATTCCTCAATGAAATAAAAACTAGGCGTACTTTTATTTTTAATTAAGCAGCCTTCCTGTTACCTTACTTTGTTTTATTGATAAACAAGGTACATTTATGAACTAATAAAAAAAAGCAGAATGAACAAAATTGCTCTTTCTTGCACTTTATATAAATTCCCCATTCTTGAAAAGCCTGTGCTGCAGAGAACAGGCAGAAGAAATGGGAAACTTTTTATTTTCATATTCTCATTTGAAGTAAGACTGTATTGCAAATGATGTCTGCACCTTGCAAAACAAATCACATCTCTAAGCTATTAATGTTTATGTAGAACTTCTGATATTGCTAGGATAGCAGAGTGATCAATCACTGCTTGCAATTTGATTTCTTAGTTTATACATAGCATCTTTTCCAGAAATATGCTTTTATGATCCTGAGGAAGTAATTTCTGGCATGAATGGCACAGAAGTAGTTTTCAGACCAGGATGCAAAATTACTTTGAGATTACTATTCCTCAAAAAATAACAAACACATCCAGAAACAGAATGAAATGGTGATGATAGAGCACTGAGTTTCTGTCAGTGTTAGGACAGGTCCACACACATTGGTTTTCTTTTCTTCTCATGAAATGAGACGTGCCATGTGTGGGCAATAAATCCAGGGTCTCCATCACCTTTTCAATTATCTCCCCTATTACCATGACATGATGTGGGCCAAAGCATACCCCCATGTACTAACACAACCTTTCTGGAAAAAGAAATAAACTCACAAGGCAGGTGCTTAATTCAAAATACGTCTCATACAATGCAAAGTACCACACTTACTGACTTAGTAAGTAAAGCTGCAAATAAAAGTTACAATAACTTGGATGGACTAGAGTGTTATACCGAAAACTGCTACGGGAAGCAAATAAATACAGGACAAAATGTTATGGTTTTGTCATTTACATGTATGTAAAAAGTTGAGTCTTAATGCCTATTTACCTTTTGAAAAATCAGTGGGATCTTGGTTCCTGGGACCTTCTTCTGATCCTGTTCCAGTAAAAGTGACAGAGGGACACCAAACAAGCCAGAATCTGAAGAATAAAGCAAAAGAAACGGAGACATTATCCACATATTTTCCAGTATATGTGATACTGGCATAAACCCACATTTCTGAAGTTGTAAGTCTATTCAATATGTTCAGAGCTATTGACCTTTTGTTTAAAGTGTTTTACTGTCTCCGTCAATCAAGTTATTACACAAAACATTCTGCCTGAAAGGATTCATCATCTCTTCCTCAGGAGTCTTCTGTTTTGACTTCAAATTGCCATCCACATATTCTGCAGCACAGTAAAGCAAACTGCAATAAATGAACCATCTGCGCAGTTCTGGCTTGCAGAATGGGTGTGATGATGACCCTGCCATGCAGATCTTCATCACTCAATGCAAGTTATTATAGTTAAGATAGAAATGGCATGAGTAAAATATCCAGAACTTGGTCACTAAAATGAGACAAATACAATTATCACCCAGAGTTACTATGAACACTTTTCACTTTGGAAATAACAGCTTTTCAACACCTGTGCTTTTGAATTATACAGCACCAGCAGAACAGCAAGATAACAAGCCCACCAAAGGTTTGGTTTTTTCTAAAAAAAGCAAAAGTACAGTTAATTCTTGGTTAGAAAATAACTTTTACAATAGGGCTAAGGCAATTCAATTTTTTTTTTAAAAAAGAATTCAGTCACAGTTAATTTAGCCCTGATGAAAAACTAACCATAGTCTTCACGTAAATGGGACGCTCATGTGTTATGGCCTAGTCGAATACAAGTGAATGACATTTAAAGAGAGCTATGCTAATAACAACTAACCCAAAGTTTGCTGACACAGAATTTCTCTGTCAGAAGTACTGATAATTGCTGTATGTGCAATTTTTCTGGAAGAGCATATAACAATACCTGTAGTTAAAAACTGCTGCTTGGTATGATGCCGTGCCAATATTGAACACAGAATAGATGCAATTACTAAAAAAACCTGTCAGCCTTTGAGGAAATATGATATATGTCAAAGAAAGATCAATTTCAGTCCCATACTGGAAGTTCTTGTATCTCTGTCAGCATAAAAAGTCTACCTACAGAATACAAGGGACTCATACATACAGGCAATATCCATACCCCCACAGCTTTATTATCTTGAAGTCTCATCAATACTAAAAGTTTCCATTGAGATGTAGTTGAAAAAACAAACTCCAGGAGGTCAATAAAAAGGCACGGCTGGGCAGAGCACAGCATTCCCCAGAAGAATGATGTTTTCATCATCTTTACATACTCAGGCACAAAGGGGAAAGCAAATAGATCCACCAGTGTATGAATCAATTGGCCAAACAACACTTCAGGGGTGAAGAGGTAAGGGTCAGACCGAGCAGCAAGGCAAAGAAGGCAGTACATTGCAAAAGCAGATCTCATTGGCAGAAAAGGTGACATCATTGTCTATTTCCTACACATTGCCATGAGTCCAGCCCAACCTTTTTACCTTTTAAGAAAGTTTTTAATTGATTCAATATTTTACAAATGCCTGCCATTCAGATAATAATGCTGAGAATGAAATTCAATTAACAATTAATTTTGTAAGAAGCAGTTAAAACATAGACCCAAAATACAAGAGAAGAAAGTGCTTTGTCTCTGCTTATTAGCAACAGACACAGGCACTTCTGCAAGAAGAAAATACATTCAAGTGATCAAGGTCTTATAGATGTTTCTGTGTATGCCTTTTGCATTAAAAAAGCTATTTACTACTACTGTAAAGTGAAGAGCATATTCTAAAGAATTTATTGTACTTTGCTATGTATCTCTCAATGCTGTCTGTTGCTTTCAATTATTTAAAGTGAGCTATTGCACTGTCACATCCACTGAACCTTGACAACAGTTTCGGCCAAAGCAGGCTTGTGATTAACTGATAACACATTTCAAGCTCTTGTAAAGCATTTAGCAGAACCCAAAAACACAAAAACCAAACAAAGCACTGAAAACCTCTACCATCTTGAAATTGGTTTCCATGTTTTCCATACTCCCAAGAAAAGCACTGTGATTACACATGTGCTCCAATGGCTTGCAGAGGAAAGTGACGTGCTGCAGCTGTCTCTGCCTCCTCTGCAACAGCTTAAATATTCCACTTTATATGATGCCATTCAGCATAACAACTGCATTACAGCCTAAGTAAATACTGGACGGACAAGGCCTATATGACACAGGAAAGTTTGTGCCAGACAGAACAGGAAAGAGGCGACAAAGGCTCCCAGCATCTCCCACCTAGGGCAACAAAAGCAAAAAAGTCACATAGACTCACAGAATGTATAACCTGAATTATTCAGGTTGAAAAATACCTTTAAATCATTGAGTCCAACAGTGAAAGCAGACCTGCACACACCTTCAGGAAATCAGGAAAATATTACCCACAAAGAGCACATGCACATGCTCTTTGGGAATAAATCAACATACACAAACTCCTGTGAAGCAATTCTTGCTGCATAGCATGCTACTAAGATAGTTTCCCTTCACTCCTTAATTTATCTGCTCAGTGACTGTCTTGCATTTTAACTACAGACAAAAAGCTGGAGATACTGTGTCACTGAACTTGTTTAAAGCACGCCTTGAGTTAAGGTGTAAAATTAAATGTTGATCAAGACCTATGTTCCTGTTTATACATTATATATAAATTTTCTGCTGGAAAATCATAAAGAATTGGGTGCATTCATTTTGTTGGATTAAACAGATGCAATTTGTTCAGAATACAAAACACCAACTTACCTTTGGTTTTGATTTTTACAGCTTTTTGTTGCTTGAATTCTGTCCCAAGTATGTCATAGAGAGCAGTTAATTCAATCAGTGCTAAAGAATAGACTTTCTTCATGTCCTGAGGGGCTAGGTCACCAATCTTTGTGGTACCTGTTTTGTCCTTCGGCAGTCTGAAATTCTAAAAGCAGAGATTTGCAGCAGGGTGAATAATCCAAGTCATGACAAATTACATAGCTCAAAGGCTATGCTTCCTTCAGGGTACAACCTTTCATCATGAAGCCTGCTGTTACTGACTAAATCATGGGAGAATCCCCCAGACTGGTTAAAAAGCAGATGATCTTAAAATGATAGGAAGATTTAGGTTCCCAGTGATTTCTGGAGGTCATCTAATTCAACTGCTGCTCAAAGCAAGGCTAAATTCAAAGTCTGATTGAGTTGCTTGTTGTGCTGCTCAAATGAATTTTGAAAATTCCCAATAACCCCCGCGGGAAGCTGCTTCAGTGTGGAATGCTCTCATGGGGAATTTCTTAACTTTGCAAAACAAAATTTCACCATTAGTCACTTGTGTCCATTAACTCTTGTCCTTTTTCTTGGCACCTCCAAGAAGAGTCTGGATTTGTCCTGCCTGCAATCACCTACTCACCCTTCCACCTTCTGCAACCTTTGCCAGTTTACAGTGGTGGAAATGGTTGTCCATGAACAATCCTATGCAAGTGCAATTGGGATAGAAATCCTTTGCGCTTGTGCACTCAAAATAAAATATTTGCCTGCCACATAAATAATAATAAAGGGGTTCTCTTCTTGGGGATGGGGGATGCTTAATTATGGCTCATTTCTACTGCACTAGATACTCAGAGGCTGTAGTCAGGGATCAAAATAAGGAATTTAGTTGAAAGGGTGATGGAGAGGGACTTCCCAACTCATTGAGCTTTCTAATTCCATCTCTCACCAGCAGGCTTCTAAATATGCACGACTCAAAGCAGGAAGGTTGACAAGACTTTCTTCCACTTGGAAAGACATATTATACTCCTGAATTATTTTCTTACCCTGTACAAACCCAGCAATAGCACAGATGAATTGCTGGTTATGGTACACAACTACAAGGGCACTTACCAAAACATAAACGTAATTTACAAATGGTAGATAAGTAGTCAGTTCCCTACTGTGAGCTTTCATTGACTTGCACAAACATGTCTGTTTAAAAATAGCTGCCAATGATGAAGGTGCAACCAATAAATCTTGAACAGGTAACTCCCTTTCTTTTCCTATCATTTTGCAGCTCCTTTTATAACTGAAGAAGAAATCCCATAGCCATGTCTTTGAGCAATCCTTCACATAATCATAATGTATGTATTATGCATATGTATATGCATACATACAGAAGTTAGAGCATAGCTTTTATCTCCTTGTTATAGGCTGCATTAGAGAAACATGACTCAAACGCTTTAGAATCCATCTCTAAATATCCACTAAAGGCTGGTTTATAATGTTTAAACTAGGATACACGGGGTAATTACTACTTGAAGAACTGCACATGTCCTTATCTAAATTAAGTATTTGAAGAACTGGGAAACATTACTTCAGAAACTGTATTTACTCAGACATGTTTGCATACAGTGTTAGAAAAAAAAAAAAGAAGACAATTTTCACACCAGTCATTAGTTTACAGGTCGTATGTAACTGCATGTTCATAAATTGTTAGGCAGAGAAAGATCCTCGAAGAGATTTCTGAGGATTGACCACAAAATCCTTTGGAGGATTTTCTTTTACATTTATATGGATTCATTCAGAACGAGCCTTTTATAATTAAGAGTTGGAAAGTAAAACTGAGTTCAAATTAGTCCTTAATTTCCTGCCATTTGACTTCAGACCTCTGACTTCTAAAGACAATTCTGTCCTTCATTCTCCTTCCTCACCTACCTGCACTGGACAACCACACAAGGTTTCTACAGGCATCCACCAACTCTTCTTAAATTACAACACAGCTTTTTATTAGCAGTAAAGCACCTCACTTCTGATAACAAAAGAAGGGGCTGTAAGCAAATGAAGCAAGGGCACAGTTTATGTACAACTACCACTAAGCCACTATTCCCGCTTAATATTACCAGTTCATTGTTGTTTATATATAAAGTGCATTTTGTCAGACACACAAGTGCATAAATAGACATAAATGTAGTTATTTTCATGTTATTGAGCATACTGTTCCCAAAAATTAGATACCTTGAGAAGCTCTATCTCTACAAAGCCGAATCTGACAACATTCTTCTAAATCTAATTCACTATCAGATAAATATCACCCAAACAGTACCTCTAGTTCAAAAAAAAGAGGAATAAATAAGAAACACCTACCGGGAGAAGAGTGTCACCCCCTCCACCTTTGCACATTTTGCCTACTGAGCCGTCTTTGAGATTAGCTGCCTGTTCTGCAAATGATATCTCCAAATTGATGTCAGTGTCTGAAGATGGCATGTCTTCAAGCAGGCTCTTCTGCTCATCTGTTCCAAGACTGAACTTTGGACCTGAAAACACCATTAAAAAAAACCTAAAAATCAACAGCAGCACAACTGCGCACCACTTAGTGCACAAGAGTAAGTTTTAAACCAAGTAGAAGTTAATGCTGTGCAGGAAGTGAACTTTCTGGTTGCAAAGTCACTGTTTTCTGTGTATCAGTTGAAAACTTAGCTACTGACAAGGGTTCAGCTTTTGTAGGTTTTCTTCAATAATTTTGCCAAGGCATGGGGTTTTCTCTCCTATTTATCTATTACAAAAAGATAGAGCAATCCACCTCAAACAAACAGCAGACTCCCAGAATCTTGCAGAGCCAAAGAGCTTTGGCATCAGAAGTTTCTTGCTATCAAACACTTTTCAGCCTCAAAGACTGTAACATCCTACAAACAAACCAGCAGATTTTTCTGCTGTTAATATTTCAAAAGCAAAAGAGAATGTGTCCTCTGTGATCCAAAGCATTAACATCTGGGAATAACAGGGAGTATACAGATCGTATCTTTGTTCTATCGGTCCTGTTCTCACCTCAATCTGAGGAGTCTGGATTCCTCAAAACTGTTTGGACACGTTTCTGTGATATAGGGAAGGACTAAGTACACAACGGCCTTACTTCTCTTTCTTTGTTCCTTCAAGGGAATCAAACACTAGACAAATTTAGAACATTTTTTGTCAAAGGAATAAAGAATTTAAAAAAAAAAAAAAGGAGAGGCAGTTCTGCTTTTAGAAAAAGAAGTTTCCCAATTTCACAGTAAATCAACAACTGCTTTTAGTCTGAAGTTAAAATACATCATGAAAGAAGAAAGAGGAAAATTATATTTTAAAAAACACAATTTAATACAAAGCATCAAAGCCTAAGAAAGTTTTCAGTCTCTCCAACATCTCTCGAATGATGTGTATCCAAAAGTATACATCAAGGACTAGGCTCTTGTACAAGATATGTTCCTTGTACATAATCACAAAATCCTAGAATCACGGAAGTACTTCCATGCCAGGCTTCAGTACTACAAAAAAGTAAAGTCACAGAATCAATTTGGTTGACAAGACCTTTGAGCTCACGGAGTCCAACCTATGACCAAACACCACCACGTCAACTACACCATGGCACTGAGTGCCATATCCGGTCTTTCCTTAAACCCCACCAGGGACTCCACAACCTCCCTGGGCAGTCCACTCCAGTATCTAACCATCCTTTCTGTGAAGAACTTCTCCTTAATGTCCAACCTAAACCTCCCCTGGCGCAGCTTGAGGCCATTTCTTCTTGTCCTGTCACTGGTTGCCTGGGAGAAGAGACCAACCCCAACCTGGCTACAGCCTCCTTCCAGGCACTTGTAGGGAGTGACAGGATCCTACTGAGCCTCCTTTTCTCCAGGTTCAACAACCCCAGCTCCTTCAGCCTCTCCTCCTAAGACTTACTCTGCAGAGCTTTCACCAGCTCTGTTAGCCTCCTCTGGACAGGCTCCAGCCCCTCAATGTCCTTCCTGAACTGAGGGGTTCAGAACTGGACACAGAACTTGATCTGTAGCCTCTCCAGCGCTGAGTACAGAGGACGAATCACTTCCCTAGTCCTGGGACCATGATTCTGCCACTGGCTCCCACTCACAGGAGACTGCAGCCTGCTCAAAGCTAATATACCACAAGTGCAGGAAAAGTGGAGGGAAATGGACATGAGTTGAGAAGGACAACCATGAGCAGCGCATACATTTCGGTGTAAGAATGTTGTGTAACATAGTAAACTAATTCTTTTACATTGCTGAGGGAAATTTTTGTTTGGCCTGGAATAACTACCCCAAGCCAGGACAGAAAACATTTCCCAGGAAATAGTTACAGGTACAGCAAAAGCTGATCCTGAAGCAGGGGAAGGCCTGCAGATGGGCTGATGAAGTGGAGTCAGGGAAGTGCTGCTCTCCACTGATAGTGTCAGTGGTCTGTAAAAGAACTGAGCTGCACGCATGCAACCCAAACAACATATGAAGCAGGAAGTTTAAAAAAAAATTACACCAACTCAACAATTTTTCTAAATTATATCTACATCTCATTGAAAAAACACAAAACTAAGACTATTCCCTGACATTCTTTAGAGAAAGTCCTGAAAACAACCTCAGTCAACCAGGGCCAAACTCAGGGGACATGATAGACATGCAAATGGCTGAAGCCACCACAGCCACTTTCTGGTAAGGCACAGTGTTTTACACAACCACTCCCACATCAAAGTACTTACCTAAGCTTAGACACTTTCAGAGAGAGAAGGTGGATTTGAGTTAATACTTTGAATCTACTTACAACCAAGCAATGCTGTGGGAAGTAGAATAGAACATTTTCAAATTTGTCAGTTGTGTGTGTTACTCATCTCTTGTTTTTTCCAGAGTGGCTTCTGCTCACTTTCCATAGACCCCCAAAGTGCCTAGGGCATACACTAAAGATTAAGCTGATCTTGAAACTAGAGCTGCTCCTTTTGGTAAAGGGATATCTGAGTCCTCAGCAGGCAAACATATCCAAGGTCAAATTCATCCCTGACTCCGATCCTTGGCCTCCCTGTGTATGTATCTGTATATATCACGTAAACTGTTTAATGCATCCAAACAGAATGAAAACAGTTTCCCGTCCCCCCAAAACTTTTGTAATGCTAATGTAGCCTATGCCTGACCTACATACTTCCTATCAGCCTAGGAGGGATCTGATGTTAACAAACAAAAAAGCAGTAGCTCCTGTTTCAGTCTTCTGCTCACACGAAGGTGTCATGTAAAGCAGATATCTCAGTAATGCTCTGCACATTTTAAAGGTCTGGAAATGCTGCTGTTGTGGAGAATTTCTTCTCAGTTGTACAGCCTTGCTCCTATTGTTGTACATTCCTGAACTAGGCAGCAGCTGTAAGAGGAAGTAGCCTTGGTGTTGTGCCAACCTGCCAACTACATGCAATATTTAATGAGAGAAATGCAAGTGTGATACAGCAAAATGTAAATATTGTCTATGAGGAAGTGGAAACCATATTTTACATGAGTTCTGTACCCTTTCCTTAGTTCACAGAGCTATTTAAAGATCACATAAAATTATGGGAATTCTTCAGGAATAAAACAAGGAAACATTGCAAGTGTCAACTGTGCTATATCTCAGCTCTGCTAGAGAATCTTGAGTACAGACCAATGGAGCTAAGCTGACAGATCTTAATTTACAATTGGAAAGACAGAATGAATTTTTTTCTTTGACTGACAAAGCATTTCTCTAAAATGCTACTTCATAGATGGTTCTAAATTGAAAAACTCTGTAATCATTTCACTAACACTATTACTTCAGCTATAGGATCCTCATTTACCATGTAAAATGAAAAGCAAAAACAAACTCTTTAATTAAAAACCGCAACCACATTTCAGCTTTTTCCCTATCAAGAAGCAAACATTACTGCTCTTTACCCTCATATTACACGCAGTACACACAATTCCTTCATCCATTCTCTTGATCATTACACTTTGAAAATGCCCTTATGCAGAGGTTTTATCTATTATTCTTCCCCTGGAGCTAATCCTATGCTCAGAAAGACAACTGCAGTCACAGTAAACTGACTTCCGCTACTCCCCTGTTTAAGCTAGTAAGTATTTTAGCTTTTCATATGTTTTATTATTTCCTTTGTATTTCTTGAGAGGTCACAACCAACACAATTATTTACTCCTTTTCACAGGATTCCATAGAAAATTACTTATTTTCTTTTGTATCTATTGAACATATTGCTAGCTTTGCAGGCCTTTATTGAGTGTTATGGATTGTTAAAATGATAATGCCTTTTGAGAGCTAAATACACGATTCTGAATTTTCTTTTTGTTTTCTATAGACACACTCCATACCTACATGAAACAAAGGCACTTATTATTCTGTGAGTTTGCATATATTATTTAGTTGAGAAACAGTGTGTTGGACTGGTAAGAAAGGAGAAGTGTGCACAGGTTCACATAGCCCAAGTGTGCTCTAAGGGCAAACCACTAATGTCTTCAGTCTGGCAGAAGCACTTGGGAATGCAGCATTCAAATATCACATTAGGAACAGAGTCATCACCTTCGGAGCATGACCAACAAGAGTTTTTTACCATAACAATTTTAAGACGTCTCAATTTAAGCTTTTTGTAATAATGTCTGAGCTGATGTTCCTATTTTTCCAGGTAAAACTGGGACTGCTTCTGTGTCAAAGAGAGTTTCCATTTTAAAATAATGTCCTTGGATTTGGATTTCATAAATATTTAGTACCTCGGATATATCAGGCACTGTTTACTTTTTGCCTTAAATTCATTCACGGTTTGTATAATGAATTTGCTCATCATTCTGGAGGAAAGATCACAGCACAGCACTGAAACAGGTGTGGTGCTTTTAATACTACCAAACTTCCATTATTTGACTGCAAACTGAACTGATTTTTCCTTCCTGCTCCTATCTTGGGAGCAGAGCCCACTGTAGCATGTTGACTAGAGCAGGAGTGTATCAGGATGCAAGCAGGCTGCATTTGCCATCCACATCACAATCTGTGCTGAGGAGAGCTACCATATGGGATTTGTCTTCCCGAACTTCCCATTTCTGATGGGTTCATCAGGGCCACGGGGAAAAAAAAGAACCAGATGTGATAAAAACTCTGTAATAATTGCTTGGTAATTTTCCAGCTCTGAATCCTACAGTGAAGTTTATTGACACAAGCACCAGGCATCTCTTCCTTCCTTGTGCTGAACCAGCAGTCTGGCAATCCTCCCAATTTTTTTACTGTTCTTATTGGAGTAAAGTTTGCTGGGAGGGCAGGAGGGAAATACACACTTCTGGGAACACACAGGTTCGGTGTTATTCAGGGCTGGTTTATATTCATGTCTCCCACTTCAACTTCCATGCACATTCTATGCTGTCCATTGCTGTTTTTCAAGTCTAATTTTAAAATAACAAATTTTCCAAAATGCTACTGGTCAGCATTCTAGAACTGATGCAGAACTTTATTTGGTGGCTTAATTACAGCTAACTAACTTGCAATAGGTAACTTGATCTGCCTGCTTAATGTGGGTATAGGGTTCAGAGTAATGTCTATATATTTTCCAGCCCCCCAGAAGAAGAAAAAAGCCAACATATAAACAAAGCAGAATAACAGTGCAGCATCTTAAAGCTTAAATGGCTGCCAGCAAATAACCTGATCTCTGCAGGGGTGGGTATGGGGGTGTAACAGACACAGTGCCACCCTTACTTTGAAGAAACCAAACATGATGCAGGACAGCCACCCTTTTATTACCAGATCTGAAGAACAGCAGAAAGCTCTGGCAAAGTCCTTCATTGAAATTCATACTCTCAAAACAAAAACTACAGAATCAGCTAAGGACTTCTGTGATGTACTATCCTGGCAGTGTGAGGAAAGGGTCTTCCATGGGTACTACACCTCTCGTGTGATCACACACCATTGAGCACAACCTGTGCACACAGAATGCTATTTCATTTCCATTTTCCTTGAAAAGTTAAACAACCTTTTTTCTTTAATCCCTGTTCTTCTTTAAATTTGAGCTACAGATATATGGCCAGTTCTCACAGCTTTTTTTATGCTCATAGTCCAGCCAGTTCTCTTCTTTTTTTTTGCTTATAGTCCGTTTGGTTTTATTCTTTTGTATGCACTGTTGAGTTTATGCACAGGTCTTCATTCCCTGTACTGTACAGCAGACAAAGACCAGAAGGGACAAATTAAGGATCAGAAAAGACCTGAGCATAAACTATGAGAGGAGACATCTCCTAGATAGCTTGATTATAAGATAATCTCTAATAATAAATGGGTTTTCTCAGGTGGCTCAAAAGACACTACTTACAGGCACACTTAAAATTTTACACACCAACAACACAGTCCAGAAAAAATTTCTCATTATAATTTATTTTTCTGAAAAGTTACTTAAAATATGGACCCGTGAAGTAGCTTGTGCAGATGAACACCTACAAACCAAAAGAAAAACAAATAAAATGAAGAACAGAGTCATTTGGCATTACCTTTTGCTCCATCATGTGTTTCGTTTTTGTTTTCACTTGTTCTCACAGTTGAAGGTTCACTTCCATCACAGACCTAAGAAAGGAACAATAAATATGCATGCCTATAAAAACCTAGTGCATGGTTGTAGAAACTCCTTTGACTCTGTGCAGAATTAAAACACACACTCCTGCAATTCAGGGGTATGCAAAAGCACATCCCTGTGTTTCAGCAGAAAGCCCCTCGCCATAGTCTAAGGGAATCTGAAAAATAGATAATTAAAATAGAGGTAATTAAACCAATTCTTCTTCTTCCTAGAAGGCTATGCAGGTGAAGGACTTTATTTTCCAGAGTGGCAAAGAATAAGAAAATGCAGTGTGACCTGAAGCTGCAGTTTGCACTGGAAAGGATATGGAAAGGGAATATGGAGAAGACATTTTGACTGACTCAGACCAAATTCCTTTCTCTTGAAAAAGCTTACATGGTTGCCTCCCCTAGAGAGCAATCCCATCCCTTTTGCAGGGCAGCCTGACATTAATACCTGTGCTTACTGCTTAGATTTCTAACAGCAAAACCAGGACACTTTGAAGAGATGAAAAACAGGAAAGGATTTGAACTATCTTCTCCTTTCTGCAATGCTGCCCTACCCAGTCTCAAGATGTGACACATTCTGTGAACTGGATGACACCTACTATAGACAAAAATATTTCTGAACATGTAGAAAATCTATTCCCATATATATGTGTATACATATACACATTTTTACCCACGTATCATTTCCATTCTCCTTTTGGCAACTCAAATTAACAACGAATGTTTAGCACTCTGTATTTCTAATTGTATTTTACTCAAGCAACTTATAACTCCATACTTACTAAGAAGACAAACCCAGGTTTTAATGATTTCTCCTATTGGCACAATCTGTATATTCACTTTTTTTTAAAAACAGGGATCTTGAGAGAAGGAAGAAGTTAGCACGACTGCCTAGAAAATTATCTGTTTCACAAAGCAGCAGAAGCAGACTGGGAAGTTGCCAAGGCACCAAAAGTCTAGCTTCTCTGTGGGAATATAGCAGGAAATTTAGGATAAATATCAACACAACTGTGTTGATGCAAAACATCAACACTATTGTTTTACCTTTCCTCCTGCCTTCCTCCAGATGAAGGGAGGTTACACGATTTTCAGAGGCTATTATTAAACTGGAATGACTTCATACAGCTGCAGGTGGCTTCAGTACTCTTTTGTTACATAAAAAGCCTTCTAATGATGGGAGAGTAACAAAGTACTGAGGCAAGTTACCTAGGGAGGTAGTGGAAGCTACTTCACTACAGGCTTCTGGTAACAGATTAGATGAATAACTACAAGCAATGACGTCTGCATAATTATCTTCCTTTGGAAAAAGGAATGCAGTACAGGTTTGAGGATCTATATTTGTATTACTTTATTTCTGTCAAGGAGACAGGTTTAAAATGCTTTTTTCTAAATACTTCCATATTTAATAAATATTTTAACCATCTCTTTTATACATCTTAAATGTCTACAATCATTTGTCTGCTTGCATTACTTCTCAGTGGTGTCTTCAATATCAAAACATGTTGTTTAAGAGAAACAAAAATCTACTGAACACCCTGACATAGGATTTTCAATCATTACAGTGTGAAGCTTACATACAGGAACATGAATATTTCTTGTGCTTTACTGAAATAACACACTTGAAAGAGAAATTGTACTGCTTTAAGCTACATGATATTTTACCTAAATTGCTCTGCTATTAGATCTTGTAATTTTTAGGTAGAGTCAATTACAAATCAGATCCCAGAAAGCTTTTATCGAGTTAATATCTCTTCTGCAACCACAGGCAAAGCAGAACAGTGAAAGGGAAGTTGTACCTCCAGAATACACCACTTCTTCCCCCACTACATTTCACTTCAACTGAGTTTAAAAGGAGTTGCTGAAGGAGAGGAAGCTGTTGAGGGAAGGAGGAAGTTAAACCCCCTCAAAACTCACTGTGCTTCCCACCACCACAACCACTGCACTGAACAGCAGCGTCAGCAGTGAGACCAAGGGACAGAACTGAGGTCAGGTAAAGCAGTCCTGCACTTCCATCAGCTCTCATTCTTAGGGACAAAGATCTCTGTTCTCTGAGGGAGCAGACAGGACACATACCCTTCTCCATGGAAAAGGAATTCTAATCATAGTCTCCATTTCCCTCCTTCCCCTTTCCTGTATATGGGAGAAGAATTCTCTTCAATATCCCATGACGGGAAACTGGGACCCTTTGGGGCCTGTCAGAGAAACTTCCCATACACAGTTTAACACACGCATAGGCCCTGGGAGTTAGTATGGGGTTTAAAATCCCAGCTGATAGGCATAAAGGAGGTTAGGCTGATGTCTCTTTTCCCCTTCATTTTAAAAAAAACCAAACAAACAAACAAACAAAAGCATCAGTAAGTAAGAGGTAACCACTCAAATGTAAAAGTGGGCTTTAGGTAGCTCTTTGGGTGATTGTTGTAATGAGTTTTGCATCTGTGTGAAAATTAATTCAGATTAATATCTTGACCATGGAGTGGTTGTTTTATTCATCACCTTTAAGTAAGATGAGGCCAATATTCATATTTCTTTATAAATACTAAAATTGCTTCATGCAATGTCAAATCTGGATAAACTCCATTCCTCCAAATTTAGTGAAAAATTCCCTTGGAAATCAGTGAAAAGTTTGACACAAATCTTCTGGAAACACCCCTTTGGAGTGCCACTCTTCTCTCCCCACAACCATACATGTCCCTCTCTTCTCTCTGCCACAATCAAACAAAACAACAGACAGGAACTCACTTTTCCCTTTGAGTCATTTTGTAGCCTGAAGATATCTCTGACATCAGGAATCTGGTGCTGTTTGTTTTTTTTCCTCATGGTTTGTGTGACAGTCTCTACTCGCTTTTCCACTGCAGCTTTCTGGGTTCGGGTCAGCGTGGACAAAAACACCATGCTTTCCAGGGAGTCGCCAGAGATCTCTCCAAACAGATTTGACAGACCTGCCTCCTTCAGCCATTCTTCTTCCAGTTCTCCCTCTGAGCAAGTTGAAGAGAAAAAGGCATAAACATTGGCTTTTCAGTACTGCCAAGCACACTGGATGTTAACGGCTTGATATAGTTAATATAATTGACAGAAAAGTATTGAATGGATACACAATTAAAAATTACTTACACTGTCATGACTTGGAAAAAAGCTATTGTTTCTAAAGAGCCTCGAAAGGTTTAATATATGATATCTAAGCTTTTAAAGTAGTTAATCCAATACAGATTGCTATGTGGCAATCTTTATAATAATCTACAGTACTTCCATTAAAATCATATACCATTTTATAAATGTACCTAGATAAAAATTTGTATGGGGAAGTCTGAAAGCCAGATCATTGCTGCTTCATTGATTTTTAGTTCAATACTCAATCTTCTTAGCTCCCTTACTGACATGGTTCTGCCCACTTTTCTTGATACATTAATCCTACAGCCCTCCACTAGCTCAATTTAATGAAGGACAAACCAGCCTACAAGAGTCACCTTAATACTATTTTTTCATCAGTTCTTATGACATGGTCTCCAGCCTGCTGACAGCCACAAAACAATTTTTGTTTTACTCTTAGAGCTGATAAGGTATCCTTTATTGACAGATCACTGCACATGAAAGAAGAGAAAGCTATTATATATTGTCACTGATGGCAAAAACTTCTGCTTCTGAAATCTGTATCTCCCTAATGATATTTTCTATAAAACACTAAGTTCTGTCTGTAGCAGCTGAGGTTGTGCTGAATGCCAACAACCCTCTCAAATGTTCAAGCAATATTTCCATTTATCAGATATCTAAAAATACTCCAAAGCCGGCATGTCAACTTCACTACTGATTGCATTTTACCGCTGTGCCTAGCGCATGTCCAAGTGGGCACCTTAATATTAACAGCATCCAGAAAACAGACACCAAAATTTGAGTATGAATTTTTCTATGGCTGTGCAGCCAAACACTGAGCCTCTGACGAAACTCTCCGCTTTTGTTATCTGGGCTGGAAAGAAGGGCTACACCCATTCTGCAGAGCAGGTGTGAGCAAGGCGCATCTCCTCTCTCCCCTGCCTTGCCTTTGCATGGCCAAGTTTCAGGCCAGCCCCTGCCCAGGCAGGTGCATCAGCCAGGTGCAGCATCCCACACTCAGGAATACTCATGCCCAAGAGAGGTGCTGCACAAGGTGTGGGGCACAGAAACATATGCTCGAGCTGATAACTCAGCTGCGCTCACTCAGGCTTCACGCCAGAGCCAGCTGCAGTATCCAAGGGGAGGAAGGCTGGAGATAAAACCAGTGGGAATGGTGGGGCTGGGGGTGAAGAGCCTACGGACTCAGCTGTATCAGTGAGCTGCAGTGAGAGAAGAGGCTCATGCCCTGCAGAACAATGGGCTCTGCTGCTCTGGAGAAAGCCCCATGGCTCCCCGGTCACAAGGGTTGGGTGCCTTGCTGCTTTCTCCAGGGGCCATGTTGTCATGCTCGTCAGAGCAGTGACATTTCAAAATGCTTAAGGAGGTTGAAGTGCAAATCCCTTTGAAAGCTCATGGAGCACATTCTTCTCACGCAAGTGGAGGCCATACCAAAATGCTAAATTCATCATTTTAATTTACTGAGACTGTGGGTCTCTTGTAAGAATGGGAGAGAGGCAGTTACCGCATTGTTAAAAAAATAACTTTTGAGAGAAAACTGGAATTAAGGACATTACTCATCTTTTATCTGAGAAGACAAAAGAAAAACATTGCCCAACCTCCAAGACCATGCCCCAAGGAGTGGCCCATAATTTATGCTTCTGAGAAACAAAAATAGTACAACGGAACAATCACAATAGTTACAAGCGTAGAAAGTTACTCACTAAACTTAAACCGGTTAATCATTGGCTTGTCTTCTAAAGCGTGAGGTTTCTATCCACAATAGCTACAATAACGAACAACATACACAAAGAGCAAAAGGGTAAGTTAGTTCAACAGTAAACTGCAAATAAAGTTTCAACTGTTGTGATTTGCAAGTACTGGCACCTTTCTGATATTCTGCAAATACCATTCAAAGGAAAACCAGCCTTTTACTTGTCTCTGATAAAACTCTTTCAAAACTGCCTGCCTCTGGTGATACGCATCAGAGGCAACAGAATTTTAAAAGCAGATGTTCAGGAAAATGACCTCCTTTTTTGATCTGTGTTAGGTGGGTGCCATCTCTTGAAAATAAGGCTTGAAGAAAAATCCCTAAATCAGCAAACTGATGAACATTCACAGAACGGATTTCATTACCATCTGGCTCTTTCACTACAAGTGCTAGTCGTTCCTCGTGATTATTTCC
The DNA here is from genome assembly GCA_013397895.1 of Origma solitaria. Taxonomy (NCBI): domain Eukaryota; kingdom Metazoa; phylum Chordata; class Aves; order Passeriformes; family Acanthizidae; genus Origma; species Origma solitaria. The sequence goes on from VZRL01006640.1 coordinate 2,070,817, forward strand.
TCTGGTTTCATGGATGATTTCAAGCTCTTTCCAATAGTCATCCATAGACAGTTCATCCAAGGAGTCCTGGGATCCTGAGCGGTCAAACGATGCTCCATCGGGGATCTTCTTGGAATGGTCATGGTTCATTGTATACTGTCCAGACCGACGGCTATAAGCATAAACCAAAAAGAAATTCTTGGTTAGCATAATAGATACAGGATGTATTAATATGAGTGAAGGCAGCATGAATTGTGTCAAAGTATCAAAGCAAACCACTGTCAACAAGCAAACCAAGATATTAAAAATTACTTTTAGTATCTGGAATATATTTTCAATTTAATATTTCTGCTGTATGTATCTCCCAATCTGGAACAGCACAGGAGTCAATCTTAAAAAAGTAAATAACGAATCCAAGTTCTAGTAATCCTCATTACACAAACCATTAAAACTCTCAACAGTCACATCCACAAAATTCATGGCATGTGTCTTCCTACCATCACCACTTAAAGAATTTTTCAAAAGTGCCCTTCTGCCTGAGTAAATTCTTACAGCTTGACAGTACAATTACCGCTTCCCTTTTCTATTCTGCTTTTATTTGTTATTAATATTTACTCTGTTATGTATGATCTTAGTTACAGCTGGGAAAGGACAATGTAGAATTACTGCAGTTAGAGTTTGTGAAGTAAACTGGTGAGTCCAAATGTTTAATATAGAACATAGGAACTATTTGTTTCTATCTTGCTCCATTTTTAACCAGAAGTTTGCCATTTTTATAGCTTGACATTACTAGTTTTCGGTTCACCCTGCCAAATGTATATTGCTAAGGCTTCTAAAAGGGATCTTTCATCTTGAGTATAGCTGCAGCTTGAAAAAAAAAACCCAACAAAACAATAAGCTGAAACCAGTAGGTCTCATTTTGACCTCATTAAGTCACTGGCAAAAATGACCACTGACCTAGTAAAGAATTCAGCTTAAAAAGGACAAAGGTTGTAATGATGTCACTGAAGTTACAGGTCACCCTTACAGTGAAATATACGAACTCATAAGCCACAAGCTGATTCAGCATATCAGTTGATTACATGAGTAGCAGCAACCTGATTGAACTTCAGAGTTATCCCTACTTTTTGTAGAGGTAAGATTGGACATGATGATCTTCACTGATCTTTTTCCAAACTAAGTTACTCTTCTGCTGTAACAGCATATCAAAATTCTTCCTTGTATTAAAAAACAACGACTTCTTTCTATGACAGGATGAGATTCAGAGTCCCATATGTCTGAATTTGTCTCCATATTTTAAGAAAGAAGACAAGGTTTTCAGTTAAGTAATAAACAGCACTTATTCCTAGAGAAAAAAAAATATCAAAGAACAAGCATTGTGGATTTATCACAATGTAAACACAGTCAATTAAATCCTACCTTCCTATCTAGCTGACTGGGCAAGTTTATACAGTATTAAAACTAAAGTCTCTTGTCCTTGCCTTTTATCTCAGGACAACTGATGCCTGTTAGCTGCCCCTAGGTAAAAAAGCCATGCCTTTCTCTCTGAAGATAAGCTCCTTGCATGTCCAAGTCATAAATCCTTTCACACCATACATGCTTGATTCTCTGATAAGAAATACTAACCATATGGACTTTGCCTTTACAAGTAAAGAGCCGTATGGAAGGACTATGAGTCTCTATCCGCCCTGTCTCTCTGCTCCAAGTGCAAGTTAATAAATGACAATTAAACACCAAGCTAATATGCACCTCAACACCATTGCTTAATGTGCCCTTACTTGAAAGCCCAGGGGAAAAAAACAAACCACTATGGACTGTTTAGCTTTTGCATCAATGGCAATAATACCATCATGCTAGTAGTGCATGTTACTCAATAAATACAATTTCTCTGTGCAGCTACCTCAAACTTCTCCTGACAGGTGTGTCCCATGTGTGCCCTGTGCTGTTTGTGAATTCAACACTAATCACGGCAGAAAGATGTTCATGGAGATACAGAAGTGTCCCCAGCAGGCAACCTGGGTGCTGAGTGTGGACAAAGCAGGTCAGGCTTTCCAGCTCCTGACCAGCCCTCCCTGCTCCTTCAGCTGGAGGTGCTCAGAGCAGGCTGGGTCTCTCCCACAAACACTCTGGACACTTGAACTGCTGCCTCAAGGAGGTCAGATTTCAGCTTATCATCACTCAGTTTAACCCTGTGGAGCTGCTCAGCAGCTCTTGGGTGGCCTTTTACCTTTGGAACAACCTGCTCTCACTGATCCACCTCAGCTGAAATTTAACCACCACCACACACCATGAAAAAAATAAAACTAACAGACTGAATAAATTACAAGCATGCACTTTGAGGGGCTCTAGCAGGCTGAGGTGGGATAGGCTCCAACATGCCATGGCCCTGTGCCATGCTGACAGGGCACAGCTCCTCCAATCCTTCTACAAAAGCCAGGCTTGTCACCTTCCCGCAGACTAAGTTCTGTCTCTGAGAAGAGAAACCTCTGTCCTGAAATGCAAAGCTGACACTCTGCCAGAGCACTCAAGGCCATTTTCAGGGTCCTGTGAACATTTGCTGTACATTACAAACACCCCATTAACTCTCAGAGACAGCACCCTGCCCTTCAGTCTCTGGTCACAGGGCTGCTCTGCTCGACCAAATGCAAGTGGCTTTTCTTGTAAGGCTCCTCGTGGGCCTGACCTTTCCAACTCTCATCAACAAACCAATACAGCAACTCTGAATTTTGAGCAGGCAGTTCTGCCACGTCTTGTTGTGAAAGCCCTCCAAGACAGAGGACATCAATAACCAGGGTGTTGGAAAATACACCAGTTTAAAAATTTTGTATAACTTCAGTCAAATACTTTGTTTGTCTTTACCCCAGGAAAAAGAGAATTTTAAGTTTCTTTGCAGGGCATTGTTCTACCAGGTGAGGCCTGATGAACTCAACATAGGAACATAGTGGGAGTAGCCCAAAGACACCCAGAGAGATAAAGGCCATCAGCGGAACATTAACGGAGCATCGGTGGCCATCTAAAACATCCACCCCAGACCTGCCTCTGACAGAGCTGAAGACATCTCACCCGGAAAGGACTGATAAGAAAATTGAAAAATGAAGATCTAATTCACATCGGAGGCAAGGGGATTCAGATCCAATGGAAAACTGAATACTGAGGGTTGCTCAACTCTGGACCAATGAACTTTGAAACAGTACATCCCTATGGGTTTTTACTGTATAAAACTTGGGGGGAAATCCTGTAAAAGCATGTGTTTTTGGAATACAGTAAATAACGTAATGCCTGATTCTCTAACACTTCAAATATAGTGCTAGAGGTTTTTTTTTTTTATTTCTCCCAATTTTCGGTGACAAGGGCATCCTGACAAGAAATACTCATACAGAAACCTCACTCCTCCGCTGTGACTCTTTGAATCTCTCCTTCAACATCCGTGTTGCCTTAGGTCCATTCTCAGCTGCCAGACTCAGCCCCAGCTATGCTTGGGCTCCTCACAGACAAGTGCCACACCACTCCCACTCCACACACTGAGTCCTTGTCTTCCCTCATCAGACTCAATCAACTCCCTATCCCCAGTTTCTACTGAGACTGCAAACTCTTTCAAAGCCATCTGCATTTGTCCATAGCCACAACTCACATTTCTGTAGGCTAGGACAGAGAGATGTTCAGGCTCGGAGAGAACAACTGCTAAAGCTCCAGCTGACAGAGCAGATCAGATCTTTCTTTCACTTCACTTGGCTCAAGGTTTCTTGGCTTGCATACTCCACCAGAGAAAGATATCGGTGAAGCAGTACTTGGTGCACAATCTCCGCAGCAGTGGCTCGAGGCATCTTCACCTCTGTCTCTCATAAGAACCTCTCCCTGTGTACAAAAAGGCACAAACAAGACCTTTCGAGGATAATGAGGGCAGTCTTGATACCACAGGCTTGGTGTAGATGAGAAAAATAATTTTAACATTTCATAGCATATGGAAAAATAGGCTGCCAATTAAGTTTTTTATTTTTAGATATCTGTTGACAAGGGCAAGAACATGGGTTTTCTGCTGTGTCCTTCCACTAAATTCAATCCTTCTCCAAACTTATGCTTAGTAAGCACTCGTATATTACACAAAAGAAATGCACAGGTGGAAACATGTTAAGGCCAAGAAAAAAAGAGGAGAAGAGGAAGAGCAATCACTCATAGTACTATAAGGAATCTGAGAGAGATCTTTTAAAAAATAATTAATCCCACATTTATATACTCATTAAAAATTATTTTCAATGTATTTCAAATACCCCATGTTACAAACGTTGAAATTTTGTAAAAGACTGCTTTCCAAAAAACTATCACAAGGAAATTTTAAAAAAAAACCTATTAGCTGCAGAAAATAGGTTACTTCTCCAGTACATTGTTGTTTTCAGGTGTCCAGTTTATCTATTTAAAATTTGAAAAATGCAGCTGCCTTTCACAAGTATCTTAAAGGAGATCTCTTTTTTCCCCTTAGAAAGTGTAAGGTACTGCTAACACACACAGTCAGAGTCACACAGAAGTAATTTTGAAGCATTTCAGATTACTAAATTGCAAGCTTACTCACCAGCAGTTTCTTCACCCCCAGAAAACTCGTATTTCCACTAAGGTCTTCACTAACAACACACTCAAACTCCACTAAAATCTTATTAACATCTATTTTCACCCACTTGTAAATAGTTTACTCTTCAAACTGCTTTACAGGGAGCAGTGCAATACTCTCATTTCCAAATGGCACAGTCAGTTCTGACCTCTGATACTCAGACACTGCCCTTTGCAGCTGATGAGATTTTTGCCTGTTTATCTCAGTACAAAACAGAGCCCCTAAGTATAAAACTCATTCTTCAGTATAGTTATTGCAGTGTCTTACCAGAATTAATCTTCTTGTCCCACCCACCAGAAATGCATTTTTTTATTAGCAACATGAAGGATGCGAGAGGAAGCACTCCAGGTCTTCCAGAAGAGAGTCATTAAAAACAATTGTTGTAATGAACACCATTCATTACAAGGAAAGAAACCAGGTTTGGATTATTTTACTAGGTACTGGTGTGCTCCATGTTGTGGCAAGTACCTAAGGGAGGAGAACAGTGCACAAATGTTTTCTTCACAGCCTTTCCTTCTGTAACCGTGTCCTTTCTCAGCCTTTAAGAAAATATGACTCTTTACATTAATCACTGATTTATGCCATAATAAAAATGTGCTTTTTTCAGGTTCTGTCAACCTGATTTTGATTTGATCAGTAGATATTTTATAACAGTGCAGTTGTCTTTATTCCTTATCTTCTTCCCTCTGAAAACTAAATCTCCTATCTGTTCCACTGCCTTTTTAGCAGTTCATAACTGATATTTGTTATGTGTAAACTACAACAGCTGGAGATGAATCAGTTAGTAAGGTGCACTTCCACTGGCATTTCAGATAAATTCACTTTTCAGAAAGCTAATTTTGTCCTTAGTCCCATTTTTCTTACTTAGGAATGAAGGACTATATTGTGTTCTAAAACAGTGAATGATGAGAAAAAATATAACCTTTGTCATTTTTGTAGTGCTAACCACTAATTTTGGATCAGAATACGGTATTTCTACATCACTATACAAACGTAACTGTTTATGCACCATCATTGTACGGTGTTCTTACAGACTATACATAGGGGTATGCATGTATTAGATGTGTAAATATACTGAAAGGCAGAAACACTAAGTGCAAGGATACGCATGGTCATAAAAACTAGGGAATGCAAATGTACTGTTGAACAGCTGTTAATACTGCTAAAAGAGATGTGCAGTTCCTCTAACAGGATTATTGCAGGAATGCTCACAGACTCTAGGAAAGGGCAAAGTCCAGCTACTAAATACTGTATGAGCACGAAGCAAAAAGACACCAGTTTCTGTAATCCATTATTTTCTTATTGGGGAAAAAAAAAAATCAACAATGGATGAACTACAAGTGAAAGGGAGTAGAGGGAAATGCTTTTCCAGCTTACAATTTAGGAATTTCTGTAAAGGGGAACCTTTTTTTTACCCACTTTTGCCAAACTTTGGAATTCAAAATTCAGGCTTGGATCTTTCCAGACCTGAATAAAAGCTTTCACACATATAAAAAGTGTCATGAGGGCAACAAGGGAAAAGGCCATCAACTTAATTACTGGGTCTAATCTCAATTTGGATTCAATTCTTTTGGGTTAAACAAATATGGTTGCTTTCCACAGCTGCCAAACAAAACTTATCAGTTTTAAACACTGACTTTAATTCTATGTTCTCCAAAACTACGAGTTTCCCAAACATTTGTTTTTATCAGCCAACTTACAGTATTGGTAACAATAAAGAAAATTGAATTATTAAGTGTTCTGGGTTTGGGGTAGTTAATTTTCTTCATGGTGGCTAGGATGGGGCTGTGTTTTGAATTTGTGCTGAACACAGGGCTGATAATGTAGAGGGTTTTGTCATTGCTATTTTGTTATTGGTTTTGTGTTATGGCCTTCCCCGCTTTTTGTACTGCCATGCTGGCAGGGATGTTGAGGTGGATGGGAAGCTGGGAAGATATACAACCAGGATAGCTGACCCAAACTAACCAAAGGGATATTGCAGCCCATATGACATCATGCTCAGTATACAAACTGGGGACAGGAAGGAAAAAGGGGCAGACAGCTGGAGTGATGGTGTTTGTCTTCCCAAGTAAAGGTTACATGTGCACACCTGCCTGGCCATGGGACACAGGGAATTAATTCCTTGTTTTGCTTTGCTTGTGTGCACAGCTTTTGCTTCCCCATTAAACTGTCTCTATCTCAAACCCATGAGTTTCCTTCTGATTCTCTCCCCAGTCCCACTGGTGGGGGAATGAGCAAGTGGCTGAGTGGTGCTTGATTGGTGGCTGGGCTTAAACCTCAACATCAAGTGATGTAATTATTTGTCAGACTGAACTATTACACATCCTTGAGCGGTACACTGAAAATACAATGTTTGGCCTTTATATCCTAGCCATTAACCATTGCTATTGGAATTCTTGTACAGGCAATGTCTGAGCGCTGCTGCCCTTCAGATACATTTTCTGGCACCTCAATAAATGACCACTTTACTTAGAGTTATACAAAACAACAAAAACACATCTGACTATGGCTACATTACAGCAGCAAGTTCAGAAATGCCCATGCAAAGAGAGTCATAAAATCTGTTAGCAGTATTATTGCAGCCATACATGGAACTGATAGTGAGGATCACTGATTCCAGCCATCACACCAACACACGCTTAGATATATTAACCTGATAAACAAGAGACACAAACACTGGGAGAGGGGGGAAAAAAGGAGTGGGTACTTGGCTCAGAGAGGTGAAGCCTGCTGTTCAAACTCATGGTGTAAATCAGTGACAGAAACAAAAATTATTCTCAGATCTCTGGAGTCTTTCACCATTGGACGACTGAGTGTTAAAGTTTGAGATCTGACCCCATGGCATACTGCAAGACAGATAAAAGGAAGCTTTGCTGTTGTGGTTTTGTGATGGACTCCAGCACTGTGGCTATAAATAAAATAGCACTCTCAAAGAACAATTATCTTGTTGACATAGGAGTTACAAAGTACAGTAATCTGTGTAAGTCACTGTAAATTTGTACAAAGGCTAGCTAGATTGAAACAACGAGAAAAACGCCTGCGAGTACTGTGGTTCATTTTGAAAACAATTTACTGAGCAATCACATCCATGAGATGCTGTGCCCTTAAACATAAATACAGGACTTCTTAAATCCTGTCTAATCTAAGCAACAAAACAGATAAGGAGAGGGAAACACTGTGATCTGCTCTCCCACTTCTCATTCTGAATGCTGAGCTACAAAAAGTGTGGGAATAAGTCAATCTCCTAAACCCAAAGCTCTCCCCATCCCTCCCCTCCTTTCAAGAACCCAAGCAGCACCACAAGATGCAAAAACTTCTTAAGAGAATTAATCAAGAAAGCTCTAATCCAATGGCTACAGCAGTTGCCTGGCTTCAGCTCCCCATTCTTGGCTGGATCACTGGCCTAGGAAGTGATTGCCAGACCTTCCTACAGCCATGGTGCCTACCAGGAGGGCATCCTGATTTTTCATGGTTTCTAGGCAAAGCTGCAGAGTTTTTTTATTACCAAAGCACTTATTCTATTGGTTTCAACCTAATGTTTGAGACACTTTTGACACACCACCCCTTCACACAGTATCCAGCATTTTGTAGCACAGTTTTGAGCATTTTTCAAAGTCTCCTTCTGTTAGAAAAGAAAAAAAAGATCAAGTTGGAATTGATGTGCCCATCAAAGCAGGCTGTCCTAAAATAACTGGATTTTGCATAAAGCCATAGAGTAGTGACACTACCTAAATTGCTTTTTGAAAATGAAAATTTCTTCATCTTCTTATAAGACTTAACATAATAAAAAGAGTCTTTCTACTTAATTGATAGTTAAAACTTCCCATCAAACAAAAGCCAATATCACAACCTTTCATAAGTAACAGATAACCCTTAACAAGACCCAAGTCTGGACATTCCAGAAGAATGCAAAAATATTTCTTACCACCTTTGAAGTGTTTCATAACTTTTAAAAGGCATTAGAGAAACTTCAGTTTGGGCTTGTATGGCTGCTTTGCATGCTACCTCCTAAATCTTGTAACAGCTGCATCCTTTCTTTTCTACCTTTAGTGACATTTGCTATTTCCACGACTGACTGCAAACTCTCCTGCAATACAGTCTTTTCAAGAGAATTGTACAGAATATGGAAAACTAACAATAAGGAAGCAACATAATTCACAGTATTTTTTGTGAAGTGACACTTAGCATTCCTTCTCTCCCAAATTAAATAGTTTCATTTTGGCTACTCTGTGACCTTATGGAACATTTTGAATGCCAACTGCAATCAAACTTCCCCAAATCCCCCTTAAGCTCCAAAAAAAAGCCAGAGAAGTAGGAACTGAGGTAAAGCTCTGTTTCCTTTCCAAAGAGTACAAAGTGATTGCAGAGAGGGTATAAAACAGTACTCACTTTCTAAATGAGCATAAAAAAGGCTGAGCAAAGAGAATCAGGTCTTTCAGGATTTTTTGTAATACCATCAGCTGCTGTTAATACCTGCTCAAAACTGCTCTGGAGATTAACAGCAACAACAACAACAAAAAAAAAACAACACAGAAAACCAAAACCCAAAAAACCAAAACTCCAGAAAACCCCACCAACTGGCATTTTAAACCCCTCCATGAATTATAAATACAAAACAGGCTAAAGTTAGGGCTATCAGGCTCTAAGTTTAGAAAGTGTATATATATATATATACTGTACCGCTTCCAGCCACATCCTCATTACTATTTATATAAGATTTTTTTTACCTTCGTGCACGTAACTACTTTCCCAACTCCAGCCTGTCACTGAAGAAAATGGGAAGGAAATTGTGGTAACGGCACAGGCTATTACACTTAGTATTCTAATCCACTGCACCAGAAATGGGAGATTCTAGATATGATGCCAAAACTTAATCTGCCTGAACTATATGCAGCACTACTAAGAAGATTAAAATATTTCACGACATTTCCTTTAACAGGACATCATGTTCCTACACAGCCATTTAGACTCTATTTTCTACTTCCAATTAGATAAATTATAGTTATGGTAGGCTGATACATACTCGTATCTAAAACGAATAATAAACTCACCTTGAATATTGTGCGCATTTTTGGTCAGGGCAATATAAGAAAGATACTAAACCAAAAGAGAGCAATGAAGATGGCGAAGGGCCTTGAGGGGAAGCCATATGAGGAGCAACTGAGGACACTTGGTCTGTTCAGTCTGGAGGAGGAGACACTGAGGGGAGACCTCATTGCAGTTACAACCTCCTCATGAGGGGCAGAGGAGGGGCAGGCACTGATCTCTTCTCACTGATCCCCAGTGACAGGACCTGAGGGAATGGCCTGAAGTTGTGTCAGGGGAGGTTTACGTTGGATATCAGGAAAAGCTTCTTCACCCAGAGGGTGGCTGGGCACTGGAACAGCTCCCCAGGGCAGTGCTCACAGCACCAGCCTGGCAGAGTTCAGGAAGCATTTGGAAAATGCTCTCAGGCACAGGGTCTGACTCTTGGGCTGTCCTGTGCAGGGCCAGGAGTTGGACTCGATGATCCTTGTGGGACCCTTCCAACTCAGCATAATCTGTGATTCTCTGGTTCTGATACAGATCACTGGCACCCCATGTATGATTTATGATGTAAAATGATTTATTAACAGAAGAGGTGCTAGAACTAAAACATACACACTTTTGAACAGTTGCCAACGGAGTTATTTGCTATGCCATCTCAGGTTGTTTCAGGAAAAACATGACCTTGTTCCACTCCACACAAAGCAAGGAAGAATTCAGGATTGACAACTACTGCCATAAAGCCTCTCTCTGCCCACAAAATGACTGCACCAGCTCTGTTTCCTTGTTATTGGGGGGACTGCTGCATTCCACCATCCAAGCTGTATGCTTTTATTCTCCAACCATAAAAAGCAGAAGCCTGTTTATCTTTTAGAAAAAGACGAGTCTCATTGACTCAGATTTGGAGCTTATTTAAAACTCAAAAACTTAATAACGTATTATCAGACTTGCAATAAAATTATCACAATTTAGCTAAGCTAAGAAGTATCAGAAGATATTGGTTTTGGTTTTACTTCAGTATTGACAAAATGCAGTAGACCACATTGTCTCAGGTGCTGCCATTCTGAACCTCTTATATCTCACTTGAATGAAGACTGTCAGGTGCTTAGGATTCACATGCCTATTTTTTGCCCATACATATCAATTTCTGATCAAAATCATATACATCACAAAGAGAGAGAGCTATTCCCAGGCAAGCAGAATCCACCAGCAGGGAAAAACAAGGGGACAACAGAATGTGGGTGACCTGTATAGGTAAAATCACTAAAGTGGCACCACGTTAGGAGCAGATGTGCAAGTCATGTACACCTTTGGAAGAGCTGGAAAACTTCACAGAATCCCAAGTGCCACAGAATAAAAACAGAAGTCAATTTCCAAACTCAACAAACACGAAGTATATTTTCCTTACGTTCAACCCTAATTGTGTTTAAAGCGATAGTTAAATAAAATAAAAATGCCTACAACTAGGAAAATAAGGAAAGGAAGGACCTCATTTGAATCTCTTTTGTCACATTTTTGGCTCTGTCCTATGGTCAACTGACCTACCTTTCTCATTCCTTCCAAATGCCTTCTGTACCACTGGGCTGCATATGGGTACAGATGTTTTCCTTTGCAGTTTTGATTATTTTCATTCTCTACAATTCATATCAATGACAATAATATACGCAAAATATGTTCTCTGCAACCACCCTCATGCTGCTTGCTTATTGGGAAAATACTCAAGCATATAACACACATTTTAAAATACACTTTTTTCTGTAATCTTCTAAAAGAACCACTGGAACTAATCTTATCCCAAAGAAGAGAATAAAGCCTGGGTGAGATCACTTCAGGCTCCACAAATATCAAAGAGAATAAACCAGGAAGTGAAACAGATACAGTATTTGTAATTCCATTATTGAGAGGCAGAGAGGAAAGATTTAAATAATTTATTTTCCTTTTCACACTGGAAAAAAATAAGCATGGCCACAAAGCCCGATTTAAGATATCCTGGCAAATACCAAGACCACTTAGTAAAGTTACAGCCATGAAATGATACCAGAGTTACTTTTGTGCCTTTGAAAGCAATTAGTTCTCTAAAATCATTAGCTCTTACCATTTTAAAGGACCTCTTAGTTAGGCCTATAACCCTGTAACTTGCAAATATAAGGCTTACAGCACAATTCAGTAATTTTGTTTATGCTTGAAGGAAATTGGCACCCATTCACAGTCAATTTATTACAATATAATCTTTATATTCAGAATAAATTGTAAGTGAATTTTTATGAGCATTTCCAAACAAGGAAATTCATCCAGGAATCTGAAGACCTTTTGTAACGAAACTGCTTTCATTGTCCAAACAAACCCCCAGCAAAGACCCAGTAAGACAAAGCAGACAAAGGTGGTCTCAGAGAAGCTGGACAAGAGAGGGAGAGGAGAAAGCAGGAAGGGCTGAAGAGCGCAGCATGTGCAAGGTGGGCCAGCACTCAAGGATTCTGAGGGATATAGGTCTGTTCAGAAGCAAAACATCAGAGAGATGCTTAAAGACAAAGGGACAGGAGAGAGGGAGGCCTCAAGGACGCTGCACGGAATGGATCATCTGGGTTTAGTTCAGGCTCAGCATAAGGAAAGTGGCGCTTGCAAAAAGCTTCAGAAGTTGGGCTGGGATTTCACCCACTGCCAGAGGAGCTCACATGCAATGCTGTACATGCCTCTGCACATGAGGCAAATCTGCTCTGAGAAATTCCTCTAGTAGGAGCCAGGCAGGGCTCCAGCCACAGGAGGAGCAAAGGGCAACACAGATGTGCCCTGTTCCAGCTGTTTCCACCACAACCTCTCCCCACAGGACCACCGCACAAAGAGGGCAGCAGAAAAGTCTTCAGCAAAAGAAAAGGGCACCCAGTCACAACCCTCACTTTTTATCTTTCAGGGCAACTGCTAAAGCTGTGAGTCCTTGCAATGTCTCCTTTCCTACCAGATTCCTTCTTCTAAGCAAATATGCCTGGGAAATATCTGTTCCTGGGGTGCAACAGCTGCACTGTCTCCAGTAAGAGCACTGCAGACCTGTGCTAACCTATGCTCTGTTACCTAACGAGCACTTCCAAGTGCTTAAGTGTCCTATGACCAAGCAAGGAACCCATTAAACAAAACAAACTACATTAATATATTTCTTCCCTCCTCATTTTTTTTGGATGGATCTTAAATGTCAGTAGGCAACCAAGCAAGCAGGCAGCAGCTCAGGATGACAGATTTTCTTTTACCTTCTCACCCCTTGTTACCACCTCTGTTTTCTGAACATCAGCAGAAAAGACAAAAAAGGGGAGATTTTTTCAACCAAGGCCCCTGCAAAGCTCTACTGGTACTTGTATGTGTAGGTATGTCCCTTCACTCATAAATTAAAAATACAGATGTAGAGCTACCAGTCTGAATACACAGATGTGTTCATGGGCAAGTTTGGAAGGAAGCCTACCACAGGGATCACTACTGTGCTACCTGTCCACAAGCTCTGAGCACCAGGGCTTGAATACAAAAACAAAACTTCAAGGGAAAGGATTTGAAAGAGCTTTTGTTTTGTTCCAGGAGAAGGGGGCAAAAAGAGAGGACATAATACGAACTGAAAAAACAGAGGGAATACAGACATGAAATGAACACTGGGAATTCAGAAAAAATTAAAAAACCATGCCAATTAAATATCGATCATTTAACAGAAACAGCTGTTCAAAATGAAAAACAAACCCTAAAAAACTCATCTCATATGAATTTTATTATTGATCATGATTTCACACATATAGTCCTTTTTTCTCATTTCCACTATCAGCATTCCATTTCTTTGTCCTTTACTCTTGGATGTGATTCTTTTTGGCGTAAGCAGTCTCCATTCCATGTGGGCACCTAGGCAGCAAGTCCATGAAAACTTAATGTGGTCAGGGAAGACTGCAGTCATATTTTAAGGCAGCAAGAGGAAATGTACAAGTCTGGTCAGAAAGGGAAATGTGACAATCACTACTTGCTCTGCAGCTGAAAAAAAGCATGTGACTAATAAAATGAGGAAAATAAGAAACAGAAAACCAAAAGAGCTCTTACCAACTTTAGTTCAAATTACACTCACCAAAGAGGATGCAGACGGGGACTGCAAGAATTCTGGTATTTCAATATTAAACACAGGTAGTAAGTTTAAAAAAAAAAAGTCTGCTTTTAGATTTCAAATTATCTAGATGATATCTCTTAATACAAATTATTCAGGAAAAACCTTTGCTTTCCTCCCTAACCAACACCACTTTCTTTACCAGCATTGGACAAACATGAAAGAGATTGGTTTCTAAGTCAACACAGAGCTGCCTTATGTGGCTTTTGAGCTGATAACATTCTCCATGATTATTGTTCCAAAAAGATATCAGTCTATTTTGGATGATATCAATCAGTTATATGAAACAACATGAACTTGACTTTTCAAAATCATTGCATCACTAATATTAGTCCTAACTCTTACTCTGTATTTCCAAACAAAACACTTCAATAGAGGGCTAACTGCCAGAAAAAAATGCAAGTAAAAATGACACTGTACTCTTAACTTCCCCCATGTATCTAGAGGTTCTATCCCCTGTTTCCACTTCAGACATATTCCTTTGCGTAAACAGGGCAAAAATAGCACCTATTTGTAATACTAAGTAGTTCCAATTACAGATCCCAGTTACAATCAAGGAAAATCAAATACAATGCTTCACATGTAACACATTAAACCCAAAGGCACAGTCCATATGCAGATACTTCTATAAATACAAATTCATATTTTGTTTTGCCATGTGTACATACTCTTCTGTGTACAGAAGAACAAGAGCAATGTTAAAGCACTCTTGAGTATTGCTATCCATGGTTTTTAGTTACAGGACCAAGCTCCTCATGCTAGACAGATGTACTTTCCATTATGAGACACATCTGCAAATGAATACCTTATGTTCTTATACGATATAATATGTACACAGGGAAATAAAAAACATTACGCATGCAATATTAAGTCATATATGAAAATTCCGTTTCAATTAAATTGAAAACATCATATTATGACAGTGACCTAAGCCTGCAGTTCACAGGGAAAGGGCAGGGAGTGGGTGGGTGGAGGAAGGGAAGGCACCTGAATGAGCCTGAGCTTGGTGCACAGTGCAGAGACATTTCTAGACAGCAAGGGGAAGCAGGTGTGAGGCAAACCAGAGCAGAAGCTGCAGGGCACCTCATGAGTCCTTCACTCCCTCCTTCCCATGCAGTGCCTGAGCACTCTGTCCTTCCGCAGCCCTCCTGACACCTCACCACACTGGGCAGGATCCTACTGGCTTCCCAGCACTGAAGTGCTCACTAATACACCCTAAAAAATAGGGAACCAGTACATAGCAACAATGCAGCAGAAGTGATGAAGGGACTGAACATCTCTGGGCCAGAGCTGGCTGACAAATAAATCCTCCGAGCTCAGGCAGGGTGACATAGTTAAGTCCCTTCCTACCAGAGGTATTAAAGTAAACTGCTTTTTAATACTGTCGGCACTGAAAATGCACACTTGCAATCTTAAAATTATGTGGATACAAGAAATATTTGATTGTGTAAGTGGCCAATTCCATCTCAGAGGATAAAGAATAATTCCTTTGCCAAAATAAGGCACCTGGACAAAGTCATTTGTAAAGAACTATAGAAGTGCTGACAGACTGACGCAGAAATGGAATCACACACTTGTCAGCATGAAAAGGGTTTAAAACCTACAGTGAAAGTCAACAGAGCAATAGCAATTGATGTGGAAACTCTGTAACAGGAAATTTACAACATATTTTAACATAAAGATGAAAAGGAGACTTCTAAAGAAGGACAAATGCCTTTATACCTAAATTATACTATTTTCTCAATTGTCAGTTCTGTAAATGCAAACCTGGTGTGTGTACTTTACAGCTTCTGCCACCCTTGTTTTGTGTTTTCACCAGAGGCGCTCAGATCTTCTGTCTTTGAAAGTCAGGAAGGTCCAGTAAAGAGTTTAGGGATATTTTCATTAACTGTGCCCTCTAGGCAACTGATTTAATTTTCTCCAATTTTTCTGTTGCCTCATGACACCTCACTTGGAAGTAAATCAGTTAGAATTATTTGTACAATGCCCTCTCAGAATAAATATGACCTTTACTACCACTATTGTTTTAAACAATGAGGTAATACACTGAAGCTGCCTCTTCACCAAGAGTGCCAGAGCAGTGCTTTGGCTCCAGTTCCTTCTTTGTTCACTCAAGCTTCACACCTGTGCAACCTCAGAGTACCCCAAGGGGTGCCCCCAAGCACAACAGCTCCAAGCCACCTCACCTCACGTGAGGCCAACACTTCTCGGAGAAGCCTAAATCGACACCCCAAAACAACCACGTGCCAGACCCTGGGATCTCCCCATCCTTACCGGCAGACTCCACCAAGACAGCACAAGCAGTAAGGCAGCCAGCCTGTTGTACATGCACTCCAATTCCGGGGAAGGGCAAAGGCGTCTCTTTACTAGGAGAGATTAAGTGGGAAATTGCTACCAGGACTCTCAGAGGATCAGGTGATAACAATGAGCAGAGCCAGCTAAATGTACAACTGAATCATGCCACCAGCCCCGTGCAAAAGTTAACTCTCTGAGGCCACAGCAGAGTAATTCTTTACTCAGAAATGAGTCTACATCCACAGAAACAGCATCAGCATCACCTCAGCGAACAGCTAGGCTTTCTTCCACCAGAAGACATGCAAAGTAACACAGTCACCCTCTGAAAGCTAAGCCACTTCCCACAAAATATTGCTCATTAATCCTGACACAGCAGACGACTTGAATTCCCAGAACTGTACAAAGGACTTGTCATTAGCTTTTTCTTAATCCCATTTAATCCCAGAGTGGCAATTAGGTATCCTAATGCATCCTATTGCAAGGCGTCCTTTAAGGGAACCAGCAAACAGACAGTCACATCTGTCCGCTGGCCTGCCATAGCCAGATATGCCAGCCACCTTGCACTTCTTCCAAACGATCAAACCAGAGAATCAGAGGCCAGCAGACCCTGGTATACTTGGCCAAAGGAACATGCAAAATGTGTTCCTCATATCTCCTTATTTTTAACAACTTCCTCGGTGTTATGAAGAGTTCACTCAGGCAGATAACAATCTCCCACCTGCCTAGCAGCAGCAGGTTGGTGACAAACATGCAAAGCAGATGCTCTGAAACAGCAAAACCTGTGGCATGAGTGATCCTCCATAATGGAAAAGGACAAAGCAATATCCTCTTCTCCTCTTAGGGTCACAAGCTTCCTCCTTAACAAACTAAATGGATATGAATCTCCTTTCAGCAGCCTGGCACAGCTGAATGTCCCATGACAGCTCACTGTAGTACCACTCTCACACTGTTCTCCTATGGTAATCAGCTAGAAGCAGACTGGGTGACACATGGAATCACAGAGTTTGAATAGTTTTTGGTGATGGTGGACTTCCTGAGGTAAAATTGTCAAGCTGTGGTTTGACCTCAGAGGTCTGCTATCAGTGATGGATATATTGTACTAAGGGATCAGGAACAAGACCTGGGAAAGTCATGATCGGCACCTCCAGTGCTAGTGAGGTCAGCGACAGGGCAGCTTACATATCAATAAATTAATGTATTTTTCTTGAAGACGACAAGGTACATGGGGAGTTATTTTAAGTAATTTCCTTGTTTAAAGTACTAGCAATGGTTTCTTGTGAGAACAATAGCTTGAAGTGGGACAAGGGATCATCTCTGGCTAACTAACAACAAGGCAAAGAACCAAAGTAATAGTTAACAATAAAAATCAAAGCTTTAAAATACTACCATTTCCTCACTGGTTCTCACTGGCTACTGTGCAAAGTATTCATCCTACTTGCAAAAGCATCTTGTGCTTTTAGGGTATGTTTACCTGAAGAGTTTTAATTTACCACCTTAAGTAAAAAGATCTAAATTCATACTAATATTTTGACTCACATCAATTTCATCAGTCTTCAGAAGAATCTTGCTATAAATTAAACTACAGGTAAGTGACTAAAAATTCTTAACACCATACAGAAAATCATTCCATCATGATACAAAGACTATACTGGCATAAACGTATCTTTCAATTAAAAAATCAGCAATGCATTTAAAAGAAAAGAAAAAGGATAAATACAAAACATGTTTAGCAATTCCAGAGTCCTTCAAAAGTATGGTAATGTCAACTGAAATAGAAACAGAGAATATGTCAACAGTGTGATGGTATAATGGAGTAACTTACTTAAGTGACCTTCAGAGTTTTGCATGAAAGTGACAGGTGAACAGCCTTCATAACTATAGGAACAATGGTGCGTAAAATGAGAAATTGTCCAGTTATTTTTCATTTCTAGACTTTCAACATCACAAATATTCTTAAGAACAAGGTTTTTATTTGCTTTGGGTTTTTTCCAAAAATCACATAATATTGTGGGAGACACAAGTGACGCATAATAGATTTGATCACCACCCACTGACCAATGCCCCGCCCATGCCCGAGCAGTGATCAGCCCCTCCTGGCCAACTCCGCCCAAGTTTATGTACTGAACATGACACTCTGTGGTATGGAATATCCCTTTATCCAGTTCAGGTCAGCTGTCCTGGCCATGCTCCCTCCCCGCTTCTTGTGCACCTGTTCGCTAGCAGAGCACAGGAAACTGAAAAGTCCTTGACTTACAGTAAGCACTACAGAGCAGCAACTAAAATGACAGTGTGTTATCTTGTACGTTATTCTTGTACTGAATCTAAAACACAGCACTGTGCCAGCCACTAAGAGGAAAATTAACTCTGTCCCAGGTGAAACCAGAACAGCAGATATGACCTTGATTCTTCCATTTAATAAGAGCAGTATCTCTACTGATTTGTGCAAGATAATCTACATGGGGAAATATTTCTTAACTATTGAAGCTCCTTTGGATCAAAATTGAATTACATTTTTATGCTTTTTGTATTTTTTATACTTTATACGTTTTTATATTTATGTGACAAAACTTGGAGGGTGAAAAAGAAATATGGGCTCAAAAAAACCTGAGGAGACTAACATAACAGAACACAGTACAAAAGGCACCAACTTTGTCCAGAATCAGAGGTTGTACACCTGTGTCCACACCCTACCATACACGCGAGGGAAAAACAAAATCAGAAAGCTAAAGACCAAGGCAGGACAAAGGGAAGGTTTCTCAGCCAAGGCTCAAACTCACACGAATATAGCTACAGAGCTCTCTGGTGGGGTGACACTGGTGCTGGGCTACAAGTCTGGGCCACACTTGCAGTGCAGATGTGCCACCTCTCAGCACAGCCCAGTCATCTGTTTTCCAGGAGGAAACCCAGCATTCATACAGGAAGGAACACTCCCATTGATAAAAGACAGCCAAGAACCTGGCTCCAGGTTCCTAAACTTTTACACACAAGCTGAGATTACAGTACTCAATCTGAAAGGTTTGAAAAAACTGTCACTTAAGGCTTGCTTATGCTGAGTGCACTGTCATCCTGTTTCATCCCATCCCATCCCACGCCTCACTTCTCGCTGCACAGCCCTGTGCTGACCAACAATCTGGCTCTAGATGCATCTTTGCACCCTAACTCTCAGCTTCTAATTAACCAGATCTCAATTAGCAACTTCTTCAAAATCACACAACCAAAACTGAATTTATGCCTAATCGGAATGTCAGAGATTAAGTATATACACGTATTTTAAACTGAGAGAAATTTTAACAAGCTCTACTGAGGTCTGTGTTTAGTGAGATCTATATCAAATAGTTCTGCAAACAGACAGTGAGGAAAAATATGTAAGTGAATGTTTTCCTTATACTCCCTAATGCAGGATGACAAAGCTTTCTTAAACAATCTCTTCAAAAACTCAAGCAAGACCCAAAAACCAAAACACTGTGACAAATCATACGAATTTTAATACCATACAGCTTCATAAGCTGTTTTCTAGTTTCAAGTCCAAAGTGCCAAACACCAGCTTTCACAGCATGAAGCTCATCGTTTTCCATAAACTTTCATAGGCAGCTCCTACATTACTAGGAGAAAAGAAGATTCTGTGTTAGTTTGTTCTTTTATGTACCTTCCACAGTGAGAAGTTCAAACAAATACAGTCCCTTTCTTAGCTTTCACCTCAAAGAAGAACAAGCATCACAGTGCAAATACCCTTCTCAGAAAGGGGAAGACAGACAGGCACTGAACAAATGCTTGGACATTTCCATTAGTACATAATATTATCAATTACTTCTACCTGTAAAATGTCCTGGATATTTAATATCTTAGTCTTTTTTACTCTTAAACCAGAAAATATTACTGAAATTAAAAGTTAGGTGGTGTTTCCTATAGGAAATCATGTGAGCTATTCTGATTATACTTCTCATTCCCAATACTGTTTTCACGCATTACTCTGAGCACAAAGAAACCCAAGCAATCTCTCCAGTGCAAAGTTCAGAGCAAAGAAAGGTGTGTTTAAACAAGGCACAGATCAGCAAGCTTGTAAGAGCTTATCAATGGATGACCAACCATAACTTAGAAACTGTACTTTCTGACCTCATTAAAGTGTGTGGGAATCCAAGCTGGGCTTCTGTTTCTTTTGGGGAGGCAGAATGCACGGGGGCACGTGCAGACAGTGAGGGGAAGGCAGGCTATCAGCAGCTCCGCACAAGGAGCGCAGGTGTTCCCTGGATTCCAAGGATCTGCTCTCACATCACAGCCTGCCCTTTGCAGGCAGAGGCTGTGCACATGACTGAATCACGGAACAGCATGAGTCAGGGCTAAATGAGCTGGAGATGAAGTTTACACCAGCTTTAGAGTGGCTGTTAAAGGACAAGCTGTACCTGAACTGACTAAAAACCTGTCAGTACAAAGTTAAGCCAACAAATATCTTTTCAACAGAACTGAACCAATGGAGCTAAATGAGCTTCTCACAGGACGTGGCCCTAGCCACTACTAGGACTCATAAAAATGAGTTAACTTGTCAAATCACAGCCCCACACTTGTCAAATCACATCACGCTGGCACAGATGTGGCTGCTGCCAGAGGATTCCGTCAAACCCCTCTTTCCTGTGAGCTTCCTTCGCCCCCCTTGTGCCAACACCATCACTGATGCAGTAACTTGCTGAGTTAGGTTAAGAAACTAATCTGCCCAAAAACAACACTTGCAAAAAATACTGCTTTCAGTCGGATTTTTTTGTTAATCCAGCTCAACCTACTTCAGTCAACTCAGAAATGCCAACGTCAGGGTAATAAAAATATAAGAAAGGTGTGAGAGACAGAAAGAAACTCTACTTTTAGTGGTGTTCCCTGCTCTTTTCTGTCCCCATTTATCTCAGCCTAGTATGACCATGACCTGCACCTACCATCACTGCACATCAAGACTTCTGCTGGTTCAGAACAAGCCTTATGAGACACTCTGAGATAAAAGAAAAAGTTTCATTAAATATTGTCTCTTTTCAACAGAACAAGATATTCCTCAAGTCCACCTGAAATACAGGCTTCTCAGGAGAAGATAACACAGTCAAGCCACCCAAATGAGTTTAGCAGGACATTAAAACCCACCCTCTAGATGGAGTTATAATGATGGGGACGCCCACTCCCACAATGGTAACACCATTATCAGTGTTCCCTTATTTAGCTGAGGCAAAGGCCAGCAGGCTGCAAGGCTCCAGAAGCTACACTTTGGATCTGTTAGATCTCTCATCCTCTTAGCAACTGCTGAGAAAGAAAGCATCTTGCACTGGCCTGTGGTAATCATAGCTCTGGTGTCCTGCTGTGACTGGCCACAGGGCCACAGCTGTGTGTGTGTGACAGCACTGACAGGACTTCCTCTCTGTTCAGTAGCCAAAGCTTCTGGTTATTGTTCCAAGCCTCTTGCTGCGTATCTGGGATCACAGACTCAAAACTACAGCTATAATCACAATTATTACATGAATTCTTGGGCTACTACAAGCCTGCAAGAACATTCTGCTGTATTTGTGCAGCTAAAATCTAACCTTCCACCTTCTTAATCCAGAGACAAAGCTCCCTGTTAGCTCTAGATACAGCATACTCCTGGACCTTGCTGTTGTATTTTATTAAAGGCAGAGCAGTTTATCAGTGCCCTTGAGTCCCACCATTGTTCTGATAATTATATACAAAACTGCTAAAAACCATCAACTGATTAAATACACTAAAAATTGGGCTATGTACTTTACTAAGCATATATTGCCAAACACTAAGCAAACAATTCTCACACATCATCCTAATTATTTTCTTGTTTTTCAAATAGGGACATGAATTCAAAATATCTGATTCCCCAAAGCCAGAGTGAAAGCTGTCTGGGTGGTTTAGGGACTGCTGGACTAGAAGGAGTTGGAAGAGTGGTAAATTGAAGATTTGTACCGATGCTAAATCAAGAAAAACATGCTAACTGTTCTGCTGCAGTTTGGCACTGAGTATGCATGATAAGGTATTTATTCATTTGCTGAAGACAACATTTTTCTTATTTTGTTGCTTTCTCATGTGTACTGGTCCTTCAACCACTATTCTAAATTTGCTAAAAATATTCAAACTTGTTCCTCATCAAATTCGTCACCCCAAACCATTTTAAGCTCCCAAAGCATATTGGGAGCCCTGCAGAGGAAATATTTTAACCCATTTTTATTGCCATCCTTTGGCCTAAGAAGCGTCCCCAGGAAAGAAGACTGTTGTATAAAAATGACACATTAAACATCTGAAATTATCAAGAAATCATTTCTAGTCTAACCAGATTGGGATGCTATATCAGGAAGGGCAGGGAACAGCCACAGAACAAGAGGGAATATTGAGCAGCTTACCCTCACATGAAAATATGACCAGGTAGGTAACTATTTCAGTGCAGGCTTTTATTCTGCTGTAATACAAGAGAGCTAGCACAAAACCAAAAACAAATAACCAAAGAATAAGATCATAACTCCAGCTTTTTTGGGACTGCAGAGGTGTTCATCCCATATGCTGCTCAGGATATCATAAAAAATACACCTCAGAAAATGATGGCTAAAATTGCACTAATGAAAAAAATAAAGTCTATTTCTTACACAATCAAATACTAAAAAAAAAACAAAACAAAAACCTCCTCCCTTTTTTTTTTCCTTATTTATTTGGCTGTAAGTATTTAAACCTCTGCCTGAACATGATTATTTTGAGCTCATGACTCCAAGGCAGAGGTGGGTTCATTGCAAAACCAGCAGCCCTCACAAAATAGCCTGTTGGCACATTGCAAGTCCCCAAAGCTTATGAGCCAGGAATTTTTCTCCCCCTGGCCAAGCAGATTTACTGAGGAGTCTGGACTGACAGTCAGTGAGTCATGCGTAGCTGAATCTGCAGCACTGTTCACAGCAGGAATCTCACTGTATCGCTTACTGTAATTACAGCCTCCCTTCAGCAACAGCATTTCAGAAACAACAAAAACCCCCAAAGGTGCACTTCCAGTAACTCCAGTGAAAAAAGCACCAACAATGGAGAAGGGTGCTGGCACTGCAAATGTTACCCAGACATATACAAGAAACCTTTTAAACCTTACAGCTTTCAGGTCCTGCTTCACGACTAACAGTTACAAAATGAGTAAAATACTGGCAATAATAATAGTTTGTAACATTTTTAAACTAGTGCCAATATCAGCAGACTGAAAATGCCATTAGTCTTATTCAAAATCAAGTTTAACAATTCTGCTCATGAAAGAAAAAGAACTTAGAGAAACAATTCACTATTTGCTTGACACCACACAGAATGCTGGAGCTCAGATTTACACAGCTCCTCTGGCACTTTGCTGATCAGAAGTTCAGCTCCATTCCAGTTCTGCATCAAATCTACATGCTTATAACAGCACATCTAGTAATATATTGTATTATGCTCAGTATCATCCAGATTTGTGCACATTCAAGCAAAAAAGGGAAAGCTGTAATTACACTATTCAAAAGGCCTTCAAGTTTCCCACTCCTAATAGCGAGACAAGCATGATACCTCATACTCTGTATGTTATCAAAATAAAAAGGAAAGCCTATATACAGAGGGCCCTTATTTTCCTCTTTTAGGATATGTAGCTCTACTGATTGAGAAGAGTTATTCTTGTTTGTATCTATTTAAGGGTCTGTCTGACCCAAAATAGAACTTAATAGACTGTTTGCACTGATAGTGAAGGACATTAAATCAAACCTACACCCATGACATAAAATAATCTAAGTCACATATTGAACTGGGCTTGTTGAAATAATGTTGTTTTATCACACTGACAGATGCTGAACAGATGTCTAAGTGCAAGAAACAGTGACCATGTCTGCACAATGAGGACCGCCCTGAAAGAGCTTCAGCAGATTTAGGGCTCAGAAACTACATGCAAATTGAAGGGCGCACCACTAGGATTCTTAGAAAACAAGATGGTATGACTGCAGTGTATACAATTGGCTAAGGTGGTAATCAGCAGCAAGGAAGTGATTTTACCTGCACAGGGGACACTCATGAGACTGACACTGAAGCATTGCATGTAATTCAGGCTGGGGGGGTGAAGGAGAAACAAAGTAGGATGGCAGCTGTAAAGGCAGATGCTGAAAATGCTGAAGTGTCACAAAAAGGATTTTCAGACTGAAGAAACAAAGCCTCAGAAAGAATCATTCACTCTGCCCACCAAGATAAAACTGAACACAAAGCCGACCATGGGTAACTAGCAGGGCTTTTTAATGGATTGGAAAGACACAGCAAGAACCAAAGGCAGGAGCACGATCAATTCAAAGAAGAAATAAGGTGCAAACTGGGGGATGCGGAACCCCAGGAATCCAGAATCAAGGAAGCAGGAAATGTTGGGATACCACATCCTGCTGTCAGTAGATCGAGTTACTGGGATTAATACATCAGTAACCAGGCAACATATTAAGGGTCTGCCATATACTCCATATTTATACATGCATAAAGTACAAAAGACACAAAAGCAATTCTAAATAAAGCAATTTAGTGCCTTTTTGCTTGTCAGTTCTATCTGAAGATGCTGGCAAGCATTGGACAATAAACATTGTTCAAATTAGCAGGCAAACCCAAGGCAGGAAAGATTTTTCTAATGCACTCAGATGAAGACTGTGCTCATGTAAAACCCGCAGCATATAAAAAGACTGTGATGGTTTTGTAAATTCAGTTGTAGTGGGACAGACCTTTGCTTTGCAGATAGTTCTTTCTGGTTTTGTAGATGCAAAGCAACACATGGAGGGTACTGTGCCGAGCCATCCCTATACTGGCATCATGGAAGGTTACAGGGGCTAGGAACAGCAATAGCTGTGATGATGGAAGGGACCTGGAATCCCTTCTGTACAAGCAGATTGCAAATGAAATTGTAAAATGCTCCACCAACTAAGAGCAGCTGTGAGTAATCAGCCTGTGAGTTTGCCGCTTGTACACTGAGAATGATATGTATCCCTCACAGTACTTTTCTATACTGGATTTCACTGGTTTTCAATTCCAAGACTGAGTCACTGATAGAAAAACAGGGGGAAAGGAACGAGAACGTTTCTCTCTGAAATAAAGGAGATGGAAAATGACCTTGAAAAAAAGGCATGATTTCATGCTTACTACTAGATTTCTTCTTGGCCTAAGATACAAACTACTAGGAGTTCAGATTAAACTGAGCAAACATTTGAACAAAGAATGAGGCAGATTATTCTGGTAAGGAAAGAAGAAACTCCACTTGTATGTGTGATCTGTAATGTCTATTATGGTCAATGTTTGAAAAAATCATACATTGTGGACAATTCACAGCAGAAGTCTTTGTTATTTCTCCACGCTCAAAGGACATCTATCATTCGGGTTTCTTACTCAGAGAGTGATTTAGAGCACAGCTGTCTGTAGAAAACACCAAATATTTTATGTCACTCACTTGTCACCCATCCCCAGAGTGAACACATATGCTACCACTACTAAGTCTGTAAAGCCCATATTTAGAAAGATGGATAAAATTAAATATTTTATACAGTAACCCACAAAAAGGGCACTTCTCTACAACAAAACCAAACTGAGGCTGCCTGGTTTCACTGCCACACAGACCCAAGCTTCCACTGGGGTCTCCCAAAATTAGGCAGATTCAGCAACAAAGCAGGATAGTGAAGCTCAGGGGCTGCAGGCCCTGACTAGCAGGTGTCACTCGAAAGAGCAGACCTGAGGTGGCTGCAATCCTCTCTCTTACAATATTCTTTTCCAGAACTGGCCCGGGGCTTAGTTTCACCACAGGGAAACTCAACTTACTGTTCTCATTTTGCAAGTGAGTATCAGCGAACTAAATGCAAGACTTAAATAAGGCAAAGAAAGGAGAATGCATGTAACTGCAGAGCCTCTGAGGAGAAGCAGCCTCCTTTCACATCAGTCTTTCTTAAATTATCAGCAACATGAAGCTTTACAGGCTCTTTGGAAGCATACAAAGTTAAACAGGCACTGGCTTGCAAAGCTTCAAAACTCAAACTGGTCTTCCAGTGTAAGTTAATGCAGTGCACTGAAGTGGCAGCAAAAGGGCACATGCTGGTGAGCAAGCACAGTGACTCACTGGAAACAGAGAGGCTGGCACATGACAAGCTGGGGCAGCACAGGAGACAACATGGAACAGCAGCAACCCAAATAGGAGACAGGTATGGAGAGGAAAGCAACTCAGCCTCCAGTGGCCAACACATTCAGAATCATTTATCTATTACTTAGTTTGCATTTTAGGTTTGGCTCTTGAAAATGCTATGTAGCAGAGGTTTATTTACCTCCTGCACTGGCGTGTTAGTACAGTTAGTTCTGCATGAACACTGCATGCATTCACTCGTTATAAATCTACTCCCCGTGCACTGAATACTCCAGGCTTGGTCTCAGCCTTACAATCATATTCAAAAACCATTTATACATACATGTATTTGCATGCGTGCACACACACACACATTCACTCACTCTTCAGGACAGAAACAGTCCTGTAGAAGACTCTCTGGATGACATTTGATTGCCTGAGGGTAAGCCCACGCAGCCATATGAGAAGAATGTTGTTATCTGAAACACCTACATGTGGCTGGCAAATATGACACAGGACCTGTGGTGCTTTCTGCCAAAGTAGATGGGGTAAAATTCCCCAGGAACCTAAATGGCACTGGAAACCTATGCTTACAGGTTTGGATTCCACATGTATGAGGGTGGCATACCTACGGTCAGTCACCGAAACAGAGCTTTGAACTGAAACCTATCTCATTCACTCTTGGTTTCCACAGCCCATATAACATCAAATGGTTCCATGGGAAGGCCAAGAAGAAATTATTTAAAATTTTATGCATGGATATTGTAAAGAAAAGGAGATGACACCAAAATGCAAGTAGCATGACAGCCAATGAGGCATTACCGAATCTAACAGGTTAAAACTGAAAAGTAAGCAAATTAAGGCAATATGGAAAAGAGAGCTACTAAAATTGAATTTGATACTGTGTATTCTGCCTTTTTGATTGCTCTGAGAAAGTTCTTAAGCTAAGTATTTAGGTAGATCACAGAAATCACCCACAACCAATATCTACACCATATGAAGACAATCCCATAACTGCTACTTTACAGCAAAAAGCAAAATAAACTCCTCTATGGCAAAGAGAGCAGCTCTGATGCTATTTTATGCATCACCCCTGTTAAGGCAATATTCCTAAACTGACAAACTTGGAAGTAATAACACTGAGGCTGTTCTAGATTTTAGCCTACTGAACCAATGATAAGGTAAGCCTTTCCAAAAAGGAAATATTTCACAGGTTCATTGTGCCTTTAAGGGCCAAAAAACCCCACGACAGAAAAGTAGCTCAACAGTCTATTAGATCAGTAAAATTTTAACTCTTATGAAGCAACAGTTCTCATATGCCTGAAGGAAAAGAAAAAATGGATAGGAAGTATAGCCCTTTCTTTCCTAGGATGTCACTTTGTTTGGAGCGCAGCCAACACACTGCTTTTTCCAGGATGTACCAGTGCCACACTTCCCTCCACAGATAAAGCAATTTCTAACTCGCACTGTTTGCAATTTCTAACTCAACTGTTTCGAATGCCTATGAAAAAGAAAATTCAACATAGTTTCTCTATTAATCTTTCCAAAAGGGCTGCTTCATTACAGCTGGCACTGTATTACATTGGCTTCCAAATATTCTCCTATTAAAAAGTTTTCAAATTAGCAGAGAGATGCTAACCTAGACACTGAAAGTTGTTCTCATTTTGTTATTTTTTTAAAAGGCAAAATAAGCTCGTTTTCATATCAGTAACAAAATACAAGATCTGGACTACAGAACTGGTGCACTTACCCACTGTGAAGAGCATAATAGAATAACTTATTTCCATAAAATATTTCAGAATTATATGAGTTAGGGCATTATTAGTATCATGCAGCTCTGCACATCTTGGGAACATTGACAATGGAAAGTAGCTAGAATAACAGGGGGGGAGGGGAGAGGGGGTGGGAGAGAAATCCCACAGAAATGTTAAAACATTTCAGGAAAGTTTTGTTTGTTTTTAAAAAGACCAAAAGAGAACAAGTGGCCATTCCCCCTCCCTCTCTGTTCCCATGAAAATACTCCCAATCTCTCTCACTTCAGAAGTGGGAAGACATTGGGGATGCACAGTGGGAGCAAATGGGTCAACCAGGACCATGGAGTTGAGATCCTGGTTAATGAAAACAGGAGAAACAGACCTAAGGTTCAAATTTAGAGAGGTACAGCAGAAAGGCAGAGAGGTATCCTTTAGGATTTTAGTTTAATGAGCTAAGTGGCAAAGGTACATGGCCTGGAAAGCCCTACTACTGCCAGGGTGGAACTCAGGCAAACTAACTGTGGGAATCCTCTGTTCTGCACAGCTGAAACACACACATTTGTTTGCTATAATTATGGAAGTGAGACCACTTTTCACAGTTATTTCCCCTTCTCTTAATCCCAAACCAGAAAAATTTGTGAAGGTTTGCTATTACTTGCTTGGCAATGCCCCAGTTTACCCATGAGGCTCTCCACAGAAGCAGCTGCAGAGGAGTTGAAATCTCATGAGATTGCTGCTCCTCATGGTGTGGCATTAGCATAGGAGATAAGTTTCTTAAGACACAGAGAGGGCCCCAGGTCTCTGCTCGTGTCCCAGACCTCTAGGGGCTGAGTCTGCTGCTTAGAGTCATGTCTCCATGCAGCTATGCGTAATAAAAAGGGGAACTGATTTTAACAGCCTACAGATACACAGATCTTTACTGAGAAGTTATCCAAAGGAGCAGGGAAAGCATTTTTTGTCTTATTCTTCCTCCTCCATGCAGTTTGAGGAAAGTTAGAAGAGGCAGAGAAACACCACAAACAATAACAGTTTGTGGATTTTGTGATTTCTTGCAAAAATATACATATTTTGCATTCCATCAGAAATGGCCATGTCTGCAGAACCTTTATAGATGTAGGTAAGACGACATCAGGACTTCAAGTGAGGCTGATAAATAACACTAGTTATGGAGAAGGAAGCACCTCAATAAACAGAGAGGCATGGCTTTGCAGTTCTAACATGGGGTAGGAGGTATTTCTCAGTTCAGTCCTTGCTTCTGTTGTGGACTCTTGGTGTGACAGATCATAATGCATCAGTTATCTTTTGTCCAGAGCGACCCAATGTACTTCCTTCTGTCTTCTTTTAATCAGGCTATGATCTCTTTGATCACACACGCTTTTCCTATGCACACACAGACAGTGTGCCAGTTTCAATTCCAAGTTTCAGCTGGCTTCTCAGCATTATTAAAAGTCCTGTCTTTATCAATGGGACCTTTGTTGACAATTTCAGCAAGGAAGAAGCAAGACTGAATGGGCCATAAAGAAAAAAGTCGGTCCTTTACACAGCAGTCCCTCTGGTCATTGCTACAGAAAACCCAACAGTGACTTCTGCCTGTATCAAACATGCGCTCTGAGGCACTAGGAGGTCCTCGGCCTTCACGTATGTGAAACTGGCTTCTTGCCCATTATCAGTTTCAATGACAAATGCTTTAAAACGTTTGTCTCGTCCTCACTTGCACCTTCCTCGCG
Source organism: Origma solitaria (assembly GCA_013397895.1). Classification (NCBI taxonomy): domain Eukaryota; kingdom Metazoa; phylum Chordata; class Aves; order Passeriformes; family Acanthizidae; genus Origma; species Origma solitaria. Next base: position 2,100,422 of record VZRL01006640.1, read on the forward strand.
TTAATCACATAAAAAAAAATTACAAATATACAAAGCAGTAAACCACAAGGAGCTTATAGGAACATCTACGCACTCCATTCCACCGACAGCCTCATCCCAAAGACAGTGAGGTCCAGCGCCCCCGAAGCCCGGGACAGCACTCACTGATGTGACCCGCAAACCCTCCCCGCTCCGAGCCTAGAACCGCACCGAGCGGAACGGCTCGGATTCAACACCGACACAACGCACCCGGGGGCCACGGGACTGCTCCTGGATACGAACGCCCTAACAACAGCCGGCGGCTGCTGCCTGCGCTCGGCTTTCGGCGGACCAGCAAAGCGCCTGGGCTCTCCACGACGCGCGGAGCGTATTACAGAAAGGGGTGGGGAAAAAAACAAACAACCGACCAACCAAACAAACAAAGGAAAAACCGTTTGGGAGCTGCGGGACACGGCGCAAAAATGGGCAAACCCTTTAGCCCCGGGGCCGGAGAAAAGCCCTTCTCCCGCGCAACAGGTTCCCGCGGAGCCGGCTGCGCTCCTCCTCCGCGGCGCGGCAGCCGGAGCCGCCCCCGCNGCGAGGCGCCCCTGCCGCGGGCAGCTCCCTCCTTCCCTCCCTCATTCCCCCACCCCCACCCACCCGCCGGGGGCGTCGCCGGCCCCGCCGCTGGGGTGGTAGGCGGTGAGGACCACGCCGCGGGAGCCGGACCGCCAGCTCATGGCGCTCGCCGCCGCATCCCTTTGGACACACCGAGGCGGAGCGGGGCGGCCCTGCTACGGCCCGGCGCGGCCCAGCCTCCCGCCGGCAGCGCAGCGGGGCAGGGCCGGTGACGGCAGCGCTTCCTGCGCCCGGCGGGGCCGTGCCCCTCCTCCCGGCTCGGGAGCCCCGCGGGCAGCGCGGCGGGAGCGAGCGGTGCCGGGAGCCGTGCCCGCCTTGTGCCGCGCCCGCCGTACAGCTCCGGGCGCTGCCCCTGGGCTGTAGGAAACCAGCGTCCTCCGGGCGCTAAGGTGTCGCAGGGAAATCTGTCAACTAAAGAAAAGTCGCTGCCCTTTCAGCCCCCAGTCTGCTGCCACGGGCGAGCTGCTGCTTGGGGCAAGTGCGGCGCGGCAAGAAGAAAAATAAAGAATGTGTTCAGCGTTTGCTTTGTACCTTATCCATCTCACTGAGTCGCACCATTTTTCAGTGAGTGCTCTAACTTTTCAAACAAACAAAAAAGTTTATTTCTTCAAATGATAAACTATGGCTATAAAATTCACAACGAGGGATAATGCCAAGCAAGGACGCTGCTGACTGAGCTGCCTCAGAGCTGCCGGGCCTTAAACCAGGCGCCATTAGCCCCAAGGTCCCGCTCTGTCAACCAGTGACGGCCAGAGCAGGGCAGCATTCTGTGTGCCTTTTTGGTGGGCAAAGCCTTCTCTGTGCCTCGGCACAGGCTCTGATGAGATGGGACTCACTGCCTTGATATTAGTTTTGAATTTTGCCCTGTAACACAACACTCAAACCTGTTTGGTTTTTTCCATGGCAACATGCAAATGTACATATGCTATTTAGGTTTGTAATTTGTGCCCTCGTTCACATATGCATATGATTTGTCTGAATCATTATCGGTTTGTTCTATAACTGAATGGATCGACTTCAGCATGAGTGTAATTTGCATTGTGTTTGTTTTTTTCCTTTTAAAACAAACAAATCATGCCACTGCTTTGCTTGCAGTTAAACTTCTGCAGTGCTGGGCTCTGTGAGGTGCTCGGAGCGCACGGGTACCGAGTTCTGAACCTTCACTCTTTAAAACCTCGTACACCTAAACTGGAACGCTGAATGCAAGGCTGTGGATGGACCCCACAGTTTTCTGTGCAGCTATTCTCCAGCGCAGAGCTGTTGTGCAGGAGCGGCACAGAAATCTCGTCCTAGGGTCACTGTGAAGCTGGTCCCAGCAGAGAAGCAAACAGGCAGAACTTTTGGTCATGTTTGAGCAAGATCAGTTTGTCCTCTACAGTCCTTGATACTTGCAGCTGGTGACTTTGGAGGGGTCACAGTCAGACATAAATAAATTTTGCTATTGATGATGGACTTCTCCAGAGTGCCAAACAGGAAGTCCTAATTTCTTTAAAAAGGGTAAAGTCACCATTAAATTTGGAGAAGAGTCCCAATATTACAAGCACAGGAAAACTTCACTGATGTTCAATAGGCCAGCCATTACAGAGTTGCCTTTTCATTTCTCACACACCTGAGGGTCAGGCATTGCCTTAGTTTTAAATTCATATAAATTATTGAAGGTGTGGTGGGTTTTAGTAAGGCCTGCCTCTTCCATGGTTTCTATAAGATGTTTTATCTATAGGCAGCTAGCCAAGGTGTTTTGGATAAAATATTTTTTGTATTGTTTATTTCCAATCAAAATTTTCATATGAAATTTTTTAAAAAACAACAATTTATTAAAAAGTAGACATTAGTACCAACAGATACACTAAGCATATAAATTAGAAAAAGAAACAGCTCAGTTTTTAACTATGTGATTCTTTAATTTTTTAATATTTATGATGCCAGGGGAGAGGCTGCCTCACCTCCACAGATGTTCTCCTTCTCCAAAGGGATGGGTAAAAGAGAAGGCACAGCTTCAGTTCAGCTTCAGAAATGGTTTAGCACTGTGGCTACAACAGTTTAAATTGCAGTATGCACCAAGAGCACTGAGACTAATTGTCTGCGTGTGCCTGCAAAAAACAAGGACACAAAAACAAGGACATGAAACCACTGCAAAACTTAGGACTGTGAAAAGATTTCCCTGTACTCCTACTGCAGATATTGCACTCTCTACATCTCAGGCTGTGTCCAAAAGGCAAAAATTAGCCTGGCTTCTCACGTAAGCACACAAACGAGACTCTTCTGTTTTCACTGTTCATGTTAGAAATACATCGGCATGAGGAGAGAAAACATCCTATTAACATATGTTAGTACTCCTATCTGCTGGTGCCTTTGGCTCTTTTTTGAAATGCACATTTGGTTAATTGTTAAGCAGCATAAGCAGAATGCAAAATTATTTTCTTTTAAACTAAACCAAAACAACTAAATGTAAATACCAGGGTCCTTAGGACCTGGCCATGTCTAAAGCTTCAGTTAATTGGTTGCATTCCAAATACCACACTTAGTTATAAAACTTCCTTTAAAAAATAGCTAAAATGTAACAGAAATAAAAGTAAAGCATTTAGAGCATTCCATGTCTAATGAGTGCTTTTGAAAGCCCTTTGCCCAAACTAAATATATATTAGGTGCTATAAGAACAAAAATGTAAACTGCTTTTTCTTTGATAAGCATCTTAAAACACATCATAATTAAGGCAGACCACAACATGCTGCTCCCCTGCTGTAAAAAGAAGAATGCAGAAAAGAGATGTAGTCCATGTGGCCTCACTAGGGGCTGCTCAAAAGACAATTTTGCTGCAAATGGAGAAGGGGAAGAACCTGCCTTGTTTGGGGTGGGGCGGGGATTAAGAAAGACAAAACTTAGAATGAGTTTGTACTGGTCAACTGGAGAGTAAGAAGGCTTAAGAAAGCTTTCATAAGTATATCACAAGGAGGGTGAGAAAAGGAGCTAGAAAGGAGTTCTATTTAAAAAAAATGAGATTAGGGATTAAATTACTGATGAAACCACAAGAGATATTGATTCCCTACTTACATCTGTCTTTATTATGATGCACTTCAAACATAGAAGTGGATTTAGGAGTTTAATTCTAGACACACATTTTCCTATACTTGATAGGATCAAACTCAGGTCTGTTATGACAGCATAACACCAGAATGGTTTTCTTTGATCAAATTATTCCCAATTTACACTAGAGACAAATAGGTAATTTTGACTTACAGATGTACTGTTGCTCTAAACAGACACAAATATCACTACTCTCTTTCACTGATATATCTTCTGCCTAAATCTGACTGAACCAACATTAATTCCTGAGTTTGCAGTTAATATTTTTGTTCTTAATAAGGTCCAGACATGCTTATTTGGAAAGAAAGGTTGTTCACGGAGAAGAGAAAGTTTTGGGGAGACCATGTCGAGGCCTTCTAGTACCTTAAAGAGGCTTTTAAAAAGGAGGGAGAGGGATTTTTTTATATAGGCAGATAGTGACAGAACAAGGGACAATAGTTTTAAAGAGAAAGCAGGCAGGTTTAGGTTAGATGTTAGGAAGAAAATCATTGCTCAGAGGGTAGTGAAGCACTGGAACAGGTTGCCCAGAGAGATTGTAGATGCCCCATCTCTGGAAGTGTTCAAGGCCAGATTGGATGGGGCCCTGAGCAACCCAATCTAGTTAGTGGCATCCCTGTTCATGGCAGGAGGGTTGGAACTACATGGTCTTTAAGGTCACTTACAACTCAAACCTTTCTATAACTCTATAATCAACTAGGTAAGAAGGCACCATTTGAGGTATACAGGTTTATGTGCTAAAAGGAGGGTATCATTAAGAAAGGAGATTACAAAGCAATCTATCTTGTTACAGAATCCAAGACTCCTTTAAGAGTTTAAATATTTAGATTAAGATGTCACACACTGCCTTTAGACTTAATATAATCAGTCACCAAACCAAGCAGACCATGCAGAGTTCTCATGCTAAGTGCTCCCTTTACAGAACAACTGCTAAAAAGAGAACTTCTCAACAGTGCCATCCTTCATCGCTGCTTTACAGGGCTTGAATATGCATGTGTTCAACATATGCTTTTGACACTTCACTGCAGAGAGATTTATTTTCATTTTTAAAATATTCCCAAATAAAAAAATAAATCACACTGATTTTCATATTTTGTAAAAACATGATTATTCTTTTTTAATATGTGTTAGGTGATTTTTCACATTCCATGTTCCTAATGATATGTTAATTATCAGCAAGTGAAAATGCAACCCACTGAGAAGAATTGGCTAGGGGAAATAGTAAGAGGTCAGCTGATAAATTAAAATTCACAGGCTGACTTCAATGGCAGTAGATGGATTTGTTCCTGCTGAGGTCTAGAAATCCCCCTGTCCAAGAGCATTTTGACAACCAGTGCAGTGCTAAAGTAAAAGTACAACTGGACTTTTAAAGTATATTTTTAATTCAGGAGAGTTTCAAGCTTTCCGTTCCATTATCTATTCCAGCATTTGTTCAGTTGGGTTTTAAACTGAGCAGAAAATGTCTCATCAGCTCACTCACCCAATTCACATTGAAATAAAATGGCAGCACTTCCATTGTCCAAATTATGTTTCCGGGGTTCCAGCCAGCAGCCAGAAATGATGTGAAATGGAAAGTTGTTTGTATATTGTAAGATGAAATCTAACCTTTATTAAGCTTCGCATTTCATGTATTGCAGCACTCCACTACCTAAAGAACGACATATGTGAAGAGTGTTCTGCAGCTGTTAATAATCAATGCTAGGAATAATATAAAAATGTATATTAAAGGTTACTTAACTCTTGATGACTAGAGCCATGCAACTGATTTTACGTTCCATTGAAAGTCTGTGAAAGAAATGCACTTTTAGAGGGTAAAATCTTCTGCCTTATGTTAGACCTCCACTTTAGCACATATAGACAAATCATGTGCCAGAACTGTCCATTTATTTCCACTGACTAGAAGACTGACTACATGAGTAGGTCACAAGCAGATGTGCACATCTGTGTGATAAGCTTCACCTTTAATGCTTTTGTGTTGCCCTTCAAAATATGGAAAATGTAATGTTCAGTTACAATGTGCACCATATGGCATACACAATGCGGAGTAGTCAATATTTCAAAATGTACAGTACTGATACGTAGGAGGTGTTTCAGATCAGTTTACACATCCCCAAATAGCAAAGGTGGGGATGAAGTCACACATGTGTACACAGAAAGCAGACTTTTAGGCAGAAAACTGGTAACATGTTTGCTAGCCACCACATGGTGAACATTTCTTATGGTCTGACCCCATAAGCTAATGTGTAACCTATATTCAAATTTTCATAGGATTTTTTCATGAAGAAATATATCCAGTACTATCAGGTAGCAGTTCAATGCATGGGGGAATTTAGCAAGCAAGACACAATTATAACTGAAACAACTGCAAGGATTTGGGCACAGGTAAGAGCAGTGACACCTTCCCAGCTTCCTGAGTCTTCACCTTCTTCCTCACTGCTCTCCACACTCACATTTAAAGAGCTGATTCGTTTCCCATAACAAAAACACAAGAAGACCACAAGAAAAGGGAGTAACAGTTCTTAGGTTGCTCCCTTTTCTTGCGAGTTGCTCTAAAATGTATCTGGTGCACTCTGGTGGCTGCTTCGGTAATACTTAATTCCATGACTTCGCAAGAGGTGAAACAAGTAACTAGCGGTGCTGCTTTTGAGATTATCCATATGAAGACTAATGAGCCCATGAATTTATTCTAGTTTATCCTGTTTGGATTTTCTTGAATGCCTTCTCTGGAGAAATTCAGATCTCGCCCATTGCTGCCCATCTGCTAACCTTATGTAAATCACAGCACGCGGATTGAGCGGTTGAGGTTCTCATCTGCCTCATGTTTTCACTCATGGTCAGACAGGTGCTGAATTTTACCCAGAGAGGTATATCTGTTTCTGTAGAGGTAATTTATCGTGTCTATTTGTAGTATGACCTTGCACCAACCCTCATATCAATTCTTGCTTCTCTTTCCCTGTAACAGGGAATCCATATAACAGGGTTAATAATATGTAGCTATTTATGAGGATTAATCACCATATATTCAATTACATTGAAAGGTACCAAAAAATGCAGCCAATTATTTCCTGTTACATCACTACATTTACTTTCATTTGGTGTGTGATTTAATAGGGATAAAATGGCATGGATTCTGTATCCACAAGCACAGAGAACAGATGATAAATCTAGTGCAGTTTATAGTACCTCCACATGAGGTACAGGACTTTTGGGAAAAACTGAATACCACAACTGATGTTTCATGCCGCTTTGGGAAAGGGGAAAGTCAGCATGAATGTTGGGGACTAAGGGATTTTCCTTGGTAACTCTGAATGACCCCTTTTTCTTGAGCTACTTTTGATACAACTTTGATTTTATAAACAAGGACTTCATATATGCCACTAATTTTGAAAATGTGGTTATATTTTCAGAATATAATGACCTTGCCCCTTCTAATTCTCCCAAAGCATTCCCTAAATGTGGTGCACACCAAATGCATTCACTGCAGAGATAGATACACTCTAGTAGCATTTGAAAAATGAAAAACAGAATTATGAAAATAAAATCAATAAAATTAAAAATTTGGAGAATGGTATCTCATGTTTCTGTTCAATTGTGTTTTACATTTGTACAAGGCAGCTGTATAGCCTTAAAAGGTTTTTCTGTGTTAAACACACCATGCTTTTGGTTTTCTTTCAGAGGGAGATCTTCCATCCTTCTGACTCCTGTTGACTCTTTCTACATCTGTTTCAGTTTGAACTGATCTCGCTTGAGATTGAGGACCCTGAACTCTGTAGAGCAACTGGGACCTTGCACATCATGGATACTTTCTTGACTATATCACAAGCACAGTATTGTGGAAAACATCAGCTTTTGTCATGGCTGCTTTTCACATCGGTGTTTATAATCCCTTCTATGACTGACCTGAACATGATGCATTGTCTGATACAGCTGGAGCAGACCTGCTGACTGGCTTGGAAATCAAAGCACACAGAGGAAGCTCCTTCTGAAATGTCTTCTCAGTATTCTGCTTCTGAGTGGAAGGGGACATTCATTTTGTTGTTGAGAGGCTGCTGTCATGAAAGGCCAAAAATCCTGGATTTGTCTCTCTTCTTTGACATGGCAGCCAACACCAAACCCACTGAAGAAGCAGGATGGAGCTAACACCCCATCCCTCTTCTTCTTTAGGTCAGGAAGTAGATCCCTCTATCCAGTAGTTGGGATGTAATAACTGATGAACTCATCAGCTGCAGTTTCATCAAGAGAGATGGAGAGGGTGCTAGCAAGTGCAGAGAACATACTTGGAAATAAAGGTATGATTTGTTCCTTTAAAGACAGGCTGTATCCATCACTTGGGTTTAGGGCCTGTGTCAGTTACCACCACCCCCACGCCGTACTTTAGATCAGGATTGAGTGGGGTCTGGGATAGTTTTTTCACTCTGCATCTGGCTAGGAAGTTGAAACTGTGCTCTCTCCCACACATTAACTAAGTCAGTCGGCACATTGACTGGGAGCTCTTCTCTTCCTTACCCTTCTAATTTTGCTGTTGCCTGCAGATTTTATCACAGCTGAAGCTGCAGCACAAAAACATCTGGTGAAGTAAAACAGAACAGCCACAAAGGAGAAGAGTTTAGTCAGTCAGAAAAGCTCATGAAAATTGTGACACAATCCTAAGCTGAGCAAGCCAGAGCTATCCAGAAATGTCATTATGTGCTGAGGAGAAATGCTTCAGAGCAAAGAAAGGAACAATTGCATGAGTCATGGGCTGTGAGAAAGAAAACCACTTCTCTATAAGGGTTGAAGAATACCCAATAAAACTTCAAGTTAACACAATGCAAAATATTCTTAGTTCTTTCTTACTGACAAAAATATTCATTTTGCATCATCTTCTTTCATTCCAAACAAATCTTAGAAAAGTATTTCCTTCTCTCACATTTTATACTGCAATCAAATTCAGCCACACTTAATATGGAATATTTCAAGATGTCAGTGTTATTTTTCCTATTTTGAATGGAAACAACCTTCTGAATTCAATATGGATTTTTAAAATGGTTCATGTTAACTCAGAGCTTCATTTTCCAGAAATTTAACTAAAATCCAAAAGAAGGGCACCCTACTTTAACCACACATGAGATCCCGACTACAGTTTAAGATATACCATCTTAATAGAATAATATCTCTTAAAGCCATGTTTGCAAGTATCACAGACAAATCAGAAAGAAGGAAGTTCCCATGTTCTTGCTTGTCTTGCCTATTTCATTAGCTTACCAGGCTCACTTCATACAATCAATTTTTTTTTTACATCTTTTGTATAAAATAGCTCTGACAATGATGATAGATCGTTTATGGTAGTGGTTCTGATGCTTTTTATTTACTCTTCATAGGTGCTCAAAAGTAACTCTCATGAATAACAACTACAAGGAAAATTAACATGAATACTTGCACAAAAATTTGTACAAGAAATAAATATTTGAGGTTTTGTTTCTTTTGACTGAAAGCCAGTTAAAAAGCTGAAAAAATACCAGTCATAAACCAAGAATAATAAAAATTCACAGCACCATTATAGTTGTTCTGTAGTACCATGTACCAAGCAATAACTATAAAGTTCATGAGTATCTCTAGGCTGATGCATAGCCACACACACAAGTCACAAATAATTTTAAACAAAGCGTCAAATCTGTAGCCCATAAGGCCTGAGTCCTCTAAGGGTACATTTGTGTCAGTCAGAAATGACTAAATTTAATAAATTTGCACTAATTTGCTTATCTTTGCAAAGAAATTGTGGTAGGTTTGTAGAGCAAGGTTCAGACAGAGCTGCAGAATTAGAAGGGAAGAATATACGACCACTGCTGGGTATTTTGGAAGCAATTGCTGGAGTTACAGAAGGCTAAACTTGAACATTTGTCTACATCAGGATATTATAGTCTAGTTTCTGCAGGAAAAACATAACATTTGCAGTTCACTTGGAAGATATTCACCTCTAAAAAACTGTATTTATGTTATAGTGGTTAGATTTACTTTGATTTAATTTAGTATCTTACTGTTTAATAACTCACGCTATGTACAATGCTGTTCACCATATGTCCAGAAAGGAGGGAAAAAAAAAAGAAGCTGAAGTAACTCTTAAATGAGAATGAGTATGTGGAAAGCAATGCAAATGTACATATATGTAAACATAAATATTATGGGAGCATCTATGATCAAGTCTCCTGAAATTTCAATCTATCAAATACAATCATACAATCACTGAGAGAAACGAATACAGTCACAAACAAAATCACAACAGCAGTGAATGACAAAAAACCATTCTGGGGCAGTGGGGTGGTTCTCAGAGGAGGATGCACGCATGTATCCTGCAAGAGGGAAGAGTATGCAGGGAATGGTTCCAAGCCATATGGCTGCCACAGGGAAGTGGGGTCAGAGTGAGCAGTAACAATGTGCAGCTGCATTGGTGTTTGGTCTTTGATGAGAGAGACCATCTGCAGCTCTTGGCTGCCCTTAGTTACATCTTGGCACTTGAAAATCAATGGGAGCAGTGCTGCTAACTTGTATCAGTGGAAGAATGCATTTTTCTCAGAGACAGAAAGCAATTCCCAAAATCAGGGAGCACTGTCCTTTATATACTATCACCCCCTTTCCCTGGGGATCCTGTTCCAGTGCTCAGACACTCTCTGGGTGAAAAACCTTTTCCTGATATCCAACCTAAACCTCCCCTATTTCAGCTCCAGGCCATTATCTCAGGTCCTGTCTCTGGTCACCACAGAGAAGAGATCTTCTTCCCCTTGTGAGGAAGTTGTAACTGCAGTGAGATCTCCCCTCAGTCTCCCCTAGGCTGAATAGACCGAGTGACCTCAGCCACTCCTCATGCAGCTTCCCCTCAAGGCGCTTCAACATCCTCACGGCCCTCTTTTGGGTGCTCCCTAATGGTTCAGTGTCTTCTTTATGTTGTGGTGCCCAAAACTGCATACAGCACTCAAGGTGAGGCCGCACCAGTGCAGAGCAGAGTGGGACAATTTTCTCCCCTGAGCAGAGTTTTTTTAATAAATATAAAACCCAAATTGGCAGAAGGCACTATAATCTTGTCATCAATATTTCCATCTCAGAATTCAGATGACTCCATCTATCTCTTATCACGGGACAAATTATTTAAAATATCAAAGAATCATCAGCATCTCTTTTTGATCCTTTCTTGACCATACAAGACAGTGCTGTGCTACTTTATATACTGTGAATGAGAGACAGACAGTGGCAAGGGGTTGAGGATTACATTTTGTGTTAAATAATATTGTTACATTCATTTGTGTTACATGAAAAGTATCATTTTTGAAGGGGCACATAATTTCCAGACAGACTATCATCTCTTTATCAGTAATTACAGACTTTGACAAACCCAGTATAGTAAACCAACTGTGTAAATTTCTGGTTTCACCACTTTTTCCAAACATGTTTTCTACCATCTTTAAAACTGAAATACAAGAAGTGAGCACTTTCAGTAATTTGAGTATTTCACAAATTCTCATTGAGAAGGGGACTCACCTTGTATGAGAGCATGAATGACAACAACATTCGGTGGAAAATATTACAAAGAAGATACCTCTAATACCATAAGTTCTTATACTCTTGAGGGGATTTAGCACCTAATTATTTTGCCTTTGTTTTGGAACATCTTACAGGAGTACATGAGGGGATAATCATCTGTAGGAGCTTTCATCCCCTGCTAGCTGATGTACAAAAGCTTTAAGTATACACAAGTGCCTCCACTCCAGGAGACTTTACAACTTTCTCAGAATTGTACCAGTGTTATTAATAAATATCATAAAATCACATTTCTGTTAGCTTATCTGGTTTGGGACAATCAAGCAGTAGTCACAAGAAAATCATACTGTTTGTGTTTTGCTTTTCTCAAGCCACAAGGTGAAGGGCAAAGCAGAAGCATGGCAAAAGCAGCACACAGGGCACAAACAAGCAAACCTCAACTATTATGCAAGTGTTTTTTCTCCCTCATTGCCTATATATAGGCAGAAATGTAATGATTAGCGCTCCAAATTTTCTAATTGCTTGCAAGCATTACCACAGATTGTCTGAAGTTCTCTTCTTACGGCAACAGAGATGGTAAGTATTGATAAACAGATAAAAGGTAAATTGATAAATTATATGGTAAATGCCTACATTGTAGAACAAGAAGGTGACTTTCCATAGCCGAGATCATCAATGCTTGGGAAGAAGGTAGCCTTACTTCATCAAAGGGTGAAAGAGATTTGGGAAATGGGGTTATAAATCACAGTCATTTATAACTTGGGCTGCCTTACACTCATCTGAGGGGATGCAGGAGAGCTGGGCACCAGGGTAGCTCCTGCCAAGACTTCAGTCCCCTGACCTGGTGCTGCTGGTGCTGGATGGTCCACCAGCCTGGTTTTGGGCTTGTAAACTCCCTTCTGAGGAACAAATGAATAAATTAATGAGTGAATTGTTTGCTCTCTGCATTTTGAATTCATAGGAAATTTACAATGTTTAAGTATTTAAATTGCTTTTTCCTTATGGTTTCTTTGATGGGGTTTTTTCTTTGGGGGATAATTATAGGATAACCAGTATTTCCTTACCCCGCTCTCTTTCTGCATTTTTTGCATAAATCACCTTCTGATTTATTTCAACCTCATTCTTAGTACTAGAGAGGTGTTTTAAGAAATAGCACTATGGTAAAAAACTAAAGCACTCTTTACTTTGGGTAAAAAACCGCAGAACAGACAGGAGAAGGGAACAGCAACGTGAAATTACACATAGATTCATTACTATTATTCCCTCCACAGCTCCCACCAAAATAATGGGATTACCAGGTGTCAGCTCCCTCTCCCTTTGACGTTCAGAAAGACATTTACAGTTCAGGCTGGGCACTTGTCGACAGTACCCAAGTTTTGAGTACTTCCTAAAGAAATTAGAAGAATTATGGGATGGAAGTTTCTCACTACTGCCTTCTACCCTCTAATTTTACCAGTTGGACTCTTCCAGAATAGGTACAGAAAAAGAAATAACTAGTGTAGATAAATTTTATCAAGATAAAAGTGCTTGTAACATTTAATACCTGCTCAGGTATTTAGGTGGCTGTGGCAGTATAAACTGCTTTTCTATTGCAGCCATGGTTGGGCTTTTTCTAGTATAGCTATTGTTTCTAGAAATCCACATTTCTCACTGAAATAGGCTGGTTTTCGAGAGTGTAAAAGCCCAAAAAGCACTTCAAAGAATTAGAAAAGTTATTCTTCAGCCATTGAACCTACTATTAGTTTTAGTTTTATCAAAAGCAATAGCACAAACACCACGTGTCTCTATGATGGTTTTGGGGATCCTGGCCATGAATAAACAGTCAAGGGAAAAAAGCTGCATGCCTGCATGCCTGAAAAAAAATCTTTTTAAAAATTTTTTTTAAAGCCGGTTAGTTTCTTCCATTCAGTTGCTTTGGAACATCACTAAAAATTAAGACAAAATTGCTATAAAAGATTGTTGTTACTCTAAGAGCAGATGCTCATAGGAGCAGTTTTCAAACTGAAGATTTTGCTTTTTCCTAGCCCCAGTTTCAGAGTCATCTATTTGTGGAAGCATCAGGTTATTATCTATTCAAAATGCATTTCATTACAGTAATCATGGGAAGATATTTTCACAAGAAATCAGCCCAATGTGTAATGTGTGCTATAACACTAATATATATTACAATATATAACCATAATAGTTTTAAATGTCTTAAGTGCTGCCTAAAGTACTATTCACATGGGCAAAACTGGAATGTTGTTTTCCCCCTTGAAGCAGGTACATAATTTTTTAGCTGCCAACAAGCTGTGAAACAGTAATAACTTTAGGATGTTGCCATGTTTCAAGTACCCTGCTTTAATCAGTAGAATCCCCTACTTTTAGCTATTCAGTTCAGACTATCGTAGCTATTTTAGTCAACCTAATTTCCTATTCTCTTGACTGCGGATAAGTACTTTAATGAAAAGCACGGCCAAAATTTTAAAATGAAGCTTCATCACAGTTGCTTTGCAAGGACCCATTACGTGTACTGTATTTTGTATTGTTCACATTTAGGGTCTGAATGCACAGAAGTGTTGGAATAGATGATTAAGTACTATTTTAAAATTATAGACATATTACAAAGTACAGAAGAATACTGGGAATATATTTACAAATCTCCCAACAGCATTTACTGTACTAGGTGTATGTCAGAAAGACTTTTAAGTCATAAAAGTACATGGCAAACTCTTTTGCCAGAACATATTCTTATTGAAGCAAACAATGTCCATTAATAATAAAGTATTGGCCTAAATTGTACAGTCAGATCAGGTTTTCTGTTAAGAGGTTGATAGTCCCAAACATCTAAACAAAATACAGTGGAAGCTGTGTATATGTTTAAACAATATTCAGATTTAAATTATATTAAATACCAGTTCAATTCAGGACTTGGTTGAATATGCCTTGCTCATACAAGTAATCCTCGTGATTTGACTGCAGGCTGCTGTAATTATAGGATCAATGAAAAAAAGCCACCAAAAACTCATAGAGAGCAGAGAATGTGGTATACAGGTGAAGACAGGGAACTAACTTACTAAGATACAAACCTCAAAGGAGAAAAAATGAGTTATATCAATGGATTGTTCACTGTCTCTCCCAGCACCAGCACTAAGGGGAATTAATGATGACTACAATGAAGAAACTGATTCAAAACAAGCTGAAGGGATGGCATTTCTTATAATGTGTCATTACACAGCATTATTGCTTGCCACAGGACGCTGGTGAAGCTAAAAGCTGACACAAGTTCTCGGCAAGACCGGACATGTTTGCGGAAAATATATCCATGCTAAACACATAGAAAGAACATCTGGCTCGGGAATTGCCTGGCAGCATATGGCTATAAGCTGGTGAAAGCATTGGGAATATCGCCCCTTCTTTAAAACTCTTTTAAACAAGTATGTGTCTTTTAAACAAGTAGGATACCAGGTAGACAGGCTTTCTGTCCAAACCAGTAGAGCTGCTTTTATGTTCAAATAGACCATAATTTAAAATAATTCTGGTTCCTTGAAATAATGAAAGTAATGTAAATGAATGTGAATGACAAAAATTAGAAATTATTATTCAGTATATAGGACACTAGCAAAAGGATCTTTATTATACTACATGGTTTTTAAAAAATAACTTTTAAAAAAAGTAACACATCCTACTTAATTTATCATTGAATTTATTGCACTTTCTGAGGATACAATTTCCTGATTAGATTTAAAAAATCACATTTCAAGGAAATCTGGATCACATTTAACATGCAGTTGTCACAAATTATTCTCAGGAACTCAGCTGTAACCATGGATCTTGTGATGTACAGGTTGGCCTGCTCCAGCTTTGCAGAAATGAAGCAATTATTCAACTCTCACCCCTGTAGCTGAAACATTTTAAACACAGAGTAACACTGACCGTGTACTTATCTGAGGAACACAGGCCCCTTTCTAAATTGCAAGCCGAGTTCCTGGCTCATAGTGGATGTTCAGTGTTATCTTAATTCAGTGAATTATGTATTCACAAAATAAACATGCATTTGAATTTTAGCAGTGCAGTTTAGTCAGTGAAACAGTTGTGTTTATGCCCTGATTGGAAATGTAAATATCAAAAGTGTCAGTGGACAAACAGAAATACATCTGCATCACTCTGAATTTCTGAGTGATATTTTGAGTTAATGAATAAAAACTGTCAAATGCATTTTGCTACAGCAAAAAGTAAAAATATTTAGAACACCTCTGGATTAGAAGGCTTTCTAAGAAAAGGATCTGTTCTCACTGTAAAGTGTCAGTATGTATTTCAGGTCCTACATCCTCCAAAAAATTACATTCACAGGCAGCCCCAGAGCTTATAATCCAGCTCATACAGATGCCCAAAGACTGTTCTGCTGGTTGTTTGGTTTTAGTGTTATGTTTGAGTCAGTAGGACTGAAACCTAAGAATGAATTTTAAATAAACTTTATTTACTTCAGATTAAACCAAGGTAGATGGTGCAAATAAAGGAAATCCCCTTGAGAATACTCCCAAGAACTCATCTGTTTGAAGATGGTATTAAATACAGTTTGCACAGCAGATCTTTAATATAAGCAGAGAATTCCATATCTTGTTTCCTTCCATTTCGTTCCTAAACACTTGATCACTATTCATACATTCTGCATTGTCATAAAAATATCTGCAATATTAGTTTTGTCTATTAGGACTTACAGTTTTTTATTTTGTCCCAACTATTTGTCTTTGCATGCAAAGTCTCATTACTGGAAGCAGCTAACACAAAGGAGAACTGCAGAATCAAGTGATTTGCTAAGTTAACAATCTCAGCATGACTCTTAGCTAATAAAAGAGTGGGTTCAAAGATCCTCTGAATTACAAATTAATAGTTGCACAAATTCCAGAGCATGGAATTCTCATTTCTGGAATGAATGAGAAGTTCAGTCTCTGTGCAGCCAGTTCATGGGGTGGGTGTTCCAGCCTGAGGAACCATCAACCTCAAACATTAAGGAATGTTGTTTCTCACAGTGCGTATCTGATAGGAAGAGTAGACCAGAGAGTAAGACCATTTTTCCTTTCTATCCTGCTCCTAACAATATTTTGTGTTTTGTAAAATAGATAGGGGTTTTTTTTACTTCCCTCAGCAGCTATTGGGCTACAGCAGGTGCATTTTGGGAGGCTTTGGACATAAGTCCATTTTCCCCAGAAGCTTGGATTTCTGCTGCTGGAAGTTCTGAGATGACTTTGAGTATTTCTGCCAACAAATACTTAGGACTGTTTATAATAATTGTCTAGATCAGAGTACAATAGTTCCTAATCTGATACCCACAGAATTCCTTCCCCCTTTCCTGTGTATTAGGGAGATTTGTATCCTTGGGGTGATCTACAGGACGCATAAACGCAGTGCTGGGTAATGGTGGGTGCAAACCAGGTGCCTTCTGTAGCTTCTGTTCTCCTTGTAAATACTGACATCTGTATTTTTTATTCAAAGGATTTCACCTGAAATTATAATAAAGTTTATAATCTTGAAAGGTACAGAATTATTTGCCTGATTTTTAGTGCAACCCTTTTTTCCTCCCCTTTATCCATATCTGAATTTAATTGTGTTCCCAAGCTAAACTCAGAAAACATAAGTAAAGGACAGGATCTCCAGGTTAAACTCTCCAGCTTCACAACTTACAGTGGTCACTGTTCTGTGCATAACCAAACTCAAAAGGAGATTTTTTTTGTTAAAAAAAGAACACAAATGCTCAGTCTTCTGCTTTCAAGGAATACTTTGTAATTTGGCACACTTCTATCTCCAATGCCAAATGTATTCAACATATGTGCGTATACCAGTCAAGCCAGCACCTGTAATGGGACTGTGATCCAACAGTGCTCAAACCAGATTCTCATGGATAAGTTTCAGAACTCCAAGCTTCGCCTAAGTACCCCAAAAACTTGAAGCTTAGGGAATAGGTGAGGCAAATGTATTATTGTGTTTTGAAAGTAGAGCCTGTCAGGAAATGCAGAGATGTCAGCCTGGTATCCAGTTCCAAGGCAGGACCCTCCAGCTCCAGTAGCTTCAAAAGGCTCCGTGACCTGCATGCTTGGCCTTCTGCCAAGAGTGGTGATTACAAAGTGTCCCGACATTCAATGCTTACTCATTTTTCCTATGTGCCCCAAATGCCTGGGCTTCTTCCTCATGACAAGTTTTGGATCCTGCTGTTCCTATACAGAACTAAAAATAAACTGCTGGTGCAGAGCAATGTCTGTCGGTTCTTTGGGTACTCACTAAAGCAGTGGACAAAAATAAACAAGACCATGCTATGTGTAACACATGGATACATTTAAGAGGGTTTTATTATGATACACTGTTCATATTTACTAAAACATAGGACAGAACCACTGAGCTTGCAATGGTGCAAGTAACAATCTACCACCATTTTTTTCCCATCAGATTAAGAAGGAAACAGCTGTTGTCCAATGGCAGCATGATTCCAATAGTCGAACAGGAAGGATTACAGCATTCAAGTCATCTTAATCCTAGTGCATAAGCATTAATAGAGGCTTTTCTTTCACCACAAATGGCTAATGTAGCTAAGCTCTGACACGGGTCTGAACTGCTCACTTACCTAGGGGAACGATATGCTGTTGTTAGCAGTGTAGTAGATGAAGTAATATTTCCTTTAATAAAAATGTCATGAAGGATTTACAAATCTGATGTAAACCATTAAATTGACAACACCACGAAGCCCAGAACATTAAAATGGTATCTCCACATTAGCTCTAAGAACACCTTGAAAGAAAACATAACATCCTGTGCCGCACTTAAACCTATAATAAACAGCTCATTATGATTTCCTATTTATCAAATTGATCTGGACCTTATACTCTGCTGTGTGAGAGAGTTCAAGGGAAATTGCTAAGGGCACAGAGTGCAGGGGGAGTCAGTAAATACCAGGCAGTTCATTGCATGGAAACTGCTTTTGTTTAGGAGCAGAAACACAGTTCTGAAAGACTAAGAGATTTCAAAGTGACATTTACTTAAACACCTCTGTTCTGTCCTCATTTCATGTCTGTCTAGCCTGTAACACTGGAGGCCTTTGTTGATCCCATTTCTAACGAGTATATCTACATGTGCATGCGTTCATAATTCTTATTTTTAAAAGAATCTTAAAAACATCTACTTACCTCACATCACTACTATCTGTTTTAATGTTCTTTTATTATTATCATCTATATTTTTATGAGTTTTACTGCTGTTATTAATATTACAACAGCAGTAATTTTTAAATTCTTTCAATTTTCTTTCAGTCAGTTTTTATTGACTTTACTGAGTATATCACTTACCAGAAAGCTGAGAGCTAGTGTGGCACTGTGGGGAAGAAAAGCTAAGGACAAATTTGCTGCTGCAGGTAGTTCAAAGGATTATCACACATCCCAATCCTTCAATTTTATTAGAAATTGATCCCTTAACTGAATTAACTATCCAAGCAGGTTTTTATCCAAATAAAGTTTCCTTCGTAAGTTTGTCTAGAGGCAGATGGTAGCATTTAAAGGTTATTGAAGATGTAAACCGTTCTATCTTATATATATAATTATAAATCAATACCATGTCCCTAATTCATACAGAATATGTGCTTTTCCCTGGGTATGAAATCTCTTGTCTCATTATGCCCAGGTCTAATAGCATTTACTGTAATAACAGCAAAATGTAGTATTTATCGGACATGTTAATCTGTTGCCGGCGCTGACCACCAAATGTAGGGCCGTATGTTTCTCTACTGGGAAGAACAGAGAGGACCAAAAAATCTTTTCACAGAATTAAAATTTCCTACAGGAAAAATACATGATGGATCAGTTCTCTTCTTGCACCTACCATTTGCTGTAGTGTCCCCAAACCTGGGGTTTGGAGAAAAATTTAAAAATTGGATAGCGTTATAGAATGGACTATAGGGCTTGGTTTGCACCTGTAGAGAGGAGGAGGGATTCTCTCATTTTTGCTAGAGGAAATGTCAATTCTGCAGAAAGGAAGTGAAGGGTAAACAAGGGTATGTAGGTCTGGCTCTCATTACTTTGTATAAATCCCTGGGCCATTTGATTTTGCCTCAGAAATTATGATGAAGTACATGATGTCAGTGCATCCATTTGCCATGAGTGTGAGGAGATTCACCACTTCACCACCCACAGACATTTCAACTTCTAAAACGGAATCAAATAAAATTTTAAAAAAATCTTTGTCTAGACTTGACTGGATGCAGGAAGATATAAACAGAATTTTTAGCTCCATGAATAATATTTGTCATGACTTCAAGCTTATTTTTCAGCAGACATGAAGTAAGAGCATTTCTGTTCTTAAAGGTGTTAAATTTATTAAATGGCTATGACATTTTTGCTGGACATCTTTGTGTTGAGCTTGCCTCCAAACGTCATTCTTGACCCCTTTTTTTGTTTTTTCTTGTATTCTGCTTGTCAGTCTACATGGACATTTTTAATGGCATTAACATGCATTTCTTTCCTCTCTCTATTTGTTACTATGCTCCCTAGGAAGAATTTTTTAAATAATTGCAGCTATATACTGTTTTTTCTCAAAGTCACCAAGTTCTTGCCATAACACTGCTTGACTTACATATCAGTAATTCCACAAAATGTCTTCATTTCTAATTCCTCCATCTTATAATTATTCAAATTTCTGCAGCTCAGTGGGACACATAGTGGCTAAGAGCTCTTTCAGAGTTGCTGTCTTCTAGTAAGTAAAATGTGCTTGTCTGTATTTTTTTCCTTGAGTTGAATTTCTACTAATTCTCACTGCATTCAAGCTCCTGCTTTAAATCTCAGACATCTCAGATCTTACTTTATACAGCATGGGGTTTTTTTTCTTGATCTTTGTGGTGCAGAAAGAAAAATTACTGAAGTGATGCAGCCCTTCCCTCCAAGCTGATGGACTCTGATGGCCACACTGGCTTCTTGTTTTGGCCAGAGATTGTGAGAGAAGTTTTGAAAGTACAAAGGACGAATGAGGCTGATAAAAATGTATACTTATTACATGATAGAAATCAAATATCCATTGATTTTATTGATCATTCTTGCAGGAATAAAAAAATAGGTAATATTAGTCTTTTCAATTCTTACTGCAGTCAGTTTTCCTGAGAGGGTATGTCAGGAAGGATTGAAGGAAATAAGCATCTGAGCAGGAAGAGTGAGGGAATGAAAGTCTATGTGTATGCCACACATGCTGTTGTATTCCCTAACACAATGAGGAAAACAACCTCACAATTACTGCAGCCATCTCCTTTTGCAGTGTTGGAAAAGGCACCACATGGGGTACCAGCCAAGACGGTGCCTGGTGTGACAGGCAGTATCAGACAGAGGACACACTCGCTGAGAAATATCTGCCAACCCTGCTTCTCCTTAGCAGCAAGGGTCACCTTCCACCTCTAAACAGTACAAATGTCTCTCTTCCTTTCTATTGCATCTGGAAAACCTGGTGAAAAGCTGAAATGTTGAGTGTCCCAGGGCATGTTCCCTGGGCTCTGATAATCCTCCTGCCTTTGTGTGGTTTCCAGGAGGTACCACATGGAGCAGAATGGTGCGAAATGGAATGATAACAAAACATCAGTGATGGCCTTTAGTCAGAGATCTAATTAAATTCAATTGAGGTGAAACTGCTGAGTTGACACTCTTAATTCACTTTGAGAATTTTTTTGCCATTTATCATAGATTGGTCAGAAAGTTGTTTAAGCCATTTCAAAGCAGTGATGAACATATACCCTTTTTTTTGAGTCAAAACTGCTGATGGAAGAGTGACTTCTTTACAGAGCTGGGATACAACCATTTAGTAATCCTTTTTAGTCAAAATGAGCTGAATTGTCTGCTTCAAATAGCATGTAGTTACTAACAGCATTTTTCTGAGTGCATGCTTTTTTCATTGCATGTCATTTTAAAATAAAAATAAGAGTTCAGGCTTACACACAGATGATTCCCAAGTCTAAGACCTTGAGTTTTCTGTTCCAGAGCCTCACCACAGGCTTCTCAGATGCTCAGTATCTTCTGAGGGAAAACCATTGGCAGCTCCATAAAGATCACTGACAATTGTGCAGCATCTTCAGTTGAAAAGATCAAGGGATTTATCTAAACACTGTATAAAGTATGAGCAAAAATTCTACAAGAAAGAAGGGGGAAGAGAGGGGCAGCAACGGATGACAAGAAAGCTCTGTCTCAAAGTCAAAAATGTAGGGATGAAGTAAGAATTGCCAAAAGCCAAGCTGACTCTTGACAGTAGACAGGTCTTGACACCAGCAATATAAATTAAATTATGTATATTACTCTTCGACAGTACAAAGAAAAAGAATAATTAATAGCAGTGAAGTTGCTGCACAGTAAGAATGAACTTGAGATCAATGATAATGTTGGCATGGCCACCCCAAAACTTCCCAAGTCAATACTCTGTCAGGATAATGACAGCAAAACCAGACAACTCCTGAAAATCCATGGATAGCACTACATTGTATACAACACAGAAGCAAAGTTTCTAAGGTTCAGTAAAATTAAGGCAGGCAGAATAGATAATCTTCTGTCCCAGGTATTGGAACAATTTCCTGAAGAATTCAATAGTAAGTGATCACAAAAATCTATCAGCTCAAGTGATGCCATATTACCAGAGAATATCAACATAACAGAAATCTAATTCAGGAAGAGAAAAACTGAAAAACGTGCAGCTTTACACCTGTTACTCTGAGCTTGACAGTGTGCAAGTCTTTTTTAAGAGCTTCAAAGGAAAGGATATTTTGAGACATAGAGGTAAATGGAGAACTGGGATAAAATACAAGGTATTATTTAACTTTACCGAAGTAAATACAGACTTTAATACTAAATAACTTGTATTAAGAAGGGGGGGGGGGGGG
>VZRL01006640.1:2127956-2149991 GCA_013397895.1 Origma solitaria
CGTTCCCTCCCGGGTGTCGCGCCCGGCGGGAGGAGCAGCGCGGCGGCCGCGCTCGCTCGCTCGCCCTCACCTCAGGTGCAGGTAGTGCACCAGCTTCGTCACCACCGTCACCATCTTCCCGGGTCACCTTCCCCGCCGCAGGCTGGGTGCCGGGAGGGACGCGCGACGAGGAGGGAGCCGCCACCCGGGGACTCCTCTGCCAGCGGCTCCTCGCTGCCGCTTCACCGCTCTCGGCCCCTCGGGCGGCAGCGGCTTCGCCCCTCGGCTGTCCCCTGCCCNCCGCGCCGTCGGGGCGGCCCCGCCCGCTGCGCCCAGCGCCGGCCGGCGGCGGGGACACCGTGACGGGGCTGAGTGCGGGGAACGCGGGCGGGGAGGTGAGGTGACAGTGCCCCGCGGCAGTGGGAACACCGTGACGGGGCTGAGTGCGGGGAACGCGGGCGGGGAGGTGAGGTGACAGTGCCCCGCGGCAGTGGGAACACCGTGACGGGGCTGAGTGCGGGGAACGCGGGCGGGAGGTGCGGTGGCAGTGCCCCGCGGCAGTGGGAAGCCCGTCCCTTCTCCGCGTATGGCACGGCTAAGATCCGCACGGTGCCTCTCTCAAGAGCTGCTCAGTGGGGAAGAGTTGGACGAGGGGCAACGACGATTGTTGGCCTGGGCATCCTGCCCCGCCGTACAAAACCCACGTCTTCACTCCCTTGAGCCCAGCAGAGAACGGAGAAGAGGTGATTTGATTATGGCGTGTTAGCCTTTACGCAGGAGGATTTGCCATAGTTCTTTAATCTACCAAACATAAGTACCAAAAGGACTGAAATAAAAGACAGACAAAGTCGGGCTGGGAGCAATGAAACACCATTGGTGTTACCGTAAAGGTACTGAAACACTGAAATTACCTGTATAAAGCACTGCTGGAGCTTGGATCTTTTGAAATTTCATCTCTACTATGGATGACTTCCTCATATAAACCACATATAAGTAATCTCTACATGTGTTTGATTCGGGATATGGAGAAAATTCTGGGGTCTTTATTGCTGTGAAGATCAGCCTAGATGATCAAGCACAGGCGATCAGAAGAGTAAATCCACATTTTCAAATCTTTGAATATTAATTACTTAGTTTCTGCTTCACTCCAAATTGAGAGTATCCATTCAGCTTTACTCTCCCCTTCTTGTGCATCCACCCTGGGCACTGAACAAGACAAGACTCTTGAAAAAGTTGTATGTGTTAAGTGTAATTCAAAGACATTCATAATACACACATTACCTTGGACGAAGAAAACTTGCACATACAAAACTGTGTTTTGTATTTTCTGACTCAGAATGCTTGATTAAATTATTTATTCGAATGAAGGATTCACTATGTAGATAACATTCAAACTACTGAAACTTATAAACAAAGATAAACCACAGCACATGAAATGTTTCCAGCCCACTAAGAAGTATTTGGGGTCTGTGGATAGCTTAAAAATAAGTAGTGCCACAAAGATACAATTTAAATATTTGATATAAATTAGAAGGTTGTACCTGTAAGTTATTATTGATTCATAAAAATAAATAAATACATATTCATATGCATATACATACATGCATATATTTATTATATATACATATATATATACTATATATCGTGTATATATAGTATATATGTATACTATATATAGTATATACATATACTATACCCTCTTGAAGTAAGCCGGCTTTGGTAAATTTTATTTCAGTTTTTCTAGGAAGAACTGCTTGGAAATCCCCATAGAGTAAGAGTTTTAACTCTTGTGGTTTGCTGTGGTCTAATCACTTCTATTGTCATATTCTTGACCGTATCCTTCGTGTGAGAAAAGTATTTTTAGTTTTGGGGGTGGGGTTGATGCATCAGAACACAGATTCTGTAAACAGATCGGAGATGATGTAGATAGTCAAAATAGGGTTGTTTGGTTTTTGGGTTTTTGTGGGTAAATACTGCAACTTAGACATTTTTATCTCATTGTACATATGTTTTTATATCCCACATCTTCAAGTTTGTTTTTTCATCAGTCATTATTTTACTGTCTATAAATTCTTTTTGTACTTCCTTTATTTCTCAGTTCATGTCAATTAGAGCTCCAAAATATGTGCCCTTCACTTGCTAACTTGTTCTCATCCTCTGTGCTACTCTCTACACCATTTACAGCTCTGCTCCACCAGTGCAGTGGTGCAGGGGTAGTGTTTCATCTCTAGCAGGTTTAGCACAGTTGGCTAACCAATTTTAAGAAAGTACTTAATGATCCCCCTTTCATTTTTTTTTCTTAAAATTGGTTATCTTTCACTTGCATTTATTAAGTAATACTTGTTTGCTCATTTAATGCTTTCATTTATCCATGTAAGAATTTTTTTTCTTTCAAAAAGATCAAAAATCTGATGTAGCTGTGATCTAAAAATGCTGTTAAAACTGTTTGTTCCTGAGAATATTTGAATCACCTTGCTAGACTAAAAATTGATTTGACATATTCTTTTTTTTCTCTTTTTCCCCTGAAAGAATTTAAATTTTCCATGAAACAAACATTCTGAAAAGTCTGTTTTACAATTTCTAAAAGGACCTTTTAAAATACTTGAAATAACATACACTTCAGGAGTTTTGTTTCAGTATTTTTTCACTTTATTCCATTGTTTGACTTCAATTATTTTTGCATCATGTATATTTCGGTAGTCAAGAGGGTAACACATGTATTTTGATTATATTCTGCCAACAGATTTCTACAAAAAGAATTTTTAGATTTTGTTTAATCAGCATTTTCTAGCAGAAAGCTATCAATCAGAAAATTTTAAATAACTCCAAGGGTTGGAAATTTAGCCCACTGTATTCACCATGCTAAGGATGAAAGCAAAGCTTTTCAGGATAAAGTATTTGGTCACCCATAGTGGACAAATGAGACATAAGCTGCTGGAAGGGGGAAATTAATTCCTAATCCTATTAGCTAATAGATGGCTTATTCCCAGCTCTATCATCGTATGTTCTTTTTACAGTATTTGGTTGATTTAATACAATTCTGCTTTGGTTTTTTTCCCCATTCTTACATTTTCCCCTTGCAGTCCTCATTGGGATGTGTACAAATTGGCAAACCCTAGCACGCCAGACAAGCGTGTCAGGGTAGTGAGGCTGAAACAGAAGACCAATGTCTTAGGTGTAATTATGGGTAAAGAATCTGAAAAAGAGCTACCACCTTTTGAAGTCAGAGCTTTACCTGCAGAGGAAATCCTTGGGAAAGGATTCCAGTAAGCTCCATGGAACGAAGAGATACAGTCTGTATAAATATAGACTCCATCAAAATGCACTTTGAGTATTGTCAAAAGAGTTCACTGGCTCTAAAATGATTCAGGTGATTATGATGAAGTGTCAGGAGAATATCGGAGCTCTCAGATGTCTTCAGCATATCATATTCTGATAAATAAAAGCAGCCAGCTTCTCCTAGAGAATGAAATGTTCATAATTTAACACAATCTTCAGGCAGAACTTCAGAGAAGAGGCAAAAGAAGATTCTGGTGACAAGACTGAGTTGCATTTGGTAGCCTGAGACAATTTGCCATTGTGAGTCTGGTGTGCTATGTAGCATCAATTGTCATCATGAACCCTAGAATTTTTGAGAGCCATAATTTGGATAATTTTGCATTTTTTTATGGAGAAAGTGGGTTTGAGAACAGAAATGCACCATGAGCTACTAACATCAGCAAGGTTCTCACTGCAGGTTCAGAAGGCTGCAATTTGTGATTGCAATAGAATCATAAATGCGTGACATTTGTACTGTTGTTACAATCTAGCTATCTAATAGATACATAATCTAATAAAAGCACCAAAAATTTAATGTCAGGTTTTTAATATCTTCATCAGATGATCTGTGTCATGGACAATACATACACTTTATCATAAACAGTATTAAATTTGCTTTACAATTTGCTTTCCTTAACTAATCAATAATATATTTCAAAGCTAAAAATTAAATTATATATGTGCTTTCCTAAAATTGCTATCCACTGTCCATGTTTATTAAGAATATATGGAATGATTTTTCCTGTATTCTTTCTGTAAGAAATATGGTGGTTTGAATTTCTTCATCTGCCATTAGTGGGTTGTCAGGTGTAATTTTTTGCCTTATTTGCCTCCAAAGCCAACCTGAATCACTCTGAAAAGGACACTGAAGCACTTAGCCATACCATTAATTTTCACAGAAGAAATTTTCACTTTATGGGGAAAAAAAAAAAAGGTGTAGCTTCAAGGTAACAGCAAGACATCAATTTTCTCTGTTTGAAATTAACATAATGTTTTACATAATGATCCTCTCTGCTGATCATTAAAATAACATAGTTACCTCGGCAACTGGAACAGTCTGCAAATGTTATCTAGTGATACATAACACATTCTAAAAATACATGCAACAAATAAGGTCTGAAACATTACCATTTGGGAAATTATTTTTTTTTAAAAATTGCCTTCTGGTTTAAACACATTTTTGTGAGAAAATTTCAGTTCAATACTACTTTATTTTTATTCAAAACTAACTTTATTTGCACAAAACTTGAAGACACGATGTTGTTTCATTTCCTGACAATGGAAAAACAGTAGTTGCTTTTCAATTACAACTTGCATTTTTCTATAAATGTTTCAACTGCAAATGTTCAGGAAATAAAATTTATTTCTGAAGCAAGGGTTGAATGCTTAAAAAACTGCTGTAAAACATAGCATGACAAAGAATTGACTGATGAATTCAGGGGATCTAGGGAGTTCACTGCTTTAGGTCTGAATGTCTCCACTGTCATTGCTGCTACCCTTGTGGGTCTGACCTGAACCACTGAGATCCAACGGGACTGAAATGAACCGACATTGACACTCTGCACCTTTTTTCTTTTTCAAGCAAAACTCAGCCGTGTTCACTATTGGTTTGAGGTGTCTTAAAATAAATTTTTGTGTATCACTGATTTACTGAAAAGTTTTTCCAAGAGTAGCTACCAGCATATCTCCCATTAGAATGGAAAATTGCTCCGAGACACATAACTTGGCTCACATCTTTAAAGTTCTCTTTCATTCTTCCTGAGTATTGAAGCTGTTACATTTTTGAAACACCTGCTTCCATTTGTCTTTGCCCCTCACTGCCTGCCTTTCTCTCTCCTGGGAGTGTACTAAGGAATACTCTGACTTTCATAGGACTTGCTGTAAGCGTCCAGAGAAGTTGTGTTGAAACAATCCCTTAGAATTCAGATTATTTTTAAATATTAAATTTGAATTAATGCAAATATGTTTTTCTGCTTAATTTGCTTGTGTAATTTGGCTAATACCTACAAGTTGTTTTCAGTTCATACCACATGAAATATCAAACACATTGATCTTTTCTGTCAATTTCAATGGTACTTATTTGTGTGGAACACTATCAAGGTTTAGAAAGTGAATCAAAGCACTTGTCTCAGTATATTTCAAAAGCAACTGTTTTCTAGGGGTTGGGCACCTGGAAAGATAGGGGCCAAGGACTTTCCTCAGGTTTTTGTCGTGGAGGTTGGTGTCATAGTGTTGCTTCCCAAATCCCCAGTCCAAGCCCATGCCATGCTACATGTCTAGATGACACCTAAGCACATATCTTTCCCTTCTTTCACCCTTGTTGGCAAAGGAAACCTGAGTGTATGAACTGGGAGAGGGCTGCAAGGTATTCCTTTCATCCCCTGAATTGGAGAATGGATGGAGTAAGACCTAAGTCCATCACAGAGCATGCCTGCCTTACAAAACAGGTGTAATTATCCTGGTGAATCTGAAGAGCAACTGTAAAGGGATCCATATCCATCTCCTTGAGCAGAGGAGAGGTCTGGACATAGCCTCACACTAAAAGTTTTAAAGCCAATAATAAAGGTATTAATTACACCATCAAATTCTATAACCATTCCTAAGACCTTTATCCTCTCTGACATCTAATGAGAGAGTGCATGCTGTCTGGAGCCATGATTAGCTCACAAAAAAGGAGAGATTAGAGTATTAGACATTACTGAGCAGATGGATCATTACACAGGCTCTTAAGCCAAGAAATAAATATTCCAAGTACGTCACATTTGGGAGACACAAAATATTTAAATAAAGCTTTAAATACCTGCAGAGATTAACAAGGATCTAACTTTATGGTGTGTCAACATAAACACCAGATGATGAAATAAAGAATGTTTAAGATTTTCACATCTTTTCTCCGTTTAACAAAGCTCATTCAGTCAAAAGACTGTGGGCCACAGGAATCCTGTGTATGAGTATCCAACGCAGGAGACTGCAGGTGACTCATCTACACTGCTGGTAATCCAGCATTATTCATACTGTGTTTTCTGTATTTATTGGTGCCCCAGTTGTTGGTATTTTTAGGAATACAGAAATAATGAGTACTGTAGGGTTTTGTTTTGCTTGCTTTTTAAAGTTTGAATACAAAAGAGATGGAAATGTTGATCAAGCAATTTACAGAGCTGGAAAAATGACAGGCTTAGTTTGTAATAACCAACTTTAGTTCACCAGGAAATTGTAAGTATTTAATCCATATTTTTGCAAAAAATGCCAACTAAAAATAATAGTGTTTCCTGTACTCCATAGATTGATATTTGGCTGGTTTCATGTGGTTGAGTTAGCTTATTGGTCCCAGAGCAAGTTTTTCAATTGGTTTGTTTTTCGACATTACGTTGAAGGCAGTGGCATTAGCCACTTTCCTAGGCATTAGCCTAGGGATACATGCTCAGAGCCTCAAAAAACTCCCCCCTCATTTCACTCACGTTCTTTGTTACAAGAAAGACACTTCACCATTTGGAACAAGGATGAATGCAGAGCCCTTTAGAGAGAAGGCTGAACCAAGAAGAACTATAATCTGTCTCAGTAGGTGGTTGGACATGATGAAAA
The DNA here is from genome assembly GCA_013397895.1 of Origma solitaria. Lineage (NCBI taxonomy): Eukaryota > Metazoa > Chordata > Aves > Passeriformes > Acanthizidae > Origma > Origma solitaria. Next base: position 2,134,836 of record VZRL01006640.1, read on the forward strand.
GGAGTTTCTCGCCTTTGAAAAGGAATCTTAAAATGACTCTAAGTATGGTATTATTAAGGTATGCTATTTGTGTAGTGTTCCATTGATTTCTGTTTGCAACTTCTAATCTTCTTCCCTGCAAACCCTGCCTGGAAGTGGATGAAGTCTCCATCTGCTTGCAATGTTTTCTAGACTGATTACACCCCACTGATACCTGGGTATGTGCAAACTTGTGACTGCTGGACTGTATCACAAGGGGTTAAATAACACTAAACCCACATCAACTAAATGAGACAATATTCCTGTGACTGGCTGAGTCAGGGAGCAAAGAATTCTGAAAATCCTGGGGCAGGAGCCACAAGCATAATATGACAAATTATACTTGTAACTATGGATGTGGAGACCACCAGTTCTAGAATCATGTGTGTATCAGCAGAGAAACAGATTACTGCGTACAAGTGGCATACGAGCCTCATGTCATGAGACTCCAGTGCTACAAGTTCAGTCTGCAGATTTTCATCTTCTTTCACTGATCTTGTCTGTCTTCTCATTTCTTGCTTTAATGTTCCTTTTTTCCAGACGTATGTCCCTGATGTTGTTTTCTCTGTTTTCCTTCTGCTTTCTGTGGCGTTCTTTTCTTGCCGTCTTTGGCAGATCTATTGGGAAGCATATACAATGCCCTTTGTCTCCTCCAGCAGCTCTTCTTTCCCACCTTCACTGTCTTGACTATTATCAATTAGTCACATGCAAATTGCTCTAGTGGGACACTTTTTTTTTGTTGCAGAAACAGCCAAGCTTGTCATACTCAAAAGTACTGTTTTTGTATATCAGTTAGGAATCGCACAGTATTATATATTATATCTGAAGGCTTCTAACCAAATTATGCCCACATTGATACAGTTCATGTTGCTTATATGATGAGTATTTATTTGTATAATATGAAATTTGCCTACACTTTAACATTAGGTGTAATATTGATCATTGGGTGCAACATAGAAGTGATGGAAAAGATGAAATAAATAATGTTGGAATTGTCTCACAATTCCATACCTGAAAGTAATGCAAAAACCTAATGCCCCTCTAGTAGCTGGACTAATGCTTTTAATCCTTGACAGAGGTCCTGCTGTGACTGGTTTTCTACTACTGGCTTAGTTGTATGTGCTTTGAAGAAATACTGGGACTAAACCACTCTTCATATTAGTCTGAAGGTATTTCTTGCTGGTGATTTAAGATTTTAAATAGAAAATAAATGTTAAAAATGTTAAGAATAGGCAGCAGAGCTACTGAAAGCTACAGCTGGGCTGACACATGTAGAGGAAAATCCTGTCAGGTTAAAAATAGAAATATGTTCCACCCGTGGATTAACTTTATATCTAATCCACTCATGTTCTGCCACATGGCACACTACCTACACGCACAAACTCTGTGAGGAAGAGAACAGAAGTATGAATTTACATTAGACCTTACTTCCTTCCCATCCATTTCTATAGCTCTGAAATGAAACAAACCTAGAAGAAATGTCCAAATATTTTCCAAACTATAGTATCAGTTATCTGCACAGTAATATCTCTCAAGATTTGCAAGTCAGTTAATTCACTTTCCGGAATTATTCTTTCTGACTTCAGTATGCACCACATTATGCTGAAAAATTCTAAAGTGTACATCTATTCAGTGCTATGGATTTACATATTTGGTTTGTCTCTAAAATTACTTACATATCTATCATTCATGAGAAACAAACTCCTTCTTTTGGGAGTCTTTCTCACTGTATATGCACTTTCAGTACTGAAGCTTAATTGAAAAATTTAAAACTTGCAATAAATTTCAAGATGTTTGATTAGATGAACAGGGGACTGATTCTTCAGAGGCATTATCTGTTGAGTGAGATTAAGGCAAATGCAACATTTAGCACTCCTGTGCAAACAGAAATCTAGTCTTGCTCTTCCAAGCAAACTGCAGTTGAAATCCAATCACTGTATTTCATATTTAAGACTAAATTGCCATCTCACAATTTTCCTGTTACAACTTTATTATGATTAAAGACATAAAGAGTAAATTGAAGCCACTACTATGGTTTGTTTGCTGTTTTTAATTACCACTACCCATAAACCCCTACTTAAGTGTCGGCCACTGGTAGCTGGGGAAGAAAGAAGGATTTTAGAAAAGTGTCTGTCTGTAGCATTTGCCTTTCCTCCTTTCAGCACAGCCAGACCAGAAATGGGTCATTAGCAAAAGCGAGAATAGCCTGAAGCTTTTGCAGAAAACATTTGTCTGTAGCATCTCTGGAAGCAAGAGGGTCAATCCAACATTAGGCATTGTGGGTCTACCTCCCGTTGTCTTGGGCAGCTTCTAAGCGAGAGCTTTAAGATGGAATGAGATGCAGAGGTATGTGCTGTTCACGGAGTCTTCTTTGCCAGGAGTTTGTCAGTAAAGACTGCTTTAAACCTACAGTGATTTATGCCAGTTGGGGTGACTTTAACGTTTTGCAGTGCTCGTGAGAAGTCAGACAGCAGCCTGAATTAGAGTCAGCATTTCATAAAATGCAACAGATAACAGGCGCCCTGAAAGCATTACATTCAAATAAATGTTTTCCTTTTCCTTGTAGGATTTTGCAGGAATGTTGCATCATTGCTCTAATCCTCCTTATGGCTTTTTGGTTTTTAAAATAGAGACAGTGTATCTAATTACTTGTTTAATGAAAAATGTACATACAAAAGCTGAAAGTGATGACATTGTCAAAAAACGTAAGATACAAGACGTCTGGTAAGTGAAATATTAACCTTACAATTAGACAGTTGCTAACTTCAATTCATTTTAATTACGCTCATTAATGAAACAATAGAATTCATATAGATATAAAGGCAAGTTCTAATATTCCTTTTCAAAAATCATCTAGAATTGGGTAAATGAAGTTGTCTTTGAACAAGTAGTATGCCAAAATCTGTCCTCCACAAATCATTGAAATTACTCCAGATCCTGAAAGAAAAAACATGTGGCCATTTTGTATTAATTTTTATAGTGGAATACAAGCTTTATGATATAACTTTAAACCAACTTTATTTATCTTCAATTAAAAATAAAAAATAAAGGGCTTTCTACTTAAACATTTTGCCCAAGGCTTTAACTGCTTTTAAAGATATCAGCCCCAGCAGCTGCTAAATGCAAAGCCAGTTGTGGGACAGGGAATTTATTTGTCTCTCCCCATCATTTAGGAATTTATTGTAGCAATTGATCCTTGTTATCTATTATGGAAGAACAGAAGCCAGTCCTTTTCCCTTAACTACTATTTTTCAAGATAATCTATTCGTAATGTAATAATCTATGCTTCTAATTTTACCGAAAATTAAACATTCAGAAATGTAGGTTTGCCATTCACTTTGGAGAAATGTGATGACTGAAATTTATCTCATTTATCATAAATACCTGCATATAATATTTATAAAACTTGCCTCTGAAGGTACCTGGTTTTTCCATGGACTTTAAAGGGTATCAAGAAAGACTAGTTTGGACAACTGTCTTTTTGCAACCTGAATTGAGACAGTTTGATTAGTCAGGACTTAATCATGACTCATTTCCAGTCCTGTGTCTGCTCTTTGTTTGCAACACTAATGTAAGCCGTGTACATTCTGGCCTTAAAAGAGAGGATTTTTTTAAGGTGAGGGAAATCTTAGTCCACCATTATTTACCTGTGTCATTAAAAGAAGTATGAATGAAAAGCCTATATTTTTTCTATAGATGTTGACAATTCTCAAATTAGTGAGGCGACAGATATTTAATTGAAACAAATCATACTATAAGTAGTCATTTTCTACACAGATTTTAGCAACTAAAACTTTAAAGAATGTAACTATACCTAATGCCAGCCACCAGTGTAACATCAGGGGGAATTCAGACATAACTGCAAGAAGAAAAGTAGAAATGTAAATTTTAAACCAATAAGAATGGGGGCATGTAAGCAGTGCACTATGTTATCAAAGGTCTGCTTAGTTATGTTTCACAGATTATATGTGTTTTACATATATTGAAATGTCAAATGCTTTAGGTCCTGACCATTCAGATACTTGACCACGCTTAACTGGGTGGGGGATCCCACTGGAAAGCAAGTCTAAACCTAATAAACCCATGCTAAACAGACCTCTTAGGCACTCTACAGAAGAAATGCCTTTTTTATTGTTTACCTGTATACAGTTTAACCCTACAGGGACACCATTTTCCTGGTAGAGTGCCTACATATCGCTGTGCTCCAAATAAACAGAGCTGCCTGAAATTTTCTGAGTAATGGGCGATGCTGTGTGTCACAGACCTGCTGGGGCTGCGCACCAAAAGTTATCCCCCTGGCACGGTGTGTTGGTTTTGCTTGGCCTGGTTTTTGCTAGCAGGGGCCCACAAAGGTGGCTCCTGTGAGAAGCTGCTGGAAGCTTCCACCATGTCCAGCAGAGCCAATCCCTGATGGCTCTGAAGATGGACAAGTAAATACAAAAATTATTAATGAGGAATAACAGTAGTTTAAATTCCAGAAAATCAAATTCAGTAGATGAGAAATTATGCTTGATTTTTTAAGACAAAGTTTCTCAGTCTCTGGTTTAATTTGTCATGGAAACTGGGGAATCTCCCATCTGTATAAAGTGCTAAAAGTCAAATGGACAAAGCAATGGAAAATGTACGATTAATTATTGTATAGTAGGGAGGGAGTCCTAATTTGTCAAAAATATTTTTCTTTTTCTAAATTCTGGAATAAACACATTAAGCTCTTTGTTTTAAGATAAAAGAATCCCCCAATGCAGTCTGGCAAGAATGGAGTTAAAATATATTTCCTGATTAGCCATGAGATGAGAGCAGGTTACTAGGTGCTGGCAAAAAGTGATGATGAGTCTCATTTACAGCAGCTAATTCTTTTCCTTTCCTTTAAGGAGAAGAGTTTTGGGGGGAAAAGGTTTCAATGTTAGAATGCTTCATTTTCCTCATTGAGATTTAGTTCAAATGATCTAACTTAAAACCCTTGCAATGACTTTGCTGAAGCAAAACTCCTTTTTACTCTGAATTTGAGCTAAAGTGTTAATGAGTATTTCTTAAAGTGTCCAGACATGAACAAATATTAATGTCTTGGTTTTAAAAAAACCACACCTCCCAGATGCAGAAATTGTATCTAGGCTGGATATGAAGTGTTAGAATGTGAACTAAACCTCTGTTTTTTTAATATGAATATAGTGGTTTAAAATTCTGCAACAAATCCAGAATTAAGTCTTAAATGGGAGGATTTAAATAGAGGCCTGAGTCAAACGGATGGAAAATGGAGATATATATTTATTTAGCTTTCAGGAAAATTAAGTTAGTCCAGTAATACATTAGATGAAACATAGTTGATTTGTCCTTCAACTTGTGATACTATGCAAATATTTAGCAGTAAAGCTACTTACCAACTGAAGTTACAATGATATGAATAACAGTAACAGTTACAGCATAATCCCAAACCCATTCTTCCACAACCAGAGCAAACAGCAGACCACAAATGAAGAAAGTTGTTTCCAAGGATATCACAAGAACTGTAAATGAAAATAGAATACTTTCACCAAACACAGTTTTGAAAGATGTCTTCTCATGTTCAAAATGACAGCAGTAAGAAATTAAAATACCTGAGACAGTTCTGCATATTTTCTTACACGATCACTGGGTTCAGCTTTGGGCCCCTCATTGCAAGACAGACGGTGAGGTGCTGGAGTGAGTCCAGAGAAGGGCAGTGGAGCTGTGGAAGGGTGTGGAACACAAGCCCTTTGAGGAGCAGCTGGGGGAGCTGGGGGTGTTCAGCCTGGAGAAAAAGAGGCTCGGGGAGATCTCATCTCACTCTACAACTGCCTGGAAGGAGGCTGTAGCCAGGCGAGGGTCGGTCTCTTCTCCCAAGGAACAAGTGACAGGATGAGCAGAAATGGCCATAAGTTGTACCAAGGGAGGTTTAGATTGGGTATTAGGAATTTTTTTTCACAGAAAGGGTTGTAAAACATTGGAACTGCCCATGGAAAGGTGGCGTCTCCATCCCTGGAAGGGTTTAAAAAAGTGTGTGGTATGATATATGAGGACATGGTTTAATGATGAGATGAACATGGTGGTGGTGCCAGGTTGATGGTTGGACCTGGTGATCTTAAAGGTCTTTTCCAGCCTAGATGGTTCTGTGATTCTGTGATTCTATGAAATATTATGTTTATGGTTTCATTACAAAGATAATTTTTTTGCCACAGACATCTGCATGGATTGTATCCTGATTTGCCAATATACTTTAAAATTTTATATATTTTATGTAAAAATATGTAGTAACAGGATTATGACCAGTGATAGGACTATGACCAATTTATATAGCCTAGAGGAGAAATTTAATGAAAATTTTCCTTAGGGACCATCCACGCTCTTTGTGTATGGTGCCAAATAGATTTGGCTGATTCTGACAGAGGTGTATTTTTTCTCAACCAAAACAAAATGGTGTGGTTAAGGGGTTATATTTGGTAAGAAACCTCATAACTTCCTCCCTTCATTTCATCATATATTTATATAGTATATGTACCAAAATATACAAATATATATCTATATCTGTATCTAAACCTGTATTTCTTTATCTCAGAGCATTTTGAAGACAAGGAATACAAGGGGAGACAGAGCAGAGAGCCTAGAAGGTGAGCAGGGGCCAAGGATCCATACAAGCAGGAGCCTGGCTTTTCTTGTTGCTGATAGCTGTGAGGCTATGTGGGATAGCAAGGGGCTGAATGCAAAATACGTGATACCTCTTCTAGCTTTAGTCCTGAGTTCACATACAACAGGCCATAAGCATGAGTTTGTAATTCACATAATTGTTCATCTAAATGCAATTTGTTCTTATTTTTAAGTACATAGTCATATAAAAGTAATATTTTTATTGGAATTATTTATTTTTCTTACTGTTGCATTAATATAATCTCTACGATTGCTGTACCTGACAGTGGAGAGACCATATTTCTTTTTTTTTCACTCAATTTATACAGTGAATTTTACTTTGGCAGCATTTTGTGCCTTTCAATTTTATTCTTTTATTTAGAGGGTCTATTACTCCCTACTGCATGATAGAAATTTCAATGAGTAGTTAAAAAAATTGTAAGAAAAATATAACTGGAAAAACCTCATGTTGTTAGGAAAGTGGGAAATAACACTTAAAAAAATTGATGCTTCACAATGCATTGTAGTATTTTTTGTTTATTGTATCTCATGAAGATAGAATCTATTTAAATTATGCCACTAATTTTGTAATTTAGAAAGAGTGTTTAATGTAGGCATGTGCCCTGGAAACTTTTCTACAAAACTGGGCCAGGAAGGATACCTCACTTCTGAGCTGATTTCCATCTTTATTTTGAGGTCATCTTCAGACAGAATCCTGTTTTAAACAGGAATGAGTGAAACTCTTGAGTAAACTAATTCTCACTTGCAACATCATTCAGACATCTTCAGACAATCTAAGGGCTCTATGCCCTTAGATTTTAAACAGCTTCTCTTATGTTCTGTGTGTCCATGTTATTTCCATAGATGGACAGAAAGGAGGATGGAATATTAATTGGTGGTATGACACAGCTGCTGTCTCTGGCATATAAACATGTTGCATCAGACTAACTGACTAGCTTTTTGGGGGGAAAAATTCATATGGAGATACAGTAATTACACTTGGGCCCTGAAAAGTAATTCTAATGGAATATGCTTTAATTTTCTTTTCTATTGCTATAACAGAATGTTCTTTCTTCATCTGAAATCAGTATTGACGCTGCACAAACTTCCATGCATTTTTATTACTCTTTTAACCTATGAACTAAACAATTTACTTTTGAGGTTTACGTATTTTACTGACAGATTATGAGGTTTGCCTTTGTAAAATAGATTATGAGTCAGGTAAAAATTTATGTATGCATATAATTTTTTAGGAATGACAGTTTAGGAAAAATAATATATTTTGAGAGCTTCAGACAAATTACAGGAATTTGTATTAGGATATAAAGATATGTTTAGGGATTGAGCTACAATCAAATCTTGATATTTTAATGCCCACTGTATTCAAGCATTACCAAAGCAAAATTGCCATTAGTTGAATGTGACCCATTTCTCAGATCTGGACCCAGTGATTCATAAAAAATTTGCTGCAGTATGAAAATTAAATTAAACAACTTTGTGGAGGAACTTGATGGAGAATAGGTAATTGTTCTGCAAAGAAAATGAAGCATCCTGGAAAAGCAGAACATTTTCTTCTGATGATGCAAGATCAGAAGAAGAACTCAACAAAAGCCTAAAAATCACTTGAATGTTAAGTAGCTGTACAGAAACGAGAAGTGCTGGCAAGATGCATAAACATTTAATTGCAGTGTAGTTAAAATGCAGAAATCATTGGTATTACTAAAACAGCTTTAAAATACTGTCCATTGGAAGACAAGTTTACATCCCCATACAATATATTTTCTTGACTGTGAAAAAAAAAAAAAGATAAAAAACTTCAGTTACCTAAATAATATGGGTTAATCCATGAGGGATTTGTCTTAAAATCAAAAGGTGCCAAACCATCCAACATTTTAATCCTGTGAAAACAAAATGAATAAATTTAACCAGAGAATTTTAAGAATGTCTTAGAGATTATATGACATATTATGGATGTTTTTAAATAGGATCCCAAATTGAATACTCTGGGGTTTTGCAAGCTCTGTAAGCCCCATTCTGAGTTGTGGTTTTGCCCTTGCTCACTTTTATTTAAGGTATTTGGTACTATGCATGCTAATCAATAACTTCCTAAGGGGATATAATTTGTCTTTTTCATTGACTCTAAAATCTTTATTTTCCATTCTTTCATGTCATCTTTTCCCTTATGTTCATTAATTTACATGGTACAACTTCAAGGAAAAATATTAGACCCAACATTTTATATTAGTTTTTAGTCTCCATTTGCCAATTTGTGCATTTGAAAGAAGGTTCAGGTACAACAATTTAACTGAATTGTAAAAATACATTCCCAGAATAACTGGGCCAGGATGCTTCCTTTAAGTAGGAATTTCTCTACCCATGGTATCCAGTTGCCGTGTTCCAACATATTGGACTAAAGACAGGGAAATCTTACCTGAATACTGCAAAGCACACCGAGAGGACCACATAGTAGACAGTGTAGAAAACCACTATGCATATCAACAGGTTCACCAGAACAGCCTGCAAAAGGGCATAAGACAGTCAAACCTAAAGCGATGTTATCATCAGCCATTGTCAGAAAACAATTCTAGATTTCTATCAATCATAATGTGAAAAAAAAAATGGTTTGTAAAATAAAAACCTTTTAGGCAGAATTTTTGCTTTTGCTGATGACATAAATGTGCTAAAAGCTCTTTGTTACATTTCAGCTCCTAATGTGTGGCTATAATTATGGCTTTGGTTTTATCATATATTTTTGTGTTTGTAGTATATATATAAAATTTACAAGTATTAAAGGAAGGACATTTCTTGACAGTTATTAAGAAATTAAGAAGGTACAGAGAAGACACTCAAAGGGGAGTTGATAGTTAGAAATGTTTTGGGGTTTTTTCTTCATTAAGACTAAAACCCTAAAGAGGTCAATCTGTTTAGCTCCAAGGGATGATTTGATTATGATGGATAAGTACCTTCACAGGCAGAAAATACCAGGTACTTAAGGGCTCCCTAATCTCTCAGAAAAGACACAAGAAGTAAACAGCTACAAGTTCTAGCTAGACAAATTTGAATTTGTCAGATACAGGAAGGGCATTTTGAATTGCAAAGGTAATTAGCTGATGGAACAAACTGCCTTTGGAAGTAAAGGGATCCTACTAAGCAGTACCAGATGCCTCTGAGGATGAAACTTCAACTCTAACATTCACTTCTGGCCTTAGTTCTTTAAGTGGTTGTGTGGTTGGTTATATATTTACAGAAGCATCCAACGTTGATGGAAGTGGGAACACTGTGAATTTAGCAAACTACTTATTTTTATATTGCTAAATGTTGTAAAATGTTAAATATTGAATAGTGCATCTATCTCCCACAGGAAGAGAGACTAAAGAGCTTTCTAATGCAGCAGAAGAGAAACTCATCATGCCTGTACAAACTGATGTCAATAAGAAAATGTCCAGGGCTGTCTTACTCTTTTCTTTCTCCCCTACATCAAAACAAAGCCAAGCAAAAACTAAGAACCATTAGTCTTTTCAGCCACATAGGCCTGTGGGCTAAATACAGCTCCTAAATACTGTCTGTATTCTTATTCTAAATGAAAATTAGCCAAATAACCCATTTGATCGCTTCTTTTCCACAGCATGCACCATCACTGTGGTTATGGTAATTAACTAGAATGCCGCATGTAAATTTGGCAGCCAAGTTACCTCTTACTTCCCTGAAAATAACTTTAATCACTGGAAGTTTAATCTTTGGCACATTTTTGGTGGGAATCTCTTTCATTTCACTGCTCTGAGCAGTTGCACTTATCCTGTAATTCTCCTTTATCCATTGCCCCTCTTCTTGCAACTTCCTCTGTGAAACCTTATCTGCCCTAGATGTAGATTGGTACAGTAATAAAAGTGGTGAGACAGGACTGAAGGGAAAACCACAGAGCTGAAGGATGGCTGTGAGATGCTGACCTGCTGACCTGTAATTACAGTAGCCAAATTCCTAGCCTTGAAGTCAGCGACAAACTTTCATTGGCATCAAAGGCACAGTATTTTTCTTCGTGTACCCAGAATATTCTTAGTCCCTATCTTAGGGCTGTAGTGAGACATTAAGTATAGTATGCTTTGCTCATTTGAGTAAGCTAAGGAAAGGCACGTAACACGAAAATGAAAACAGTGAAAATTTTCAAGTTGTATCCCATTCTACCTAATTTTTCTATCTAATTTTAAGCATACATTTTTAAAATCTGAGAGTACTTTTCATTTTCAACCTCTTTTTCCCTTCCTAGGTCTTCTGGTATTTCAAAGCAAAAAACCCACAAGTTAAAACCTACAGGATTATTTATTATATGTCAAAACAACTTAAAGGAAGAATCTTAGGAAGTCACCGGTGACATCAAATGTAAAATTTTATTAGACACTTCCAAGAATTATATCTCATAAATGGAACAACATCACATATTTTGAAATCCTCTTAATAAGATGTACTTTGCAGTACTTGCTACCAGCACTACAGTATAAAGTATCCTTTAATTTTGGGTTTTTTTAAGGAAGAGAACATTGAAGAACACTCTGTAAGAATGAAAGCAACAGCTCATTCCAGCCCCGCAGCAGTTGTCTAATTCTCTAATACTATCTGGTGACATATACAACACTAAATAAACTCAATTCCCTTTACCTTGGTTTCAGCAGTTTTGACCTTGAGAGCCATGGACACATGATGAGTGAAAGGAGGTGCTGTTGCTATATTCCGTATGCCAACATTAGCAGGAAGAAGCAGCTGGTTTTCACCCCAAAAAACATTCTTCTAGGTAAGTATAGGACAGGGTGAGGTAAATTAATTGGATTAAACTGACTTGAGACAGAAGACATCTGTGAGCTAAATGTAAGCCGCTGAAGAGCAAAGAGAAAATCCTGCTTGCTCATGCAATGTTCATGCTTTTGTAGCTATAGTCAGCCGAAGCATATCTACACTATAACTTGGCTATTTAGACACAGCATTATTATTCTTTTCTATCTTTTAATTGCTTTTTTTTCAGCATTCATGTGATCCCAGTTCCTTGGGGTTATTATAACTTCCTACTTTTAATTATCTTTTACATTTTCTAGCATTAATTCTATTGACTATAGATGTGGAGTGGTACATTCTTCACAATGTTCTTTGCTAACATTTTTCTTCTGACTATCACTTTATTACATCAAGTATAATTCACATTAAATTAGGTATAATTAAGTTAAGAAATTACAGACTTATGTTATGACTCTTCTTTTCCTGAACTGTGTTTTGTTCTTTCAGTAGAATGAAATTCAGTGTACTTTAGAGCACATCCAACTTCTACTGAGCAATTCCTTAATGGATTCAAATTCGACTTTTTACAGGCACATTATGATTCAGTATGCTGTGTTATTTGGAAAAAGAAGATGCTTCTGAAACTGAACCAAGAAGGAACTTTTTTTTTTCTGCTGACACTAACATAATATGTGCAAATTTCATTAGGGTTTTTTATGCCTTTTTAGTCATACAAAATAAATGTTATCGGCTCTAAAATGCAGTCTGCACTCGGCAAACAAGAGCTTTCACTCATAGATTTGATAGCTCCAGATTGTGAATACTGTCAGGGAAATTACTAGTAGTATTGTGTGAATTTCCTTCCTGTGCAAAAATACTAACGTGAAAATCTGTACATCAGTAAAGTCCTATTTTGAGGGCTGAAGTGATGACAAAGAAATAGACTAAAACAAAATAAAACCCCCTAAACTAAGTTGCTTAAACAGGTACAATAGTCACAACTATCAAATAAATGAAGAAATATTTGCTTTAATAAATAAAAAATATTTGAAAAGGAGCAAAAGAATTCGTTCAAAGGGCACACGATCTACCCCGAAGAATCAGCTGAAAACAGCCATTATGTAAAATTAATCTGCAGAAACTTTTTCAGTAGCTATAACTAGCAAGATAATTGAAAAAGCAGTGAATTGCATTAATCTAACGTAACTGTTAAACATAACAGGAGTTTACATTCACTGACTTACTTCTTCACAAAGAATTGGTTTAACCAAAGACTGATGGTAGAAACAAAGTCAACAAGTTTGACTGAAATGTAGTGGAAGTTATAGGCATGGATTTGTTGGGGAGATGAAAAGGTTCTTCCCATTCCTATAGCACAGCTGAAAACTTTAAATACTCTGAGAGAACAGATAGCATTTTTGTTGCCCCCATGCTTCAAGACTGTAAACACCTGAATTGTGGTAACTCAGTGAACAGGATCAAATCAAACTTGGAAGCAGCAGGAAGTGAGTATAACCCAAATAACTGACTAAATCACTCGATTGTGAATGTTAACTATAAAGTTGTTGCTGTGAGCAACATGTTGAGATAATGGAATAATCACTTTTTGTATTTTTTATTTTCTTAAAATTTACTGGGTCAGCTGTAGGGAAAATGACAACTCCTATTTAGCAGAGAGAGATAAAAGACAAGTTTTAATAGAAGTTAAAATAAATTATCTAATTTGGTCTCCATGAGCCCTACTTTTAAATACACACTTTAAAAACCCAATAAATGATTACATTACAGAATTTTATTAGGACTATGAAGAAAAATAGTGTTCCATACTTTGAACCCTTGGAGTTTGTGCTAGTTTGCTTTATGGAAACACACACAAACCAGTCACTTAGGTATCAATACCTGAATCTCACATGTTTGACAATTGTGAGTAAAAGCTGTTGTATGACATTTGGTTTTACACATTTACATTCTTTGTAATGATATGTAATGGACAATAGCTAAGAGACATTAAAAAAACTATAGCAGCAGAAAATTGCAGAATGGAGAATGCCTTTTGAAAGTAAAATTAAGGATATTTCTATAGGGCCATAATTGATTTTAAGAATATGATAATGGCGCCTAATAGTACCAAGGTGATACCAAGTTCCCATGTGCTACCTGTACCAAAACAAAAAGTCAAATATAATAAATGTAGTAATGAACTGTGAGGAAAATTTTATAAAGCTTACAGCTAAGTTTGCTGCCTAATCTTACTATTTAGTGTGTGTTTTTCTGGGTTTTGTCTTTTATTAGAATGTTACCATTTATGCCCACAATTTGTGATGCTGTCAAATAGTATTGCAAAAATAATAAACAATAATTTGAAGAACTGTATCATACAGCAATATTACAGGAATATCTCATGGAAAAGAACAGGTAATTCATGTTGCTGTTATGCTGATTGTTTGCACTGTAGCTCTGTGCCTTAAAAAGTGGAGCTAGACCAGGAATCACATTTCTTAGGTAATTCCAAAACCTGAAAGTTAGTTAGAATCAGAGAAATTACTAAAAGCCAGGCTTTAGATTCATTTAGTATAGATTTATTATCCTGAAATCTTTAAACAAATACAGAGCTCAACCAAATGGATGCTGACTGGATTGTGTGGTGAGAAATCTTTAGTTTACTGGATGATGACATCAAAACATGTGTACTCTGTCTCCATCTGCTGATAGGGAAAAACTACACTTACATTGTGTGTGAGGATAGAAGAGCTTGGAAAAATAAATGGTGGCCAGCAGTGACTGGCAGAATCTGTCAATGCAGTGAAGGGAACTAACATTTCTTCACTTAGAATGTGTCATGGCTAAATATAGCTTAATTGTGTTCTATAAAAGGCAGCCTCTACAGTTTGGCATTGGTCACATATGCATTGTACAGCCTTAATATGACAGCTTGACTCCCATATGGGAGGAGACAGAATCGTGTGAGGTCTAAACTCTACCACCATGAGGGTTAAAGCAATTAGATTCTTTCCTTCCTTAACCTCTGTTGCAGATGGATACATTTTAAGGGATGAGAAATCTGAGAATTAGGAGGAAGCAGGAATGATCTTTGAATGTATCAGTCTATTATTAGTTCCAAATTTTGTTGAATTGCTTTCAACAGTGCCCCTATTCCTGATAATATTATCTAAAAGAACTTTCAGTATAATTGATTGCATAAGAGGTGAATTTTAAGAACTTTGTTGTCTCCTTGAAATTTCTTTGAGAAAAGTTGTCTCCTTGAATTTCTGTGTTAAGGCTTACAAACTCTAAAACATTCGTAGCACCAAAAGAATTCAACTCAAAAATTGGTGTAATTCTTATCCATTAGCAAACTGCAAATGAATTCGATTTCTTTTTAGAAATAATTAACCCCAATGAGCTACTTGTATCTAAGGAGTTGGCTTAATTAATAGCAAAAATAGTAAACAACATCTTTTGTTTTGTTAACTGACACTGTTGGCTTTGTGAACAAGTTCAATATAAAGCTTGAAAGTATTGGCAAAGAAACCAATTTAAAAGGCTTTATTTATTCAAACTAGAAATTAATTTTATTGTTTGTGAATGGTGTGGGATTGATAGAACTGAAAATGAAGTCTTCTATTTATCCAGAGAGAAGCTATAACACAATTGCAGCAATGTAAACTTTCCACTCTGGCCCCACTGTATGTCTAAGAAGAAAGTTTAATTGTCTGTATTCAAAAAAAAAAAAAA
>VZRL01006640.1:2150016-2171863 GCA_013397895.1 Origma solitaria
AAAAAAAAAAAAAATCAATATTTGGCCTTTCTGCTGAGAAGCTGAATGTGCTGACAAGCCTACATTTTGAAGATATTCTAGCATTTCCACTAGTGTTAGTGGGAATTTTTGGTGAGTACAGTGAAGCACTGAAAAATCTCTTTAGGCCTAGGCTCAAAAAAACCTAAGGAGCTGTAAAAATTGCTGCTACAGTTAGAGGAAAATATATTATCTGGATCAAACGCTTGGAGATAGGAAAGACTGCTGCATCTCCATGCTCCCAGACCAAACAGCAGCAAGGCTGCGTGTAAGCACACCCATAGCACACATATGTGCACATACACATCACATATATGCATGTATGTGCATGTATACATATATGCCACATAGCTCCCAGACGGGCACACAGACCACTCACACACAAAGACGGGGCCAATGGTCCCATTCTGCTCCTGTCATTGTCTCAGCAGGCTGGAGGCCCATTAGTGGAAGCTTACACACACAGAAATGTGGCTGTGACGCAGCTAGATCAGGAGCTGGATCAGCACACAGTCTGCCCAGCAGTTGGTGTCTGGATCCCAGTTTGTCCAGCTGCTGAGACCAGGACACAATAACCCCTGTGGCTGCAGCCCCACTCCAGTTTCTGGCCCAGACTCTCACACACAAACACACTTTTCCACACTTATTCCTTCACCAGTCACCTAAATCCTTCCTTTTCCTGCCTTTGGTTCCACCCCTAAACCTCTCATAACGAATACTGGGCAAACCCAAAAAAACCTCTTCCCCTACATTCCATACTATGTCCTGCCCCTTTAGCCTGAAAAGTGATTCAGAGAGAAGCTCCAAGTGACTCTCCTTGATGGGTTTCACGCCTGGGCAGAGGGGCTGAGGCTCTCCTGATAAAAAGCTGGAAGGTGTTTTCTCCTCACAGGATGTGATTTGTGTTCCCACCTACCACTGAATGACAGAGCTCCCCTGGGCTTACCGAGATGGATCTATGGTTCTCCTTGGTGGATCAATGTCTCCCCTTGATGGGCCTGGGAGCAGCCC
Source organism: Origma solitaria (assembly GCA_013397895.1). Lineage (NCBI taxonomy): Eukaryota > Metazoa > Chordata > Aves > Passeriformes > Acanthizidae > Origma > Origma solitaria. The sequence goes on from VZRL01006640.1 coordinate 2,151,046, forward strand.
ACCACGGTAGTGCTTGAGCTCCCCCTCTGACATTGTCTCTCACTGCTCTCTCTCCTGGGTGTGCAGACAGGCTGTTACCACATCATCCAACAGCCGCCAAGACTGGTTTTCCAACATTTGAAAATGCTGAAATCTAGCTGACAGCACATTACAGGTGTTTTTGGAATGGTTGAGCTGTTAATGGGATTATCTGTTGTATAATAGATTCAACTATAAATCGTACACATCACATGAAAGCTTGGCAAGTAGCCACACACTGTGTGTATACTGGGAACACACAAGTGCCGTGGATGCTCCTGGGCCAAGAGGAATGGCATGACTGGTGTGTCCTCACGCCATCAGACAGAGTGCCCACAATCCGTATGGGAAACATGACCAAGGATTGTGCCATTCTCCCAGCTGTGTTAGCCAGTACAGAAAAGAACCTTTCCTGTTACCATGTATTTCAATGTGCCATCCCATTTCAATGCCCATGGGCGTTCCCAGTCACTCTCTTAACTTGCTGGGGTGGATATAACTGTCATAGATCTCATTGCTTTAATTTACTGGGGTAGATGTAACTGTAGAGACTCTACAAGATGACCTATCCCATTTTTGTTCATTGTAGGCAGATTTCCCCAGCACAGTGATATGTGGCACTAATTAATGACCTCTTTTTGGTGCTCTTAGGAGAGATACTGGGATTGATTGGGCATGGAAACTGAACTCCTTTTTCATTTGCAGAAGTGTACCTTCTGATTGAAGGGTTGTTCCAGCACGGGCAAGGTAGCAGAAAGAAATTTGCACTGCCAATAGCAATCATAAACCTGTTAATATAGAGCTGGGGGATTGCTGAGGAAGAACTATTTGGACACTTACACGTTCACATATTTCCCTTTGCTCTCTGAAGACGGAGTTTAAATAAACCTGCCTCAGTGCTTTTGCACTGGGTTCTTAGGAAAATGCAGTAAATTATTCTACATGCATTTGGTCCTGTTCATGAGGTACTCGGGGAAAGTGATTGTTTCAGAAAGAGCAAGCTTGGGAGCAAGAAATATCTGTATAGATGAATCAGGATAAATTATGTATTTTCTTATTACATTGAAAAGTGCCACAAATTCATGATTTTTGTTATATCCCATCTTTAGTTTGAACTCATCTTTCTAATATGAGAAAATAGAGGAATTCTAAAATTGATCTGATGTGGAATAAACCATATCCAGGGTGAATTTCCATCAAAAAAATTTTCTCATTTATCTTGATTTTTCTGCAGTCATATTTACACTGCATTTGCCTAAAAAACAAAAACGTGTGCTGTTGAAACAGTTGCATTACTTGCATGCATGAGTTCAGCAGGTTTGAAAATGAGAGAGATGGTGCTGGGACATTGTCTTTCTAGAGAGAAATTTCTTCCATTTACAAGTAAAAAGATACTTTTCCCAACCTTTTACTCCAAAAGCAATTTTGCATCGTCATGTCAAGCACTTTAATACAACAGACAGCTTCTGCTCTCGGTTACACCTGTTGAACTTCATTATCTTCTGTTCTGCCCTAATTACATATAGACAAACTCATTCACTTGACCTTGTTGACCCTGCCATTAGTACTTTAATTAACTCTCATGACCATGATTCATGGCCCAGAACAGCATGCAAGTCACTTTATCACAACTAGGTTGGTAGATGGGGCTAAAGTATATATTCAATGAATTGAGCGCTTGTCTGTGATCACTGAATAGGAAGTTGGGTGCGGATGCATTCAGTAACTCAATGAAACATCTATGTATATTTATATTTCTGACTACTAAAGTGTAAGCAGACATATCATTAAGCTCTGAAACACGATAAATTTTGTCATCTAAAGAATTTTACTCAATTTTACTGCGCCCCTGACATTAGATCCAGCTGATATTTGTCAGAAAACAAACAAACAAAATTGCATTTATGACATCTCCAAGATGCACATCAACAGCTCTTTAGTACAACTCCAGTTTAATAGAATTCATTATTAAATGGTTTTCTACATTTCTAATAGCTAATGACATCCTAATATGAATTTCAGCAGCCTAAAATCTTCCCTAAATCCATTTTTCCCACATCCCATTGCTCAGGTTTCCAGTGTTCAGCGGATTCCCCTGCCAATTCAGGGTGCCCTACAAGTGGAGGACCTGTGTTCATAGCTGACCTTTTGCCACCCTTTGGTTCCTGTCACTCACTGAGGCTAGGTACTGCTAGCTATTGGCATATCTTCTAGTCTGACTGACATCAGTTGGCTCTCAAGTATAATCTCCATCATTATGGAATTAGGTCCCAGTAGAATTTAGACATGCAGGACTCATATCTTTTTACTATCTTAAAATCAGGTCTAGGAACATTGTATTCTGATAACTGGTTTTAATGTTTTTTTTAAAGTTTCTTATTAAATTTATGGAAATCCTTGTGCGGAAGGAAGGGCAGAAGTCTTTGCCACTTTGAGTTTGAAGCAATTTTAAGTGGATAACAGCATTTTTCCATGTCAGGTATGTTTCCTGTGTCACGATACATATGGTATTAATAGTCAAGGACTAGTATAGTAAAAAAGATCATTTAAGTACTACAAGCAGATAAATGTCCAGCCACTTTTAAGAGCAACTGAATTAATATTAAAAGCAGGGAAAATAAACCCACTCACATAAATGCATAAGTACTACCAGGCCACCCACCACCAAAAAGTACATCTTTTTTGCATTTCCTGAGCAGACTCTGGTAGCTGCTTTGGGTTTGGAGGTACGGCATTTGATCTCTAGCTGTGACTAGTCTTTCTATTAGTAACTCATAACCTTAACACAAACAATCTGATTTGGCCATGTCATTGCTTTTCCCATATGAGCAGCTGCAGTTCCAGTCACTGAGACTGGTCAGGTAGGGCCAGTTTGACTATGTGAAAATATTCAGTAATAACATTTCTTTTAATCCCAGAGACTGACAGGAGTGGCAGATGGGTGAATTAGAAAGTGTCTAATCATCATATGTTGCTGCATCTTCTTTTATGTAAAATGCTACAGGTGATCTATATCTTGTCACGCTGTGCAGAAAGTATTAGCACAATTGGAAATGCTTTTGTTAGACAGCTTGAGTCAGGACATTTTTCCTGTCTGACTGGACAACACTGGGCATACACGCAAGTTACCCTTTGAGGCTTCAGAAGAGTTCTTACCTGACAATGTGCGTTTTCATTCACCTCAGCTGATTTAACACACCCCGCTATTTAAAATAATCACACACTGGTTCAAATAGCTGTCTGTGTTCAAAATAGTTGCCACTAGATGGCAAACTGATTGTGCGCAGCCTTCCACACAAAGGGAACGTCTCTGCTGTGTGCTAGGTGACCAGGTGAACGTATTGCATCAAAATTATCCTGCCCTGATTCCGTTGAAACCAGTGGAATTACACCAGAGAAACAGATGGCTCTTTAACCTTAGGTACTGAAAGCGCCTACAGTAAGTAAATATCATATTTGTTTCTGTTTGCTTGTTTAAATCAAGTCTGTTGTACTAAGCCTTTTAACTTCACATCACACAGGAAAAATGCCAGAGTTCAGGCCCATCATTCAGTTTTAGGTACCAGATATGTTCCATGGGAATCAAGAGGTAGTGAGTGGCACATATCAGCAGAGTCAAACGAGACTTGAAAACCAAAATCCCTTTTTATATGTGCCCCGTTATACAGGATCCGTGTAAATGCTCACATATTACAGTGCCCAATCCTTCCTGTGCTGCAAATCTCTGATTTAGAGAGTTTTGCATCCATCAGTTCACACAGAGCCTCAGCTAGGGGCAGGACCTCTTGTGATGTTATCCTTTCCTTTTCCCTCATAATTTTGCTGTAGTGGATGGCATTTCTAAGCAGCTGCTGCACATTTCCATACACAAGTGCTATTTGTGGTCACTTATAAAAACTCAGGAACACATTAACATACTCAAGATCTTGTTTTTATCCATTTCACACCAGTGACACTTCACTGTTGCGACCATAATGCAAGGAAATACTTGGTGATCTTAGATTAGAAACAATTGGCATAGGCCCTGTGTCTGTTAGTATACTTCTCTATTGTTCGTTGGTCTGACATCAACTGTCAGAGACAGAGATCCCTTTTAAAAGCAGGAGCTCGTAAAAAACTATCTTGCTTGCTTATTTTACTTTCTTACATTTCAGATGTGTATATATATATATATATATATATAAAAATATATATAAAAATGTATATATGAAAATGTATAGCTAAATACTGTGTTTTTCCAGTGCCATTAACTGATATTGGTATCCATCCTCGATAAGTTTGTATTTGAAATCTGAATTTTTACACATGTTATTTTGTGGATTAGCTCGTTCAAGATTTAACATTTCTTAAGGACAAAGGATTGGCAGTAGTACTGTCATTTTCTTAAGGAATAGGATGGCAATTCTCACTTGGGATTTTTTTTAAATACCAGTTTAGCTTACTGGTGCCATGGTATAAAAAGTAAAATTTGGGTTCTTATTTAATTTCTACTGGTGTGGCAATTTGAAAAAAAATACACAGAAGGTTTAGGACACATCAGAACCTCAAGCAAGATTCATTCTAAAAAGATTTGCTTTAATCTGGTTCCTGAGAAAAAGTGTAATATGTCCACTGGGCTGACTGAAGAGGTGTGCAGCTCCCTCTGGTTTTGCCAAGTCTGTGTCCAGTGAAGTGATGTTTATTGTCACCCTTCACGGGCCTCAGGGACACTGTAGGCATCGCCCTCAGCATGCCTGTTAAATTTCAACTGTGCAGTAAAGCAATCATTGCAATGGGATCTCATGCATAGGGCCATTAGTTTCTTGCCAGCAAGAATCAGCACAGCATTTTTCTGCCTCATGAACAATTAGCAACGTGCAAGCAAGTTATCCCAAGCTGCTTGATAGTCCTCTGAAGTACCAGGGGTCAACCACACCTGGATATGGGACCTCGGGCAGAACAAATTCATGCTTTAAGGCCATGAGGAGGAGCTCTACTTTTCTTGTCCTGCTTAATGTGTCCTCCTTCTATATGCAGATTTTACCAGACTTGGAGGTGGAAAAGAATAACCACCACATTAAATTTGCCAAGTACTGCAAAGGAGTTTCTCTTCCTGTGCTGTTTAAAGTGTGGTTCATCTTCCGAGACCCCATCACCCATGGGGCTGGTGGCTCTTGCCACGGCCTTGGGCACAAGTGTTACCTTCCGGGTCTGAAAAACACTGTTTTCTGACAGCAGCTATCAAATCTCTTACTCTTTTGGGCACTGAAACCTTATTCATCTAACTTAATACTTCATTTTGGACATAATGCAGGTACAGGTCTGGCTTAAACTTAATTGTATTCTACAGGAGGTGAAACTATAGGGTCTAATGGCTCCTTCTGGCTGCAGGCTGTGAAAACAAAAGATCGTACCTGCTGGAACTTGCAACGTCACCTTATTGCAATGCCAAAAACAATGTTTTCGGATTTTTTAGCCAAAATGCCGGACCATTGACCTGAATATAAAGTAATGAGTTTTTCCTTGCAAATGAACTACTCCTGAAAATTTAGCCCCTTCATAGGCTTTTCTTTCATGTAGAAGGTAAAGGAATCCAGTTCTTACATTAAGTCATCTCTTTTATGGCTTGATGAAGCTCTTTTAAATAAAATTAAATGAATGCTTAAAAATCTATTTAGTGTCTCAGATTTTTTTTAATTTTATGAACTTGTTTTCAGTACAAGACATTGTCTTGCTTGAAGGAAAATTAGTTAGAGAAAGCTCCTACAATATTTTAGATCTGTAATCCAAATGCAGTGGCATTCTCACAGCCTAGAAGGTTGAAGTCGTTTTTCTGTAACAGATTGTTAACTTTTCCTATGAAAAAGGATTTTTTTTTGAGACTATAAACATACATCCTCATACATGTTAAAAAAAATTCCTTATTTTTGAGTGACCTTTTTAAAAGGGGAAGGATTGTCTTTGTTATGCTAACAGTTGTATTAAGAAACAGAGCAGGGTCTCAGGATTTTTCTTATTTCTCCCTTTAAGTTTCTCTGTGGAATTTAGGAGGCCTCTTATTTCCTATGCATCTATCATCAGCCTTCAGTTATGTGGGAGAATAATATTTCCTGTATTATCAATTTTTTGGATGTTTGGGTCAGGGGAAGGTGATATGAGACCTGTTAATGCAAGGTACCACATTGCATATGTTCACAATGGAGAAAAAAAAGAAAAACGGAAAAGAATTAGATAGGCTTAGCAAATGACAGGTTCTAGCTTCAGTTTCCACCATTTAATACTCTGAGTGAGTATTAAATTTAAATTCTGTGCTATCTGCAGTTCTGATGCAGTTAGTGAATTTCTTCTTTGTTTTGCTTTTTTTGTTTGTTTTTTCTAATTGCAGCATCATGAGCTGTAAGCACCACTCCAAGATTAGGGGTTGCCTGAGTTTGATTTCAGCTGAATGGGGCACACTTATGATTTCCCTCATGCAACCGTTTGCCTTCAGTCCTCTAGCCTGAGATATTGCACTGCAAACTGTTGTGCTGTTAGGCATTCATTTGGGTGTGTAATACCTGAGTCACTAAAAGATATAAAAGACTCTTCTGAGTTTCATCCTCCCATGCTACTACAAAAAATACTCCTTTTCTACCCCACGTTTTGGCTCTGTATCTTCCTACATTAGCTGTCATTTAATGAACTCTACTTGGGTATGAAAGAATTACGGTCTGTGTTTCTTGAGTTTGAAAATAAAATGAATACAGTGCTTCAAACTATTGTTCCATTGAAATTAATGTCTACATGATATTCTACTGTAACTCCAAATTGTACTCTGATTTCTATCCAAAAGTGGAGGTTCTATTTTAGTTACAAAGGTTAACCACATAGGTTTTTATTCAGTAAATCCAAGCTACAGTGATTTTCTCATTCCAAAACTATTTGTTTTTTTCTTCTTATGTATTTAATTCAAGAACACAGTTGACCCTTTGCATGAGATGAATCACAAGCTAATCAAAAAATGCCAGAAGCCCTGTAGGACTGAACTAAACATTCAAGTTGAAACAAACAAATCCATGTAGTTTTGCATTAAAAAAAGAGATGTTTATTGAAATATTCAACTTGAAATACCTTGGAATAAACAAATTAAATTATGTTTTTCTGTTGGGAGGGTTATATGAACGTGAAGAACAGTTTGAGGTGAGAAGCATAAACTGCCATAGAATGGGAAAGCCAAAACTTAAAGTAAATACCATTCTGTAATATCCAGTGCAAAACATCCCAAGGACCCAACTTCTCAAGCTGTTATGTCTGAAGCATTATTCCTGCAGAATTCAGCTATGACTAGCCAACACTATTTCAAACTAGACCTCAGATCTTTGGGTGGCTCTCTGAAAATGTGAAATTAGTGGCCGTCTGGAAATTACTTGTTTAGTATTATATGAAAACTGTCAAAGAAAGAACCTAATTTTCAGCATCTCCATGCAGGTGGCTTTCCTTCTAGCAATCCACTGCTTAATGCATTTCACACCTTCTGACTGCCAGAGTCAATGAAGCAGAGGCTTTGTAACCTTCAATATATAACCTTGTGGAAACCCAGAGGAGATTTCCTATAATGGGGTTTCCTGAGTAAGGCTGGGTTTGTGTAGAAGAAATAGTCTATTATCATGCCATAGGACTGTATCATTATGCCTATGCCCAAGGGTTCAAATTAAAGTTTCAAAAGCAGTGTCAATGCCCGCATTACCTATATGTTAAAAGTTTACATTTAACCTTGCATTGCACCTTTAAAATACTGGTTTGATGCTTTGTTTGAATCTTATTCTTTATGCCTTTTACATTCCTGTCCGCTTACCTACCCAATTAGTTCAGCTGAACCACTGACCAACTTCCAAACCATGACTTAGCCCTCCTGCTCTATTTAATCCCTGGTAGAACTGGTGTTAATTTTTGACGTCATCCCTTGAAATCTTCATCTAATTCTCTCTGCATATTTGTCCTGGCCCTTTGTCCAGCTAACCTCATTTCTCTTCCTTTATGCACCATGGTTGTTTGTCGTCCTCTAAACCTCATCTTCCACACAAGCTCCCAGTCCCAGTCTCCTGCATATCCACTTGGCAATTCATTGTCCCACCCTCTCGCTCATCACACTCCTTCCATTTCTCTCTCCATGTATGTAATCACTAACTCCTAAATTTCACTTTTGTCTACACTGCATTCAAATTAATTTGTTTTCTCCTCTGCACTCTGTCAACAGAAAGATCCCTGAGAGGCACACACTTTTGTGGAGCTTGGCTGTAATCACAGGAAGAATTAAGTCCCTGCAGCCTTGAGTAGGTCCATAGCAGACAGACACTTCAGAATTTTCAGCTAAATATCTAGCTAGTATTTTCTGAACACTTGCATAACAAAATTTTTTAAACATGGATAGATTTTAAGAGGAGCACCATGAATAATTCTGTAGCAGAAAGCCCTCTATTCCTGTCAAATTTAATATTTTTACCTCAATAACTGGATGGAGTAAAACTTCTAATGTAAAAACCCACAACATTTTCACCATGGGCAACATAACACATTTTTTGTCTAGCTCTGTCCTCATAAAGGCTTACATTATTTTACCTGTAAATTGAGAAACAAAAAAGAAAATAATAAGGCTAAGGAAAAGCACCTGGTAAAAAATATTTCAGTCCAAAACCTGTTTGACAAAGTAACTCTAAGAGCTCTTTTGAAGTGAAAAATGTTGGGACATCTTCACTATACACTGTGCTATCAGATCCAATAATACTATATACAGTTACAAACATAGTGTATTAATTGTCTCCAGTGGAATAACTTCCAAAGTGCCAAACCTCAAAGCAACTTCAAGCTTTTGTGTATAAAAAGACAAATAATATTAAAACAAAAATGTATGCACAAAAAGTGCCTTCCAAATACATTTTACCATCCTCATAGAATTACACAAGGCTAAGGCCCACCTTTCCAAAAGGCAGCAAAAGGTAGCAAAAATTATAGTGTTTATGTTGTATATGAAAACTGTTACATATTCTTATGTATGTAATACTCATATGTATAATAATGATAAGAGCATACTCCTATCTGTTTTAATTTAGACTGCTCCTCACTCACCTAAATCCAGGTTTCTTAGTAGCTATTCCAGACAGGTCAAAGTGGACTTTTTTTTTAAATTTAGCTTCCATTCATAGGAATGAACAATTATCATATTAAAAAAGTAGAATGTTTCCTCACCTTGAAGATCAGAACTGCTGATTTTTAAGCTACTTGACAAGACTCAGTATGACTTTCATTTTTTACCTCAAGATATTTGAAGGGTATAATCCAAATTTTCAAAGAATCTAATGACTTGCCATCCACTGGATGTTACCGCAAAATGTCCTGTGTGACTCCTTTGATGTATTTTCCCATGGCAGCAGTGAAGAGCTGGCTGGAAGAGCTCCCTGCTCAGACTCCGTTGAGTCCAAGAGCACCAATACTTCCTGCACTGATCTGTGGGTATGAAGACTTTACTCTTTTTTCTTGCTTGTAAAAGACCAGGTGATTCATATCCTCACAGTCAAGGCAGCATTGGACTGCCAGAGGGGCATGGGAGATGCTTGGCTTTGTCAGGAAGCACTGATTCCTGCCAACTGGTTTATCAAAAACTACTTTCTTCTTTGTGATGCTGCTTGCTGGGAATAATTCCCTAGCAGATGAGCTGCAGTGGAAAGCTGGGTTCAGAAGCTGAAAAGAGAAATCTTTGAACAAGCTACTTATTTTACCCATGCCCACTCAATGAGCTACTTGTGGCCTGCAGAGGTTTTTATACATAGATGACAGAGACATTTTAAATTTGCTGTCTGAGTCGATAGGATCTCTTCAGTTACACTGGATTGGAGTGACTGGGGTGGATGAGCGGGAATGGGAACATTACTGAAGCTGAGGAAATCTCCCAGCTGTACATTCCAGACCTGGGCAAAACTCAGCTGCTCTCTCCCAAGCTTCACAGTTGTGCAAGGTCACTGCAAGCTGCTGGGGCTGACATTATGCTGCATTGTACTGGGTGAGCTCTGAGGGATGACCAACAAAGGAACATTTGAGTTGACATGGAGACCCAGAACATTTGGAAGTTGAGAACAGATATAGGCAAGGAAATTAAATTTTTGTTATGCGATCTGCAGTTTAATACCCCTGCTGTTAAATGGCCATCCTTACACACACACACACACACACACAAAACCAAAAAAAACCCAAAAAAACAAACAAAAAAATCATTAACACCTCTTGAGACTTTGTTTCTTTCAGGTTTGAGCAATTGATCTCTTCTGCAATTTTAAAACTATGTTTTAAACTAGATTCCCTGTGTATTCCAGTTGCCAGGTATGGGATTAATTGCAGGTAAATTTTAATTAAGTGCAGTGAATGGTATGCCCTGGTCAGGTGAATCTGTCAAGAGAATTATTACTTTGCATAAAGGTCAGTTTTTGAAATGCTTCCTTTTAGGAAGTTGTCAATTAAGGTTTCAAAAAGCCATTGAGTCTAATAGGAAAGATCGATGTAAGATCAAATGAATCTGTACTGCTCGCTGCAGTCTGTAGAGAGGGCTACACTCAACAGATTCATATAAACACTACTATGACTTTGTTAAGTTGCTTCAATTTTCTTATATTTGGTCTCAGAGCTTATATATTTGGTCTCAATATGGCTTATATTTGGTCTCAGAAATCAGTCTTTCCTGATTACAAGCATATGTAAAATACAATGACTTTTATTTTCTTAACATTCACAATGTCAGAGAATTTTTCACATCCTGACGTTTCAGGATAATCCACTAAACCCATGACATTTTGTCTCCAGAAATAATAGATTGTTTTTAGACTTGGGCAAAATCTTCAAAATGATATAAAGGTTTCTGAGCTCAGTTCCCATTGAAAATTACTGTCCTATTGATCTCTGTGAGCTTTTGACCGATCAGTCACTGAGTGGATTTAGAAGCACATTTTATCTTCTGAAATTTATTTTAATTGTAAAAACATAAGTAATGACCACATTGTTGCAATCTCACACACATACATAGAGAATAAGGCAGTCCCATTGTCTGAGGGATCAGTGCCCTACTGACTACAGTGTTGCACTTATTTTAAAACATCAGCATTGCTATCTAACCCACTAAGCAGCTGAAATACTGCCATGATTTCCCAGTCTATCTGATCATATGTGCTAGCAGGACAAACCACCAATCATTATGCAGAATTGATCTGCTAAATATCTTACTGATCTTGAACTACTGCAAATTTCTGATGTAGAATTCTTTTTTAATTCCGTCCACTTTGGAACAGAAGCAAGAAAAAAATTGTTTGGACAGTTCTTCAACAGCCAGGGCAAGATTACCTTGTGGTCTTAATTAGTTTAAAGAACACTGGGTTCTACATCATGGAGAATGCTTGGGCTTGGCTCTTACTAACAGCTGAAATAAGTTTGAGTCAATGAACACTGAAATGAAACTCTCTCAGCTAAGCTCAGGTAGCAACTGGAGCCTAAGTTTGCCTCAAGTGGCTACTTTTACATCTGTGTTAATGCAGAGAAGCTAACCAGTGTAAGAAAGTTTTTGCCCTTTCTGTGCTGTACTTGACTGGTTAGATTTACGTGTTATTGGTTAAGCAACCAGGTCTAGGCTGCAGAAACACACACCCCCATCATATTGTGAACTCTATATTACAGCCACAAGGGTGCAAATACAACAGTGTTAGAAATAGTTTTCATTCTAATGCCCTCTTTTCAGTCATTCATTACTTAAAGAAGTATTTTAGGCTGGCATTTTCCATGCTTAGCTGCTACCAACATTAATTTTCACCTACTAGAATATTAGGGAGTAGTTATGAAGAAATAGCGGGGAAAATTTCTCTGTTATGAAAGAACTCTTGTGACATTAATAAATAAATAAATGCTATAGACAATAAAATAAAGAATTTAAAACAGAAATTGGCATGGAAATATTCATTACTTTGGAGTACATCACGCTCTTACTGTGAAGAAAACTAATTCTGAGTTAACAAAGCGTTAAGGATTCCTAAGTTGGCTTTGAGCACCAGTAATGTCAGCTATAGTTAAAGGAAGGTGTTCTTGTTGTACAGAGTCTGTTAGTTTAGGAACAGCTACTGCTTGATAAAACTAGACTGTGAGAATTGTAAAGTATTAAATATTCACAATTGCTATGTTATACTTCCATCTTTTAGCTTTGAAGAGAACTATAACTTAAAATATTTGGAATATACCGTGTCAGCTTGTGAATTTGCAAGCTGTGCAAGAGAGGGGTGGCAACAGCAGTTGTAAACACACATTGGTTTGAATTCCAGCCGAGCACCTACCTTGTCTGCCATGCACATATGCATGTGTCTGTTTCTATAAGCATGTCTTGACATATTAGCTACTACAACAGGAGAAGCAGCATGTGCAGTAAGTTTATATAATGTTTCTTATCCTATTTAAATCTGCAGCTGCTGATTCCCTGATGTGTGCAGAACTGTGCTCAGTAGAGCCCTATTCTGATGGGTAGCAGTAACCTAAACAAAACTGTCCAGCACTGTGGCCTATTCCAGAAACAATAAAAAAAATTCTTTATGCATAATATTTTTTGCATGCAGCTTCTTCTTCTTCTCAAACCATGTCATCTTATATCAATCTTCTGATACTAACGCAGACCGTGATACTCAGGCCTTGATAGCCATCTTCACTATAGAACAGAACTGCACCAGAAGCAAAACTGTTCATGTTTTGGCTCACGTGCATGTAAACCAACGTATAGGCCAAATATAACATGGTTTTCTTTACAGAAATCCATATATATAGGTGCTTTCTGTCTTCAGGAAATTATACAAGAAATAGCATTTTATTATAATATCGTCCTGTTGTTACAGATGTGGGTCAGTCTATTTTTATGTGTGCTTATATAATTCACTTATTTGTTCCCAGCTGAAACTTGGCTTACATTCCATACAGAAGAGCACCCATGTTACTTACCAAGAGATCAAGTAGTTTAATAGAAATAAATAAATAAATAAATAGAGAGAGAGTATATACTACGCTTGCTCATTAAGATATATTTAGAATATCTCCTTTTCACTGGATTGGTGCTCAGAACTGTCTCATCCAAAACAGGTGAAGTCAGAAATATTATGAATGGAAAGACATTATCATCATGAAGGAAACAGTTTTTGATAAAAATTTCTGAACTGAGAACTTCAATTCAGATATTCCCATAGGCTGTAATGTAAGGTGCATATCTGAATTCACTGTACATTTAATAAAAGCAAAAAACTTTGCATGTACATGTTTGAGTCCCACTCTAAAGGACATTCTTCACTCCACTGGCTTTCTGTAAAGCCTTAGCTCCAAACTCAGCACGTAGGAGAGAAGCCATAAGTTAGCCACTGAGAAAGCCCTAGGTGAGGTTTGTGCACTAGCAGTACACTTGCACATCACCATGACTGTAATTATTGCTGTGAATAAGGTGAAGAATATGCATGGTGCTTTCAGGATGAACAAATATTTATGAAACTGCTACTTACATCCATGCCTCCCTGGATGAGTGGTGAGAGGGGAAGAGGCTTTGGAGACAGAAAATCCATCATCAGTTTATAGCCAATGATCTTAAAGTCCGTCTGTGTTTTCTTGGGTGAAAACAACTTTGAAATGTTTCCAGGGAACTCATCAACACCCCCAAACACAGTATTTTTGCACTGCAAATCTGGAAGTCCTTCAGTTATAACTTAATTTTTCCAGTTTAAATATTTGGAGGTTATGTAAAGAAGGGCAGATATGCTTCCCAGAACAGTACTATAATGATATTAATGATTATACAGTTGATGTTCCCATGCTGCATCATTTTCTTTCTAAAATTTAAGGCACAGAGGATTTCGATTTGCAAAGGATTCCCTGGGGGTAAGAAGCTAGGAGGGCTTGATGTAAAGTGTCACGTGAAGCTTATCTTGGAACACGTGAAAATGAACTAGTTTCAGCAAAAGTATCTTTTCTGAAGTTCAGTTCCTCTTGAACGCTTAAGAGCATGCATCAGTTCTGTTATCAGTGGATATTGAAGTCAAATCATATTGTGGGAAACTGCAAATGTAAACCAACATGAGTTGGTTCTTCCACAAATAGGCATCAGCCTGCACAGACTACTAACATATACAGTTCTGTGCTCAAAGCAAAAAGAATATCCTGCCTGCTTTGTTGTGGTAGCCAGGAGACCGCGTTCTCCATTGAAACGTGTTTGTCGAACCTTGAATTCTATAGCAAACAGGTACTCCCACCTCTCACTATTGTGTGTAATTATTTTACTAAGAATATTGTTCACACTTGTCATTATTTTCTAGATAATAAAGGAGATTTTAGCAGATTGATTTCCTAGCACGAGGGGTTAGCACATAGCTTAAAAGCCCAGAACAAAAACTCCCTTTTACTTATGGAAGCTACTGTTTACATTTACATTTACATATTCACTTACGTATATAGATCAATGAGAGCACAATGCCCACTATGCCAGCACAGGAAATGTATGAGTTGACTCCACAAAGCCTGATGACTCAGGATCATTGGCAATGGAATATAAATTTCTCAGATTCTGAATAATCCATTCGTTGTCAGTCTCAGAAACAGGCTCCATTAATATTCTCTGTTGCTTGTCAAAGAGGGGAATGCTATTGCTGTGTATCCACATGACACAGCATCACTGGAAAAACGTTATAAAGGACTCACTTCTTGTTGCTCTTCATGGGTTGTTGGACCTAACAGCAAACAGGAGATGCTTTGTCTGTTGCTTTAATTGCAGTTACATTTGGCAGGCCTAGTGGATACCTGTTCTGCTGCAATCCTAATTCTGAATTCTCAGGTAAGGAAAACCTCTTATCAATGTCCAAAAACGTTTTGTTCAATGTTTGCCGCATTTCTGATTTCCTTCCACTGCCTTTAACTGCTGGCATCAGGCTTTTGCACTAGCCACTACAAGGAGAAATCTGTTTGCTCAGAGTAAACCGGTGCATTATCTCACACACATCAAGCATGTACTGCCTGCTATATGCAACCTTACACCATCAGTACTAAAAAAAAGATATAAAATTTAAAAGGGTGTTATTTACTTGTTTGAACACACTAATAGATAAAAAAACTGAAAATAAAGAAGAGTTTGCATGCATACTTTGAGTCATTGGCTTTTATGTCTAATACAAGCAATATTTGGGATTCTTTCCTCTTCATCTACCGCTGGACCAATTTATATTTTACTAGGAATGTCCACATGTGGCTGTGAGTCACTAAGTCTGACACATGTTGCTCTAAAAACTGTTCTATTGCTCTCCAGGGAGAGCAAGTTAGAGCAAGTTCTTACCCTGCCATTGTGTTTTAAGGACCTTGGATGGGACTTCCTCCTCTTTTCCCCATGCTGCTAGGCTTTGCCATCCAAGCGGACCCACAGGATGAACTATTTATTCACTTCCAGATATTTTTCAGCAGCAGTTATAGATCTAAAAATTCTACAAACAATTATTAAAATAACCCCTGCTTTTGTTGCCTATTTCAACAGAATTGTTTTTCACCTAAGAAGTGAAGACTGCAACCCTTTCTCATTCAGCTTCTGTTCCCGAGAGTGATGTTTGTTCTGTGCTGCCTCATCAACTTGCCTTCTTTGTGCATATTAAAAATACAGCCTTAGCTCTCAGAGTGACTACTAGCTTTTGGATGACAGGTCTGGAGTATCCAGCCTGAACAGACTGTCCAATGTAATGCTCTGCTGCAAGGCTGTTACAATCTTATGCACAGTTGCAATCAAAGCCTTTTACTACAGGAAATGATAATGGCCCTCATATGCAGAGTGTGCCCACATACCTTAGGAAAGAGGTTGCATGAATACAGTTCTGTGCCAAAAAGAGCCCTGTTGGGGTTGCCCTCTTCCCCGCTAATAACCAAGATATTGTTTATTAGTGTTCCTTAAAACTACATCTAGAAAACTCAATTTTTAAAGACTGCAAATCCCCTGTTACTTCCAGCTTTGCCTAGCACAGGCTCCCTCCCTTCTTCCCTCTTTTCTTCATTGACCCACTTACACTCTGTTTGCCCCTTTCCATAACACTTGTCCTCCTTTGTGGTGTCTCTCTTTCTTTCTGTTATGCCCTCCCTCAGGACCTTTAATCTTACCAATTTCTATCATCCATTCCAGACCGCAAAATCTCTGCTGTACCTTTATACCTCCTGCCTCTGGTGCTACCTCCTGCTTCCTTCAACTGATTTAAGATTTTCCAGTGCTCCAAGTCCTTCTCTAATGTCCAACCCACATGTCCAAGCTTCTAACTTCAGCCTTCTGCTTCAAGAGTCCTCATCAATATTCCTAATTTGCATTTGACTCACTCTTACAAATTACTTTTTCTGCTTTTACAACACATTATTCAGGTCCAATGCTCCCCAAACTCTTCATATGCAATATTGCTCTGGATTCACTCCAAAACTGACAATCCCATAACTTCCCTATCTGCCTTTGAATTTCTTTAGGATGAAGATCAACTCTGGAAAGCTCTGTAGTCTTTCAGCTTTGTGAAAGTAGGCGTTTCAAAGGTTTCGTCAATGTCTCAAAACACCTAGTCTCTAGAAACACACCCTCCAAGTCTGCACCTACAGTGCATCCAGGGCATGTGGGGCTGAAACCTGTCTGGAAAACATTGCAGTTTCTTTCAAGTACTCATGCTCAAGTTTCCTTCCCAGAAAAAAAAGACTGTTGCACACCTGAGCCTCACTCTGGGAGGGAGTTGGGATGCAGCCAGGCAGGCACACAGATTTGAGAGCTAGGAAATATTACTGGTTCTCCAGTTTAGCAAGACATTTGAATCAACTTAGTTAATTATTCCAGGATTAGTGGCAAAACCAGTTGATTCTATTGATAATAAGTCCATTGTTATTTCGTCACATCAGTGCAGACATCAAGTTGTCTGGACAGGGAGACAGCATTGTTGAGAGGAACTGGAATCACCATGGACTGCAATTTGCTTGCCTTAATTGGTAGCTGAGCACACACAGCTTCTCTCTTCATTCTCAACTTCTTAAAGCTTTCACACTTCCATTTTCCTGGCTTAGAGCTTTATATCACATATATAAATTTTCTTCCCCAGTGATTGCCCTCAAGCCCTCTTTCCTGTCCTCCAGGTTGGAGAAGAATCACATGGCAGACTGATGACTGTCACTGGTGAGAAAGGTCACACAATGAGCTGCACAGGTTACTAGAAGTGTGATAAAAAGTCCCATGCAGGCTATTTTTTATTAACGAGGCCATCTTTAAGGTATGTTCATCTGTATTGTAGAAATCAAGACCTCAGAAACGTCAAACAATTTGCTGAAATGTAAATACTGATTCTCTTTTTCTCAGTTGATGTAGATACTTGCTGAGGAGCCATTAGATCACATGAACACAATATGCAAACTGAATGGATAATGTACTTTACTTTGCACTCACCCCCTTAAATGGTACTCAAGATTTGGGATTTGGAAGCCGTGTATATGGATGTTCATGCACATGCTCTTAGAAAAATAATCAGTATTTGGCTACAGCACAAACACCTATTCAACGAGTTACAAGAATACTCAGAGACCAAATTTAGCTACTCCAAAATCTGTCATTAAACATACTGCCAAAATCATATTAAATGCCATACTTACATATAGAAAACAAGTGTTCAAAATTCTCTGCCTTGGGAATACAGATGGAATTCTAGTATTAAATAAAATGGCAACAGAACTAATGTTTAAAGAGCATATGTGAATAATGTTTAATCTATTTTTACTCAATAAATTTTTATTGACAAAATAATGGGTTTATTATACATCACAAGCTGACACACTATGATTAGGGCAAGGATCGAAGAAGAGACAGAGAACAGAAGGTACCTTTATTAATTTCATAGGTCCTTTTATTTTAATCAAAGAGTTATCTGTTTGATCCAATAAAGCAGCTATGTGCTATTTCAAATCCTTGGTTTCAGTTACTACTTCCAATATACATCATTCAAGGAGCTTTCTACCTGTGTCATCATTTTCTTTTATATCATAGTCACACATATGACTATGTTTCCCTTTAAGATTTTCAGAGGAAAGGCACAACGTCTTTCAAGCACAAATAAAATAATGGCAGATATACTGCATTATTAAGAGTCCAGTTATACTCTTAGAAACGTATTTTCTTAACAGGGTATGTTACACCCTCCCTGCAAAACATCAGTTTCATCTGGAGATTAATCAGTACAGGTCGAGCATCCTAAAGAGTTTGAAATATCACCAAATTGTACCATTCTTTGAGTATCTTCTGCAGAGCCCAACTAATTTAATGTTACAATAGAATAATCTAGTTATTTGGCAACTGTCTGATTTAGAACATTTCAACAACATTGAACATTGGGAACATTGGGAAATAATTTTCAAAAAGGCGCTGAATGACTTCAGTTGCAGTTTATTCTTTGTTTCTAACACATAAATTTCTTCAACTAAGAGTTTACTGGTGGAAGTAGGAATTTTCTCATCCTTCACTACTTTTTTGCATGTGTGTTTTAGAGTTATAGAGTTAAAATATATGTTATCACTAATTATTACAATTAGGTTAATACTGTTTTCTGTAATTAGTTTCTAATGAACATATGTTTATTGATGAAAATTGCAGCCTTTATGCAATGCCATTTGAGCAGAAGGGGCGTGAGAAGTCTCATCATTGCTCATCATAAAACAACTATAATGTATTTTGCTTAGGCACCAATCCTGTGAATACTTAATCATGAGCCCCATTTTACTGCTGTGAAAAAAAAAAGTCTATTTAAATAGATAGAAACTGTCAAGGTAGTATGGTAAAAGCCTGATTGTCTGAACTGTTTGAACATTGGCACAGTTTAGGGGAGCAAAGTTGTCAACCTTGGTTCTTAAGTATTTTAACACACATTCTGAAGTAAATACTCTACTGAACAGCTGCTGAGGCTAGGAAGTCCTGTCAGAGATAGACCATCTCTATCCTGTGTCCATTGCAATGCTGTCCCCATCATGGGGATGATAGGGTAATATAGTATGTATCCACAATACCAAAAAGGCTGTACTTAGTGTTGTAATTTGTACTTATTTCAATCGATATTCAACTGATACTTATTACTGGCTGCCTATTAGTATTTATTATTACTTCTGTTCTAGCAATATAGGCCAAAGTTGGAAGTGTAACCGTAGAAGGCAGCTTACATAAAAGCAAGAAAAAGTTTGGTCATTGCTCATTACTGGGATTAACAAAAGATGTATTGAGATTCTAGAGTTATTTTAAGATATACATAGTAATACGCCAAACTATCAAAACCTCAAAATTTACTTTGCCAGTTTTTGCCTTTAGGACAGAATGAGTTTATGACAGATGCTGTGGTGGTCTGAAAAAAAAAATTATGATTAGTATAATTAAGATTGTGTTCTGTGTTGTTTTATACTTTGTCTCAAACTACATATACATGTATATATATTTATAAAAGTATCATATATACATCTGATCACAATTCTCAATCCTCCCTCTTCCACAGTACAGTTAGGCCTCATACAGGTCCATGTTGTGTAATGCTCTTTTGCTAACAGACCTCCTTGTAGGTGAAGTCCACCCCGGGAAATCCCATGAAATAACAAGGGCCTTCAGTTTTCACTGCTTTCTGAACCAGTGACAGAAAGTAAAAGAAGATGATATTTGTCTTTAGGAAGACAGGGCACCGACGGAGAGCATTTAAGCAGGTGGCACATCTGAGACTAGTTTTATTTTCTAAGCTGGCTAGGTTGTAAACGAGATGAGGCCCATCAGAAGGAACATGTCCATACTGAACGCCGCCCGTATTTCGGGAGCGCAGGAGGAGCCCGGCTCCGCGCTGCCCGGCTTCACACCATCGCCCCGGGGGTCCCCTGGCCGGCCGCGGCGGAGGGCAGCCCCTCTCCCGCAGGACCCGCACTTTCCCTACCGGTGCCCAGCCGTCCTGCCTCTGCCCCAGGTCTGTTCTGCGCAGAGGATGGGGCGAAGAGCCGCAGACAGGCTCTCCCCGCTCCCCCGGCGCCCACCACCCAACCTCAGCAGCACCTGGCGGGACCCCCGAGGACCGGACCTCCCCCTCCCCGAAAAGTGCGAGGCGTTATTTTTGAAAGCGCCCAAAATAGCGCGCGGCTGCTGCACAAGTCTCCTTATTATTCCTCCAGCGTCGGCAGTAAATCAGGGGGAGGATGCACCTCCGCCGGAGCCCTTGTCGGCGGCCGCGTTTTGGGCGAGGGCGATGCCCGCCGCCGGTGGCGGCTGCCGGGTGCCGGCTGCGGGCGGCCGGGGCGCAGCGGCAGCGCAGGCGAGGGAGGAAGAGGAGCCGCGGCGGCGGCAGTTTCCCCTTTCCCCAGCCCTGGCTCCGCGGGCGCATGCTCACTGTGCCCGCAGCCCTGGACCATATTTGTCAGGACTACTCGAGAGACGGAGAAAGAGAGAATTTGGGGGGGTAAGGAGCGGCGGGTTCCGATCTNCTGATCCGCAAGCCGTTTAGGGAGCCGCGATGGCAAAGGCTGGTGACGGGTTTTAATTTTCCCCCTAGGTGAGGATGAAAGTTAGAGAGAGCGCGAGAGATAAAGGGAGAGACGCACCTCCTCTCCCTCCCTTACGAAACGTATCTGGGGAAGGGGAGGGGGGCTTCTCCCCGACCACCTCGAGCAGAAAGGATGGAAGTTAATGCCGGGGAAAGTGGGCAAGTGACTCGCAAGTGGCTGGGGAGCGGCCGGGGCACCGGGGATCTCACTAAATCATAAGTGTACGAGTGTGAAAGAGGAACAA
>VZRL01006640.1:2174043-2384651 GCA_013397895.1 Origma solitaria
GGCCGTGCCACTTGGCCCACTCGGGAGCGCGGCTTGAGCCCCCGGCGTTTTTAAGTTTGAGGAGCGCTGCATGGGTAGGAGGCCCCTGGAGATGCGGCAGCTTCCCTCGGGGCGTGAGGGTCACGGCCTCTCCTATGTGTTTTAATTACCTGTGCTTAGCAGCGCGGTGTGAAAGATTTACAGCGAAAGGCAGCATGAGTTACATTTTTAGTTTTGTTCTATTTTCTTCTTAATTTCTTCCGTATAGTTGAGTGGCACTGGACCGATCATGTTTGCTGTTTCTACTCATGAATGGATGCTCAGTCGTGGGTGCTAAAAATCAGGTGGTGAGCATAAATAAAGCTCATGATATAAAAAGTTCAGCCTGTGTCATTTTAGGAAATAGTCTGTGCTCAGGATTGTAACACAGTTTTCTTAGTGCAAATTCTAAAGCTGTTCAGAAACCGATGCTTTTTACCGAGAAAGTTACCACGTTCCCAGAAGTGTCTATGACAAACATCTGTAAGAGAGAAACTCCCTGAAAGCAGTGGCTGAAGGCAGCAGAGCTTTCCACTTTGATCCGGGTGGTGCCAGGTAGGCATTTTTTCCCGGTTTTTCAGCAGCTTCGGCTGTGGTCCAGTTGGTCTCATGAACTGGTGCTCTAGTGAAGGTGGCTGAAGCAAGTATCTTGGATGGTGTTTGTTGCTATTTGGGCAGTTGGAATAAACTCTGGTTTAGTTTGGTTTTGTGGTATATGTTTCACCTCCAGTTTACTGAGTTTTTTTAGAGTATTAAAAGTTTCAATAACTTGTGATGACTCCTTTTCCTTTGACTTGTTGAGGTTTATTTGGCATCACCTGTTCTGTGAAGAGAGATGGTTGAGCTTTTGTGGGCTGTTCAATTTACTCTCGTCTGTTTTTTAATACTGCTCGTAAGGAGGATGATGGATTGTGAGTGATGGGTGTTAGGAATCTATGATGAGCTGGCATGAGGCTTACTGAAGAAAGTGATAGCGTGTATGTAGTCATAGCTTGTTAGTGCTCCAGTAGTAGGACCGCTCATCACAATGGGAGATGCCGGCAGCTCTTTATGAGTGGTGGCGAAGGGAAAGTATAAATGCAGTAACCTGCTGAGTGTACTTAGGAGCTAGAAAAGGTGAATTAATTGTTTATGAACAGCAGAGCTTTTGGAAGCTGGTAATAACTGGCAGATGAAGAAGAGGATGGCATGAGTCAGACAAAAGGGATGCTCAGATGTATATTGAATTAACTTTGGATAGGAAATAACAATTTGAAACAGATCGGGTGATAGGAGGTGTGAAGATTTGGTGCAGGCAGTGTCTGCATAGGGGAAGGAAGGAGGCAAAAGTAAACAGAGACCTTTTTGGTAACTTTCTGTGCCTGGTTCAAGCAGTTAAGAGAATTTAAGACATAGGATTTCAGAGTTGTTGAATGCAACTCTTGCTATCTGAATAGGTTAAGTCTCCACTCAGGCCTGCATAGACAGTAACAGAAATAAAGGAGACATGAAAGCTTTGCAGAGGAAATACTTTCCTGGTGTGAGGTACAGGCTGTTTATAAACAAGAAAAGGCTGTCAGTGGTAAGTTTCATTAGATGACAGAATAGCTTTGGTATTGGGTAACTATTGTTGTTATAGTGTCTTGTGGACATTTAAAAATGAGGCAGTAGATGAAGGCTGTGTGTAGTTGTTACCCAGTCTCTAGCAACTGGACTCGGATGAGGACAGCATGGACCTCCTTTAAGCACTGGTGCAGACCCAGGCTTCATAGTATTTTGGAATGCATTTGTGGCCAGATTCTTCCTGTGACGAGAAAAGGTTTCAAGCCAAAGTATTGGGAAGCAGGAGCAAGCATACATAGTACCCCTGGAGAATCTAGTAATCAAAAGAGTAGCAACAGGTAAAATAAAGAGTAAATAATGCTAAGGGGACATAATTGATAGGAACTCTGGTCCTTTTTCTGTTACAAACATTGAGCGGCAAGGAATTTTAAGATGTGTCCCTTTGTGAGTACATGTAAAAGCTACATACCTCATCTTTAAAATACCTTGCTTGTAATAAACTTCATGAGCAACAGGCAAAATTTTCAAACAACTTTCCAAAACAGAGAACAGAAAAATGGCAGGACTAGTGAAGTAGTTTGTAAACAACGAAAAATTAGATTTTTGAGGAAAATGTGTATCTGAAAATACTTCTTTTAATGAAATACTAAGTAATTAAACCTTTAAACAGGTACAAGAAAAAACATATTAAAATGTGGTGGGTAGCATCAAAGAATTTTACGATTTCCTGTGCTGTTCCTGTTGTGGTTGTTTTTCTTTAAGCGAAGAATCTGGTGCAAAAATACAAAGGGTGAGAAAAAGGTAAGTTTGGGGTGTGCCCAGC
This sequence comes from Origma solitaria, assembly GCA_013397895.1. Lineage (NCBI taxonomy): Eukaryota > Metazoa > Chordata > Aves > Passeriformes > Acanthizidae > Origma > Origma solitaria. The sequence goes on from VZRL01006640.1 coordinate 2,176,427, forward strand.
TCAAAGATAGGACTGTGAAGAGAAAAGCAGGGCTCACCCCAGTGGCTTTACAGTCAATTGGCTTTGCATTTGCTGTCATGAAGCTCGAACTTACTACTGTTGTCAAATACAGGGAGCTTACACTGCGAGGGGTAATTCCGCTTCATGTGGCTTTGGGAGTTGAACAAGTCAGTGCTGGTAGTATTAACATTCTTACACATTAAATAAGACTAAGCTGAATATCCACTTGTCCCTGGTGTCTAGAAGTCGATGTGTTTGCAGTGCTGGTACACTGAGTTGTTCTCTTCAGATCCACTTTGTTTTCTTGATTTACTGGGTTAGGGAGAACGTGTCCTTTTAGCTCATGGTACACCAGGCAGCCTTGGAGATGTCGGAAATAAATGTATACAATATTAGGACAAAAATGCTAACCTGTTGCCTTTGTTTCTGAACATCCATCGATGCTGCTGTCACCGACTCCTGTAGGGAGGAGGTACCATTACTTGGCTCCAGAAGGATAGTGTCTCTCTTGGGATCTTTTTTTCCCTTGGAACTCTGTCTTGGTGTCACTCACTGTGACCTCCCCTAGCACTGTGTGCAAAGCTCTGTGCCCAGTTTTGCTTCTCCTCATAGGAGCTGTCAGCTGGGGGAGAGGATCAGTATGGCACAAATCTGCTAGGCTGTCTTGTCATGGCAGCTACAGAAATCCTCAAAAGTAAAACTAAAAATGCACAGGGATGCATAAGAAGAAAAGACAAATTACTGCAGACATGTTATGCCAGTCTGGGAATGATGACTGGTGGCTTTACTACTGAAATGTCTTTCTGCTGCCCAGTGACCAGTATCGAGTTGACCCCTCTGGTTAGAAATCATACAGGCATTTCACAGTTAGCATCTTAGACTTTAAAATTTTGGGTAGTGGCCAGGTAGTTTTTTTATAGCATTGACTGGAAGAAAGACTCCTATTAATACTTCCTGATGTATTCAGTGCGTAACTCTATAATTACTTCAAAAACTATCTGTAAGTCTAACTGGCATATTCTGTCCTGTTTCTTTGCTTTATATCTTTAGACAGTCTCTCACCAGATGAAACTATCTAATTTTTGGTGCTCTTATTCTCAGTATCTCCTCTGTGAGGTACTCATTTATCATTGAACCAACTGGTAAAAATGAAGGTTTTTCTAAAGTATGTGTCTTAATCTCATTTAATATGCTTGTTTATTTTAATTTATTACGTATGCCTGAAACAAAGTTAATGTTGAAATATTAATGTGTAGCATACTTCTCTTATGGCTGTAAAGACTGAGATACAGGTACATCCTTGAAAGCAGATTTTGGAGATACTTTAGAAAGATGACTGCTCCATGTTCTTACTATTATGTCCTTTCCTTCACATCAGATGGCATTCACTGACAGGCATTGCCCCTTATTCATCTAGTATTTTTACTATTTTCTGGCAGTGCAGCAGCAGAAATGATAGCAGACGAGATCATTATAGAGGAAGTTATACTAGTTCAAAGAACTGCATCAGAGCTTTAAAAACAAAAAATAAAATTAGTAGAGAAGACATTCTTTAGTTTTCTTTGTTCTGAGATTTAGATGTAAATATTGCAATGATTTCATCCTTTTTTTACTACCTCATTGCTGTAACAATTTTATTGGTCTGTGTCTCCTTTCTTATTATCATTAGTAGAGGGATATAGGCCTATCTTTCATCTGTTCAAACTCAGCAAAGTTGGAAACAGATATTTTGTTAAAAGTAATTCCTTTTTGTAAATTAATTTCTATCTGCATTGCCCTGTGACATTTTCATCCCCACCAAGAACACTTCTGAAGGCTGCAGAATGTGAAACATGCACAGATTGTGCCTTTGACGTTAATTTCAAAAGGAAAGCAATAATGAATGTCTTTAGACGTCTTTAGAATATATCATTATTGCTGTTTGTTACCTGAGGAAAGTTTCTTAGGTGCAATTAAGTCAGAATTTGTATGTTTTCTTGAGAAAAGCATGTCCTGAACTTTTCTGTTACCAAGTTTTTATTACCTTTCATGGTTTACTCCCCGCCTATGTAGGCTAGACTCTTTCAGTTTCCCATCCACCATGTAATTTTCGTGTCTATAATGAGACTGGCTCTATGGGAGATGACAGCATCTGATGGAGTAGCTGTCCTGTCCAATGCTCCTTGCTCCATGTTGCGGTGGCTGCTGGGAGGAAGCATTTCCCCACAGCCTTCCAAGTCTTTTCCCTACTTCTGTCTTATCTTCTGGAGAAATCATTGGAGCATGTTTTCTGTAATAAACCACAGGAGGATTGAGTGAAGTGTCCTCTAAATGGGATGATAATTTAAAATTACTTAGAGACTTCAGTTAATGCAGAACACAGCTTTGTGTTTCCTTAGCCAGGCTAATCTCGGGGAGCTTGTTCCTCCAGTGTGCTTGAGCCAGCATGTTTAATGTCCTTAGAACTTCCCAGGCATCTGGAGACATCCAATTTTTCAGGTACTCCGTAGCAGCTTGCGTCTTGTGTTCTTGCCTGTGCCTCTGCCACTGTGCTGCAGTTCAGTGTGGTGGAATCCTGCTTGAATTGCCTTGCAGTGGTTCTTGGTGGGGCTGAGCCCTGCGGTGTCCTGCTCTCAGACCAAGCAGGGATCCCAAGCTGTGTTGCAGGAGCTTGCCCTGAGGTAGGGTGGTGGATTTTGCTTCTGAGTGATTTTAAAAGATGAGGTTTATGGCTTTGGGGAATTTCTCAGTTTGCGCTGAATCTGTTTAGATTTATTGACATTTCTTAAATGAATTCTTGTACATTGAAGTTGTGGTTTTCAATACTTTGTCGCGGAGAATTACCTAAAAGTGGGCAAGACACATCGTATGGTTGTTCTTACTTCAGACTTGCATTACGAAATATGTCAGGTTTCCTCAAAGAGCTTTCTGTGAACCCTGCCTGCCATATGAAATGAAGGGGAATGCAAAAGCTTTCACTCTTAGCAGTGGATACTCTGTTATCTTGTTGATACTGTCCAGTTGCTGGACATGTAGTGTAATGAAAGTACTTGTGGAATAAAGTATTGCTCAGGATTTTAAAGACTTCTGCTAGAAATAAAGATGAAACCAAGGAGAAGTGCAAGGGATTTTACGTTGTGTACCCCAAACCAGAGTAGTAGCTGTCTGTAGCAGGGATGTTACAGTCATTGGTACTATTTTTCTGATGAATACAGTGTAGATTTGATTGTTTTTCATGCAACAAAGTTAACTAAGTATTTTTCTCCTCAAACTTTCAATAAAAAGCTTCTAGATGACCTGAGTTTACTTCTGTTTGGTTTGCATCTTTTTTCTGCTATCAGAGTGAACAAATACCACCTTTTTTTTTTTTTTTTTTTTTTTTTTTTGGTGGAAAGTCAAGATTTCCAGAGAGTATTTACAGATTCAGGGTGGAACCTATGTTAGAAATTAGATTTTAGAAAGCAAGGTTAAGCTCAGAGAAAGCGCTCTATCTATTTGAATTTCAAATACTGATACTTGCAGCAAAAGTTTGAAGTCTCCAGATGGGGTATGAGGCTTAGAAAGGGTTCGTTTAAAAGTTCAGAAAGTTTGCATTTCAAAAAGTTCAGAAAGTGCAAATTTCAAAAGTGGTGAGATTTAGCTAATAGTTCACAAACAATGTCAGCTAATTTTGCCACAAGTTATTTCAGCTGCTAGGAGTAGGGCAGAAGTTCTTCAGAAACAAAGTTAATAAGTCAGATTCCACGCTGAACAAATTAGGTGCCAGGCCACAGATTTAAAGGTTGCTGGGTTTGTGAGAAGTGGGAAGGAAGAAGTTGGTGGAGCTCCCAACTGGCTGCTAGAAACGCTTGCAGTTCAGTGCAGCTGGTGGTGTCTTTGTGGCAGTGACAAGTGTGAGCTGAACCCAGGGGGCTCAGAGGCAAGAGCGATGGACTTCTGTTGGTTGTACAGATTTTTTACCACAGAAGGGGATGTCCAGATGCAGTATTTCTGAAGATAAATATTATTGTCTCTCCATTTACTGTTCTGAAACAGATGGATCCAGCAAAGTCTTGCAAAGCAGTAGGTTTCTCTGGTGTATATGTGCTTCTCTACATGAAAATAAGTTTTTACAAAGGTGATTCAAAATCTAGTGAAACTCTATGGAAACAGATAAAGAATATTCAAGTGTCCTGAGTCAGATGGGAAACTGACAGTTTCAAATGAATTTTGAAATTGTAATTTGAACTTGGGTAAAGCATTCACATCAGCCTGTTATCCAGTATTAAGGAAATGCAGTTCTGTTAATCAGTGCTTAATATATTTATTATAGGCATGCACTCATGTCTTGCCTTTCCCAGAACAGATGTTTTTAAGTGTACTTGAAATGTTTTCCTCATGTCAATTTATTTGCAGTTTGAAGTTTTTCTTTTTTCTCCAGTACAGCCTTATTGCCTCCTAGTGTGTGAAACAGGTATTATTTTCAAAGTTTTAAAAATATTTCCCCTTGTTTTTTATTTCATCAGTGTATATTATCATTCTTTTCATCAGTTGTCCATGTTGCCAGTGTGTGGAGGGAAACATTTGATACAGATCTTTGAAATGCATTAAACCAGTTACAGAATTTTCAGATAATTTTTTTTGTTTGTTTTTAGTACATGCATCATGAATGAATCTGCCTCTAGTGGAAATGGTCAGGAGTTTGATGTATTTAGTGCAATGGACTGGAAGGATGGCATAGGTACTTTGCCAGGAAGTGACCTAAAGGTAAGATATGTAATTTTTTCAATACGTGAAATAAAAATGTTAAATGACAAAAGAATGCATTTGAAAACCTGGTGTGTAGGTATCTGCTTTTATGAATAAAACATGAATCTGCAGTTCTGAGTTAAGAGACTGTAGCCTGTTAGGTTTTAGCTCTGGAGTTTCTTGATTCAGTTTGTGGTGCTGGCACAGGCAGCCGTCATCCCCGTAGGAAGGCATAAATTAGCACTGCCTCACTATACAGACAGAATTAATCAAATGCACAAAATCCCAAAGAAATCTCAAACGTGTGAAAATTTGGTCCACTTAGAGCATTATATTACTGTATCACTAAGAATTTTCATACTGTCATTGACTCTCATGGTCTTACATTCTTAGTTCTTTCTATTTCTGAAAATAGTTTATTTTTGCTGTGCTTTTGTCATGTGGGTGCCTAGAAAAATGAATAAAGTGAATACTTCTGAGCTTGGTAGAGTTTAGAAATTTGAATTATATTGGAGTAGTAGTTTTGCTCACATTTTTCACATTGGTTGAGTTTCCTGAAGTAAATTGTAACTATCTTACGTTGTTTCCAGATTCTTTTTTTTTATCTCGTACTTTCTACTGTGTTGTCAGAAGGTGTCCTTTGCTGTGCTTGCAGTTTTGATATTAGAGACTGTCTTGTACCTATTTCCTGTTGATTAAAGTCAATATTTTCATATAATTCAAACTAATGTGGTTTGCTCGTAGTTTATTTTTTGGAAGGAGTCTCACAAGAAAATGTGTGGCATTTAAAACAACTTTTTATCTTTTGGTGCCTGTGATAGGATTTCTGTTGTTGAAGTAAAGAGTCAAAAAACATTTGAAATTCAGGACGTACATGTCCTGAGTGTGTTTTTCTGTTGGTATTTGGGTTGTTTCTTTGTTTGTTTTGTTGTTTTGTTTAAATTTTTTTTTCTAGTCACAGAACAGTAGAATAAATTTGCAGAATAGTTTGTTTTGTAGAGGACTTCAGGCCACCACACAGACTGAGTACCCCAGACCCCAGGGTCGCCTCAGGGCATGTTAGATCAGGTTGCTCAGGATTTGGTTATCTCCAGGGTTGGAGATACCACAGTCTCTCTGGGCAACTTGTTCCAGCATTTGTCTCCACTCATAGTAATTTTTTCCTTTTATGGATACGTTGTTGGAATTTCTCCTTTTGTAGCTTATGCCTGTTGCCTCTTGTCCTCCTACTGTGCACATCTGAGAAGAACCTGGCACTTTCTCCTCTGTATCTGCACATGAGCTGCTGGAAGGCAGCAGTAAAATCTCTCCTGTTCTTAAGACTGAGCAAATGGATTCACTCAGCTTCTTGCTGTCATCTGCACAGCCCCTACCTGGTTTGGTGGATTTGCTCCAGCGTGTGAGTGCCTTTCTCCTGCTGGACGCAGCAGCCTGCATATGCTCCCATCAGCATTATTAAATAGAGGAGAATGATGCATTCCCTTGTCCTGCTGGCTGCCCTCTTGCTCAGGCAGCCTGGGGTGCTCCTGGCCACCTTTGCTGCCAGGGCACTTTGCTGATTCATGTTCAGCTCCCAGGTTTTCTGCAGAGCTGCTCTCAGATAGCCAGCCCTGCTCTGACTAGCGCACGTGGATGCTCTGTTCCAGGTGCAGGGCCTGGTGCCTGCATTGGTGGACCTTCATGGTGTCTTGTTAGCCCATTTTCTTCAGCATGTTGAGGTCTGTCTGAACAGCAGCCGTGCCCTGCAGTTTATCAGCCATTCCCTTCAATTACAGTTTGCTTTTCCTGCCTGTACACATAGAGAAGCCTTTCTTGTTGTCTTTGCTAGTTTGCTCTCTGAGTGAGCTTTGGATTTCCTAATTCCATAACTGTACACTACAGCGATGTCACTATATACCTTGTCTATAAAGTTGCCTGTTCCACATTCTGCTTACCTTCTTTTCCTTTTTGAAATAAGTCAGGAGTCCCTTGTTCATTCATGTTGGCCTTCATCCACATTGGCTTAACTTCTTGCATATTGACATGCCTCATTCTCCTGGTGTGAAGTCCCTGGAGAGAGAGACAGATTTCCTGGGCCTGTTTACCCTTTAAAACAGTCTCCAATGTGATCCTGCCAAGCAAATCTCTGGACAAGCCAAAATATGCCTCCTCTGAAGTCCAGTGCTGCTGTTTCAGTATTTATTTTGCTCGCTTCTTTCAGGATTTCAGACTTCACCCTCTCATGGTGATGATGATAGCCAAGGCTATGATGAGCTTCTACATGACTGAACAGTTGTTTCTGGTTTTTTTTTTTAAATCCAGGCTTTTAAAATTTCTTTCTATTTTAATAAGCAACATTGTGTGAAAGGGAGCTGTAGTATTGGAATATTTGAGGAATACAAAAGGGAACAGTGCAGGAAAACATCATAATCTCATATAAATCACTGCTTTCTGCTTTTTTCAGTTATGGTTACCCTATGTCAAACAAAACTGAAGCAAAGTTTGAGTCACTAATTAGTGGAGGAATGGGAAAGTTTCTATGCAAAGTGAGGGGAAGAAACTGGGAGGTAGCTCAGGGTAATTTCAAGAAAACATGTAAGAGGATTCTTAACTATGTCCTTTTCAGGAAAGCATGAGCTTTATTTTAAGGCTGCTCTTTTGGTTTGTTTATTTATTTATTTTAATTTGAAAACAAACATATATTTGATTCTTGGACAGAGATTCTTTCTTTGGTCCAAGCATTAGGGAAGGTGCGTTCAGAGGTGCAATAATAGTCTATCCAGAATGGTGAAAGATACAGAGTATTGGCCAGGCAGCTCCTCATTGGGTTATTATTTAGGAGGTTTGTTTGCTTTTTTGCATTTTTTTAAATACAAGAGCAAGAGGTTGAAGGGATGAAATTGAAATGGAGCCATTTTAAAGACTGACTGAAGGACCTTCTAACAATGTAGAATTAGCCTGAGGATGTCACTGTACCAGGGAGCATCAAGACTGAGTGAGAGGCTAGGTGTTTACACGGATACCAAGACAATTTGAGCTGTTAAAATAGTAGGGACTTTTAAGTTTTTATGATAATTGCAATAACTTATATTTCAGGACTGCATTTAAATACTGATGGTTAAAAGGGTGGCTAATCACTTGAAACTGTGATCATGGAAGGTATGTTATGGTCTTTGTGGAATTCTCAGAATGGGGTTAATGAGGATTATTTACCTGAACTGTCCTGACCACGGAGTATTTTACTGTTGTATCCTTGACCTAAAGAAAATGACATCATGTAGCATATTGTAAGCTTGCTTGTTTCTTTCAAAAATTATAATAGACTTGTTTCACTAAAGGAATCAAACCATTGTCATGTATTTACATTGAAATGCGCTTGAAATATCTGGTGAAAACACTGTAAGAGCAAGATACTCAAATACAAATATTCTGTTTTTATGGCTTGGTAATAGATTAGAGTGTCTGAGGTGTTTTATAACAAATAATATGCAATAGTTTAAATATCAGTTGCAGACAATATGTTGCTTAAATTCTCACGTTTAGTCTTTTCCTAAAATGTTGGGGGAAATTGTCTTTGTACAGTCAGATTTGGTTAACTAGATTGTATGAGCATATTAAGTTAAACCTCTACCAAAATGTTGAAATGCTGCTTTTTAATATAGACATTTTAGGGACTTACCTACTTGAAGTCCTTATTTTTAGTCATATAAATCATACAGCATTTGCTTGTTTATACTGCTTGCATGATGAAGTTTCATGCTTATTTTAACATATTCATGTTTTAAGAAATCTCTTTCCTGGTGTGCTGTGGCAATGAAACAGAGCCTGGGATTATCAAGCAAGTATATGTGAGCAACCATTCTTTTTAGAACCACTTCATTTTTGTGAATATTCGTTCTTGGATGACTAAAGTTGATAAAACACTATTCTAAGTAGAGCAAAATGTTTCTTGAAACATTTAAGAGTAACTTTTCTCAATATTTTCTTATAATTTCTTAAATCTAACTTTTCTTATGATACAGAACATCTAAATCAGAAATAGATACTTGGATTATTTCTTTTTGTTATGAAGGCAGTTTCATGCCTACCAGACTTCAGTGAGATTGGCTGCACCAGGGGGCACTCACTTCCCAGTCTAATCAAAACAAGAGAGCCAAATCAGATACCAAGCTTCTGTACTCAGCCATGCCACAGTCTCTTATTCTTGCCTCTGTTTCTATGCCAGTGAAATGCTGAAAATGTAATAATAATAATCCAAGTATTCTTTTCCTATGACACTGGGCACTCTTAATATTTAGAGTTTTGTCACTTGTAAGGCTGTGGAAGTACATTCTCATACAGATTTTGTTTAAAATCTTCAGCAAAAATAGTTAACACTTGTTGAACACTGCTTTGAGCATGCTGTGTGACAGATAAGTAGTGAGTAGTTGTGGAAAATGCTAGAATTTCAAATTACACTGGGAATAGGGAGAATTAAAAATTGTACAGTATGATGCACTGAAGACTGTGAACAAAAATTTTAGCATTGTATATTAGTTCTTTCAAGATGTTTAAATAAAACAGAAAACTTGAATTCCAGTAGAATTTAAAATAGTTTACAAATTACAGAATGCCTTCATGTGGCAGGCAAAGTAATGTATGCTCATCTGAAAAACATCAGTGCTTACCAGTTATTCTGCCTGGTGTGAATGTAAATGTGAAATACTCCTCTTCTTTCTCTCTCTTTTTTTTTTTTTTTGAATCTCTGTGCTGAGTGCACACAGTAACACCATGGCTTCAAGATTTAAATATACTCATTAAATTGGAAAAGCTGTAATAATTTACAGTCACTTCCTACTGCAGTGACAGAAGTTTATGAAGTACTTCTTAATGCATTTTCTAGTGCTGTGTTTGGAAAGTGAGCAGTTGTATACTGCGTGGACAGAATTTTGGTTGTTATTTCCAGCTTGCCAATTGTACTTGAACATAAAGAAAAAGAATTAAAATTTGATGATGAAGAAATTAACCTGTAAATAAAGTTGGGCAGCAAATATTGTAGACAACAAACTAGAGAAGTGGAACTGAATGGTGGAATAATGGCCAGTGGTGTTCGGTATTTCCAGCAGTGCTGTAAAGAAGGTCACAGTGATTTGGATTGCTGTGTTTCTGGATGCAGGGGTGCAGCAACTCAAGGCGGTAAAGTACATCCTTCCACCTGCCTGTTCTGAAGCTGCATTCAAGCTTGCCTGAGTTAATTAACAATTTGAGAACAACTTCTTTTCCCACACTGTTGCAGAAACATCATTAGTGTCTCAGGCAGTAAGTTAGTACAGTACTTTCTCAGTGCAAAGCTGTTCCTGTTCCCACACGGTGGCATGTGCTGCACTTTGAGTCCGGAGGGGCAGGGAGAGTCCGTGGGAGTGGTGTCCCTGGGAAACATCAGCTACCCGTGAGTGGTTAAATCACTGCTGGCACTGGGAAGGTGCTGCTCCAGAGAGAGGATGAATTCTCTTCAGGGAACATGGTAAAGAGTAGCACAGGGAGCAGAGAGCAAGGTAGACAGGGTATTTCTCTGATTATGTGTGAGCCCTAGCAGATCTACCTAGTGACCTGGTCCTTTCCTCGTGAAATTAACTTTATTCTGTTGCAATTTAATGTAATTAATTAGCTCTTGTTCTGCTTTGTTGCCAGAGATTTCTGGTTAAAACTTTGCAATGGCATAAAATGAGTCAACCTTATGTAAGAAATGATAAAAAAAGACCAAAAAGGAAATTTCACTATTAAAATTGTTAAAACTACAGAGGCAAGAAATGCTGGTTTTAGGTTTGCCTTTGGATTGTTATTTGGGTTTCCTATTGTGTAGTCATGGTAGTCTTCCCTTAAGTGATCACATGCTATTTTACCACAAAATCTCTTGTGCCATTTGCTGTAGATGCTGTTAAACTTGTAAACAGCTGGGCAGAAGGCTTCAGGAAGGAAAAGGAATTGTTCAGTGATTATTGCAGGTAAATCCCACACAGGAAAGCTTAGCACTGCACTTGGTTCTGCCACAGCTTTCCTGCGCAGTGCTGAACAACTCACTGGAACCAAAATTTTGGCAGGTAGCCATTTTTTATTTGTTGCTAGCTTGGACTTCCCATGAGATATTAGTGTTTTGTATTTAGAAATATTCTGGCCAAAATAATTCGGAGCCAGGGTTGCCTTGTAGGTCAACTTCTGGATCAATAAGCGTCATCTTGGCAGGCCTTGACTTCTGGCTCTGCTGCTGATTTATGTGTCACCTTAAGAAAGTCTGTTTAGCTGCAATTTCCTACTCAAGTGGAGATAATAAGGCAGACTGAGTTTGCAGTGTAGCGAAATCAGTGGGAAGCCCTCTGGTACTGAGATAATTCTTGAGCACTTGAAGCAGGATGGGGGGGTTTGGAAGAGCCTGAGGAGTGTCTAAGAATAAAGGAGATAAACATTACTGCAGACAAGACTGAGGTATTGGTATATACTGTGGAAATGTCAGTCTTTCTTGCTAAAGGTATATGTTTTCTGATGGTACCCAAGCTTTCTGTTCAGCAGTGATGAGAGAATGCTCCTATTACTTTTATTTTTGGAAGGATATTATTTGATAGCAATCCCTTCCTGCTTGTGCCTGTCCAGATAGGAAAAAAAACCTTTCCTTTTGGATGCAAATTGTTCTCTCTTCTTTGTTACTTCAGGATTAGCCTATTGCAGTGTTACTGAAGCATCTTAAAACCAATCCAAGTTAAAACCAATCCAAGATTGGTGGATATGCTTGACTTTCTTGCTGACAGCATCGTTCCAGTGAAAGTAGGTCTGGCCTTGCCCTTCGGTCATGGTGAGGAATTTAATCTCTGCTGATTATGATTTAGGTGATACCCTGTGATCCTACCTAAGTTGTTTGTCTTTTGCCATACTTGCAGAATAGCAGTGTGCAGGCAGGATCACTTCTCATCATTAAAGAAATGGAATTGTCAGGTGCAGGAACACATTTCCCCAATATTCTCTATCCCTGAAAGAGTCAAAATTTTGTGACGAGGCAAGTGTGAGGGGTCACATGGTTACTGAGTGCTTTAAAATAATTTGGGAGCAGAGTACTCAGAAGGATGAAGAGCTAGCAAGAGAGGGTTTTTTTCTTTTTTAAGTGGCTGAGAACAGAGATTTTGTTTCAGGAGTTACTTTGCACTGTATTGTAACAGTAATTGCTAGACTGCCTAAAGCTTTTTTCGATACATATTCTTTGTTGTTGGTTTGTTGGTTTTTTTTAAGAGAATAAGCAGTCATTCTGCTTTCAAACCATGTAGAGTAAATAAGACTGGCTTTACTGCTTGAAGAAAGAGTATAAAAATACCAACAGCTGCCTCATTTTTCTGAATGCTATCCAGCCCTTGCCTGGGGCAGGGGTTCTGTGGAAAAAAATAGTATGTGATTGTGCATGTAAAGAGTGTATCACACACACAAGGAAGAGAGGTCTTGTTAAATGGGCAAGCTCTGGTATTTAATAACTTATTCAACTTAAGTAATATGTAAAAAATAGTTTGGCATGTAGCAGGATGTGGTTGGACAATTCAATAGTGACAGATGATTCCTTCGCTTTAAAGAGACAAGAAGCTGTAAAATGCCAGGAAAGCTCTGATTTATTTGAGCAGTCCCACTGAAACCGCTGTGACTAAACGGTGATTAACATTAAGAATGATGATAACTTTGTGCTAGCCAGAGATCAGAGTGCAGTTCTTTGGCTTGTATCACTGAAGTGCCAGGTGTCAGTCTTGACAAACTGGTGTGTAATTCTGCTGCTTTAAGCTTAGCTGCTTCATAGGCATAAAGATCATTGAACATTTACTCAATCTATTTCTGTTTTAGATAATAAAATTTTTGCAGGCTTCTTCTGAGCTTGTCCGCAGTCACTGTTGTGCTGTCAAGATATATTTTATTGCAGAAGTTATTGTCAGAATGCAGCAACAATTGTCTTTATTGCAATGAACTCTTTGTCCTTATCTTGCCCAGTAGATGGTAGTGTTGGCTGATTTTTCTAATTTATTTTAAAGCTGTGCATTAACATATGTGGGGGTTTTGTTCTACTCTTTTTTCTTTGCACTTCAGTTGTTCTTCCTTTTTCTTTGTTTTTATTTGTCAGTTCTCCCAAACAATAATTTTACTGTATATAAAACAATAGCAACCTTTATTCTGATTTGATATCTGTGGGAACTGATGAGATCTTTTACATACTTAAGAGAGCACAAGTAACATACTGATAGTCTGATCTGTGTTGCTCTGAACTGGACACATGTAACAGTGGGGACTTAATTTGAAACTGGATTGTATGTATTTGTTCCCAACAGGTTTGAGTTGATAAGAATTAATCTACAATACGATAGACATTTTGCATGGTTTGCAATTTTTTTTCATCCCACTTCAACACTTTTATGAAATGTGGAGAAAGAGAACTGAAAGCCCTTTTAACATTTAATTACCCCTACATAAAACTACAGCGTCTTTCAGCCAGCAAGATAAGGCAAAGAACTTCCATTAGAAATGGAAATGCTCTAAACCCACTGGAAGAGAGGCAGCAGCACTCTACTTGTGGTGTTATGCTTTGTCATGTTCCCTGGTTCGGCACAGTACATGATGGGCCAAGAAGGACAGGCTGAACAAGAAGATGGAGCACAATTCCGTAAGAACAGAAGTACCTTGTGCTTAGCTTAATGAAATCAAGTTTGGCCTGGTACATAATTCCTTGCTTTATCATGTACCAAGAGAGTAAATGTTAGGGTACTGCAGCTATGTAATCCATAGGGTAATGTGGCTTAAGAATACTATGAATACGTGGGAATTAAAACACTAAAGGAGGTTTTTCAAGGAAGAAATTCAGGAGTGGACTTTCAATAGAGACACTGGTAACAGAAAATCTGGCTGCTTCTGAGACTATTATTTATGAAATACTTTGTGTGATACTATTGCTTTAAGCAGACAAAGGCTTCATATCAGTGACTTATGAGACTTGTTCCAGTCCTGTGTAAAGTTTCATACAATATTAATTTTTTTGAAAATGTTTATTGAAAGTAATTTTGGTCCCTGTGGAAAAACTTAGCATGAAAGGCAGAAATGGTTCAAAAAGTATTGATAATGTTTGATTATTATTTATTTAAGCCTTGGCGCTTCCCTCGGTATGTTCTTCATCTGTTGAATAAATACTGAAATGTTTCTGGTGGTAAAATTAGCAGTCTGAAGCTGAAGTTTTAGTATATCATTTCCCAAGAACCTGAAAATGTATCCCAGCTCTGAGTGGATGGAATCTCTAATGGTGTTGAAATGGAAGCTACTGTTCTTGATCCTTGTGGAAACTGCAGACAAGACAGCTGAGTAAATTCTGTGTTGTATACTTATCTGCTAGCAGCTGGACTTGTCCTACCAACTTAGTTACAATATATTTGTATTAAAAGAATTGCAGTTCCTTGAACATGTGTATTTTTGCCCTCGTTGCCCACCTGTACATGAAACTTTGGAATTTAAACTTTCTATCCAAATGTTATTTTTATTCCTGTTTATGATACTGTGAATTTGCTCAGGAAAGCTGTTGAGGTTTCTTTCTCTTCTTTGTTGCTGTCTGTTCTTTTAAGTCCATTGGCTCCATAGCGTGGGGCAGAAAATTATCTTAAGAGGTTACTTAAAATTTGCCAGCAGGCATTTGGCAAAAGTCAAGTGGATTAAATTTATACCCAATAAGCCATATAATTTATTCTCTTTAAAACACTGAAGTGACAAAAATATGGGGGTTTTGGTGAATTTATTTGTAAAGTACTTGGTAACGGCCTGACTTTGTTTCCATCAAGAAGAATTTTACTGTCTGATGCAATGAAGGCAGGTTTAAGGGAAATCCCTTAATCCAATGCAAATTTCTGTATTTACTTAGGGAGTTCTGTGACTTGAAACAAATTTTTAGTTCTCGGAAAACTATGGATCCATCCTCAGAAGTTAGCTCAGTGGCACTGTTTCTTTCCTTCTGTGTCACCTGCTGTGAAATTCCAGACTGTCAAGACGTCTAGGGAAGTGTCTGGGAGGACTGCTCTTACTGTGTTTTGGCTTGGAGGAAATATAATGGAGCCTTTGCTTTTAGGTTTTCTGTTGCCTACTTTCTAAGTAGAAGAGACTCACAAATGTGTTGAATTTTTTTCATGGGCATATAAACCACCATTAATCTAGATCCCTTTTTTGTCATGATTCCAGCAGTAGACACTAGTTGGCATGTTGCTCTGGCAGCTTTTTCCTGTGATGATTTCGTGCAGCGTGCTGCTTTGTACATCTATTTATACTGTTTTTAAGCAATTAGCCTTTGTCACAAGTTGTCCTGTCTTTTTCTCTCCCAAGCTAAAACCAGAGTATGACTCCCCAGGTCTGAGGTGTTGTTCTGGTTAGCTGCAAAGGGCTTGGCATATACATTAGTGCTGACGCTGTTGCTGGGGAAAGAGGCAGTGAGAGCAGACATGAATTCAAGTTTGCATCCAAACAGGAGCTGGAGGCCTCTGGCACTGGTAAAGGGGAGGCTGCAGGCAAAAACAGGAGTTACAGTGATCAGTGAGGCAGTGCCCAGTCAGACTGTTGTGCCCTTCCACCTGCTAAGGCAGTGGCAAGTTGTTACTCCCCATCACTGAGAGCATCTTAGCATGGTGACCTGACTGTTGAAGAGCTTTCACTTAGTGGTTCAGCTCTTGCTGCTGTCAACAGCCTCCAGGGAAAGGGTACTTCCTTAGAGTCATCTGTCTTCCATTGTTTGGTGCCTCTCAGTCAGCCCTCTGGAGCCAGAGGGGCTGGCAGGTCACTGTGTCACCTGGGGTGATGTCCTGGCACACCCCAGGAGGCCCCGGTGAAGGAGGAATGGGTGTGTGGTGTCAGGGCTGGACATTGATTGAATCATGCAGAAATATCCCAGGTATTTCAGTATCCCAGGACTGTTCAGAAACACCTTTGGTGTGTGTGTGTGTTCCAGCTGTTTTATTATGAAGGTGTGGGAAAATGTTTCCAAGAGTTGGTCAGGAACCTCCCTGTGCCTGGTAGGCTGCAGCAACCTGCAGGTGTCTTGGCCCGTGTTCACAGCTTGCCTGCTGTGAGGCAGCTCTTGCAGAGCTGGAGCTCTTGAAAGCAAGGAAGGTTTTCCCTCTGGCATGCACCTGTTGCAGAGGCAACAGAGCACCAATAGCAAAAATGAGCTTAACCAAAATAGGAACAAGACTGAGTCCGTAAGTCAGCTGTAAGACTCTTCTGAATAGTAACTCTGCTGCTTTTCTTTGGGTGGAACAGCGTGAACATCTCTCCACAAGCTGAAGTATCAGCATGTGGTGTTTACTGCATTTGGTTGCCTTTCAATGTTGAACTCAGGATGTTTCAGTCCAGATAGATTGATCTGAAAGTTTGTCCATGCTTTCATGTCTGTTGTGAGCATAGCTGATCACAGGTAAAACATCTTTGCTCCAGACATCATATGATTGTGTGAGGGCCTCTTCTTCCTTTCTCTCCCTTGGCTTATTATTTCTTAGCTGTTCACATTCCTTAGCACCTGTTGGCTCTTTGTAAATGGTAAGGCTGGAAGGACTGTATCAGTGAGAGCACACTGCTGTGGGGTGTGTATATGGTGTCACCTTTGCTTCCAGCCAGAATGGCTTCTTTTCGGTACTGTACCATTGCAAGGTCCAAAGTGAGTGGGTGTGATGTGTTCAACAGCTTCTGGAGGCACAGAGAGGGCCAGTGTAATGCCAGGCAATTATTCCCTTTCTCATTTTCCCAGGGTAAATTTGCCTGACCAGAGAAACAGAAATAGCCTTCATGCTACTGCCTTGAAGGAGTATTCTCTCTGGTGGATGCTGGAGAGCTTTTAAAGACTCTCTCAGATGCAATTTTTCCCGATGAAAGCTGTTGGTGAGGGCACCACACTGATAAAGACCTGTTGTCTGTGGCAGAGGCACCCCTTTGCTGTTCAGAGCAAGGGACAGGGACAAAACACTGCCTTGAGCTGAGCCCGTGCAGCCAGCTGGGCCTGCAGAGCACGCAGTGCCTGGGAAGCAGAAGTTATTTTCATGTGGTAGTGCTGTAATCGCTACGGCACTGGGAAGAAACTTTTCTGCTGGCAGCAGGACGGCTGTAACTCGCAGTGCTCCAGTGTAAGCACAGCATGGGGGTATTGTTGAGCCTTGTGTCTGGCTGACAGTAATATCACATTCAGCGTGTAATTAAACACCTCATAAACTGCCTGGAGATGTTTGTTTATGTGCACTTTATAGTGGAGAAGTACTGTGTTTTCAGAGGATGCTGGAATTTCAGTACTCTGTGAAGCATTTGGTGTGTGATGTTCATTCAAGTCCCTTGTCCTCAGAAAGAATACTCAGTGTCTGGAGTGTGTTATTTTGCTGTCAATGAAAAACATATGGTTAGGGGATGTTCCCATGAATTTCTGTTCCTGTTTTTTTTTTTTTTTATTTTTGTAAATTAGATACTGATCTGTATGTGGAGGCATCTGTATTGGCATCTATTGCAAATGAATATTTATAGATATCAAAATGAATTCACATTTGGTTTGATAGAAACAAGAAGAGCTTGTTTTGAATTCCATGGGGATAAGCAGAAATGCAGAGAAAATAGGCAATGTGGTGACGACACCATGTAAAAACTATATAGAATAGAAGATACTCCAAGAGGCTTCTAGTAAATTTTTACTATGCTCTATGCCATTTGCTTTGTCTTACAGTTTAGAGTCAATGAATTTGGGGCCCTGGAAGTGATTACAGATGAAACTGAGATGGAAAGTGTTAAAAAAGCAACTGCTACCACAACCTGGATGGTTCCAACTGCTCAAGAAGGTCAGTTAAGAGGCAGTAAACATTTTCTGTGGTAGACTGTAGTTTCTTCAATGTATCAACTTTCCTTAAAACCTGCCTCCAGGATTTAAAAAAAAAAAAAAACTTACTTGGCTTTAATGGACAGAGTTCATCTCTCATTAAGTAACCTGTTCTTGGGATGTAAATAAGTATGAAAATAGATTTATTTCAAGTTAAAAGGAAATAATTCCACTGTTAAACATCTGAAGTTTAATTACAGCCACGATTTATTCCTTACAGTTAATTTAGGATTGGTATTTTCCCGCTATTTAATTTGCAAAATAGTATCTTTCTTCAAATTACTGATAATTTTTTAGAGGTTGTTTTTGTTGAGCTGGTTCTCCAGACTGCCCACAGACTTTACTAACTGCCCAGAGTTCATTTGTGCACTGTGAAATGCCTTCGTATGATCCACTCAGCTGCCACCACCGATGTCAGTGCCAGATGTGCAGTGTGTACCCACATAGAGATGCCTTGCTCCTTCCAAATGTGCTTCTGTGCAGTATTAAAATCAGTGTGTAGAAACAGTTTTTGTTATCTTAAATGGTAAAATTCTAAGAGTAGTAATATCTGTCTACCGGATAAGGTGTTTCCTGGATTTAAAATACTGAAGTAAGAAACACCTGTTTTGTTCAAGGAGGGTTGGTTTACGTGGTCATAAATTACTGCAATCATTTTACACTGACTCCAGTAATTATGGAGTAGCATGAAAGAGAATATCACAACTGTTTTTGCGATTATTGACAACTACCTATCCTTGTTGATATTAAATTTTATCAACTTTATTTTAAAATATGCATTCTTTAAGTCCTTTGAAAACCAGACTTTACAATTTTTGCTTAATAGTCATCCCTATAACTGTGAGAAGCGAAGTCAGTGAGAGCTTTCCTTTGCTGCTCCCTCCCCATTAGATCATAATTGTCATGTGGAACATTTACAGTGGTGGGAAAGTAGTTTGCCACCCAACCCCAAGCCCCAAGGTCTGAAGCTCCAGACCACAGTTAATATGTTCTGTAGCAAGGCTGTGATAGTTAATTCAAGTTTCAAATCTGTGGTGAGAGTAGCAACACTGTGATAGCCTAGTAGCACAACAGGTTTTCTGCTTCCGCTGAAAGATCACAGTTACCCACAGTAAAGCTTGCAGCTGCATCCCCTACAGTCTGACAAACCTAAACAAAAAATTGTGTTTCTACTGAGTTAAACTGTGTTTATGGACATATAAATGTATCAGGTAAGCATTCTGCTACTACTTTACACTGTCCTTGATTAATTTAGTGCTCCCTAAAAGCAAAAACATTGCTAAAATTTTCCATTGTGAGAGGAAATAGTTGTTTTGAGCCACTTATGATGCTGATGTGTAAATATAACACACATTATATATTCTTCTAGGGGAGATAGCCTGCATGCAAGAGTTCATTTGACTCTGCTTTCAAAGACAGTACAGTGCTTAAGCAAAATATATAGTTTGTGACTTGAAATGTGGCTTTCAGGCTGGTGCAAAGACAGCAACCTGCTTTAGAGGTTGGAGTACTTGACACTGCTTCATACTTGTGAGGGAAAGAAACTGCATTCTCTCCTAGATATAGCCTCTCCTAGGCTATATGTCTGTTGTGGGGAAATTGCAGCTTAGGATGAGTGACTAACTTAATATTTGAAGGTGCTTTGTTACGAGTTCAGTGATTTTTCACTTCTGGTGGACCTCAGGGAGGTTGAGCAGTAGCTGTTGCTGCTAGAGACTGCAGAATTCACTCAATGGTTTGCTTCCAGAAATAATTTCACCTAATGAAAGATAACTGCCCCCCAACCCTTTTCTCCCAAATATAGGTATAGGCATATCAGCAAGAGATGAGGTCATGGATTCTGAGCAGTGATGACTCTGTGGGCAGTCAGTGGCACCTGTCACAAAATTCAGTCCTTCCACGAGCAGCCACATCAAGCCATGACAGAATCATAGAGTCAATGGGTTCCTCGCTCCTGCTGCAATATGAAAACCCAACTTGCTTGTCAGTAATATGAGCCTCATACAAACACTAACTCCTAGTTCTTCATTCTGACAAGAGTGGTGTGGCTGATGTTTTTCTGTTTGCTTGGCAAGGTCTGCTGAGGGTGGCTGGAAATGTATCACCTCTACCTAAGTGAAGTTAACTTTTGTCATTGTGCAGCCTTTTCAGAAAGGACAGGGATCCCCACAAGGTTGAAGGAAACTGCAAAAGTGGATGGACTTGTTTTCTGTGAAAACTGTTACCGCTATGGTACCATAGAAGAATTTGTTCCTGAAGGGAAATTTTGCAGCCAGAAATGTGCCCAGCAAGTAAAAAACAAGTAGGTGCTATAATAAAGCATAGAAACAAAGAATTTAGCATAAATGCAGCATGAGAAAGAAGCGGTGGGATAAGATGTTCATAGTGGGACAAAGGGAGGTATTAAGCAGACAAATTTTGGTGTCACCATTGGTTTATAATGTTCTTTCACTGTTTTTTGTGTAAATGCCGTAACATTTGGTTTTGTCTAACACTGACATTGAAGGCAGTCTTTTTTACTCAGAGTGTGCTGTGTTCTGCTGTCAGATGCAAGCAGTAAAACAGTCTATGGGATGCATGAATCAGTGTCAGACTCCCACCCTGTTTCATAATCTTTGGAATTAAGATAATCAGTAATGAGATGGTTGGGGTGGTAAGTTAATTATAATTAAGTGCAAGAGCTGTTTTATAGATGACAGTGAGTGAAAACATGAGCATACTGCAGTTTCTCAGTTCATTTTTCTCAGCTAGTGCATTTCATCTCATCATAAAAGCATGTTTGTGTTACTATGTCCATTCTGTATTGCATATTACTAGATTATGGCAGGTTTTAACATGCATGATTTTGTACATTTTCCTTCATTTTTACCTAATTGCTTCGAAGTTTTCTGATCTGATTTCTTGTTTAGCAATTTGTACAGTCACATAACAGCTTTCTCCAGTTGGATTTGTCAGACTTAACAATTACCTTTGCCTTCCTCTCTCTAAACTGCCCTGCAGTCCTAAACATTTCACAGTTTGCTTCTCCAAGAGACTTGATAGTACATGGAAAAAGACACACTGTTTAAAACATGTAGAGCTTGTTCAGCATAAGCTGACATCTTTCCTTTTGCAGTTGCTATTGTGTGTCTTTCATATTAATTCTTTTGACAGACTTAATTTTCAGTAGTATTTCTAAGAATGGATTTGGTATCATACGATGGGACCCACACATTTACTTGCTTTTTTTGCTTGTTTTATGAATATGAGAAGTGAAACAATATTGGCTTTGTGTCATTGTCTTACTCTTGTGACAGAGAACCAAAGGAGGAAAATCCCAGCATGGAATGCAATGGGGAAGATGACTCTAAAGGCATTCGGAAAAGAAAAGCCAAATTACCTCTCAAAGAAGAGTCCCGGGATAATGGGGAGAAGAAGGAAAATCCTGATGAAATTGTTAGTGTGCATCATAAACCCATTCCTGCAAGTATTTTGGTGGGAGTTTTGCCTTGTATTGCAATGTCAGTAGCTACATCAGTCCACAAAGAGAAGTGACTTCATCACTCTGTCAGAGCCACAATAAGTAGTTGGTTCATTTGCCAATTTAATTATGCCTCAGCAGTAAATTGTAATTAATGACAATGCATTGATAAAAGCTGTTTTTTCTCTCTTTTCCCTTCTTTTTTTAAGAACAGAACAAAAAGAATTTAAAGGAAAAATTGTGCCAACCTGGACTTGCCATGTCTTCAGTATAGAAAAACAGGAGTACATATTTCCCAGCACCTGTTACTTTGTCATTCTGCACATGAATAAATAACTACAGACCAATAATTTATTTACAAAGAAAGCTACACTACAGTTAAGAAGGGAATACTTTGGATTTTCTTAATCCAATTTTCCTTTGAAAATCATAGCCAAAAATTTGGTTTCCTTCTTGTGTTGCAGCGTAATGTGCTGTGTGGCACCTTTTGGTTTTTTTCCTTTTGGATTTATTCTTCACTTTAGAGAATTGTCTCGCATTGTCACAGTACCTTCCCATAATGTTTGTTTTCCTGTAATATTTGTTTTCTTCCCAATAGCTGTGACACTACTGGGGGGAGCACAGTTTTCAGGGAGAAGGGTAGAGTTCTGCAACCACCGAATTGTCAAAAGGCTGAAGACCCTGGAGTTGTCAGGAGGGAATTTGCAGCTCTCTGTGTAGCAGTATCTTAGGCAGAAGTCAGGAGACGCTTTGTCTCCATGCATCTGCCCTCTCAGATGAGTACTTACTCTGCTCAGGTGCTTGCAAAGCTGTTAATACACAAACAGTGAAATAAATAAAAAGGATCAATGCCATTTTATATTTAACAAAGGACCTGTACATTTGGGAAAAAAGCTGAGTACAGCTCTGATAGGTTTTCCTTTAAATTATTTTAGAAGCACGAACATACCAAAGATACTGTTATTTCTCAGTGTCTCAGCAAGGCGTGCTGAAGGCTTCCTGATCTGTCCCTGCATCAGGCTGAGTGGCTGAGTGCCAGGGTGTGAAAGTCCTTCTGCCTGTCATTTTCTGTGTCTTTGCTGTGGTTTGTCACTGATGGCTCACTTTGCTTCTATTAGACATCTGCACGTTTGTTTGAGGTAGGAGAGAGCTGGGTCAGTGGCGTTTTAAATGAAGTCACAGTTTAACCTTCGGTGGTATCTCAAGTTCTATCATACTAGGTTTCTAAACTAATGAGGTTACTGTACTTTTTCTTTTTTTCTAAATCTTTTTATTTTTTCCTAATTTAGGAGGACAAACCTGAAGGAAGGATCTTGAGAGTCTCACAGAGAGCCAGGAGAAAAAGAAAAGGGGAGATAACAGTTTTGAAACAAAGTAAGTTAGAATATGAAACAAAAGTCTCAACCATCAATTCTTTACATAATATCCATATCTTATTGTGAATTGTCAGCATTGTTTCACAGAATTTGTGTTCCCTATTGAATTTTTTTCAATACTGTAAAAAGACAATGCGAGTGTTATTTATAGCAATTACATTTTAAGGCAGCATTTTTAGGGAGTGTAAATGCAACTAATGTATATTCTAGGTTTTTTTTCATTTCATCCCTCTAAATAGTGCCAGTATTAGAGGGAATCAGTTCCATTGAGTTCCCAGATGTTGAAAGACATGTATCAAGCAGAAGTGAAAGTTTACTTTTGTTTCCTTGGGGATCAATTTTGCATCTTTATTATGTGCTGGAAATAGACACATTTATGGAACTGTTTAGGAATAATTGCTATAATCAATCCAAAGGGACATGTACTGCATCAAGCAGCATAATAAAACATATTTTAAACTAGTGCTGTTCTTTCAAGCCATTTGTATGATAGATAGTTTTAGGAAGAATTGGGGAATCAGCTGCTATTATACCTCAGTGGTACACCAACCACAGACCTATATCTTGCCCTCCAGAGTGCTCCTTATGGTAGATGGGGAGACATTAACAGGGGTTGCCAGGCCACTCATCCACACAGAGCTCCAATTAGCTCTGGTGTACATTAGGCAGATGAGCTACCAGTTGGAGATGGAGCAATAAAAGTTATGAAAGATCCCCCTCCCAAGACAGAATCACTCCTGAAATGTTTCTACAGTTTCTTTGAAGGCTGAAGAGATAAGAAGCTTGTGAGACACAAGCTCTAAGCTGATGCTCTGTGGAAGTCACTGTTGTCCACTGACAGAATGATTGTACAAATTTCTTCTGTTGGAGGTTTTTTGTTTTTATTTGGGAAATCATCAGTATGAAAGTATAAACTGGTACAAAAGACTACTCTGTGTTCAGGACCAAGCACAAAACTGTATTATTGTGCTGAGCAACTAATTTCTTAAATGCAATAAGTAAAAACTGGGTAAATCCCAAATAAGATGAATTTGCTTTAATAGTGTTAAGTGATTGCTGTCATTCTGAAATTTCTTATCTTCTGGTTACATTATCAGCTTTCTTCAGGAGAGTTTGGCATTGCTATTGTTATGGTTCGTGTTTTAATCATGAAAATGCTTAGCCAGACTGTGACTTAAGGGATTTATTTCTCCTGTGAGTAGCCCACAGTCTGGATCAAGTCAGATTCATAGTGTGGACTGTGATGAATCCTTCTGCCAGTGTTAGCTTATGGTCTGAAATGCTAAACTGCCTGTGCAGAGGAGGCATTTTAGGTGGCGATCAGCAGAGCAGAGTAGAGGTGTATGAAAGTAGGTACATATGTGGCCAGCCTCACAGGCTCTTCTGTTCACACAGAATTGTGCTCTTCTCTTCTTGAAGTCTCTGGCAATTGCTAGTGCAGGTGGTGCCTTATTTTCAAGACCTGAAAGCTGTGTGACTGTAGGCAATATGAAGATGGACTGTAAGCAATATTGCAATTACTGTGCAGGTGTATGAGAGTGTTCATGCTGTATGAGCAAACCTGAAACTGGAGGTTTCTGTCCTATGCTAATGACATGATGGGGAAGAAAAGCACTGGTGACAGTTCTGAGGGCTTGGAGAAAATACTGTTAAGTCACTGCCTTTCTGCCCAGAACCATCAAGCTACAATGTGATGGAGTAGGTGAGGAGCATTCTGAGTACTGTTAAAGAATAGGATATTTCAACTGTGATTTTAAAAAAACCTGTTAGGAGTGGTATCCAGTCGAAAATGCTTTCCACTAAAAGAAGTATGTGGGGGAAGAAGAAGCCACTTAGAATACTGAGCTATTTTGTGATTTGGACTTGCCCTTTTACACATTTGCAAATTGTATATCTTAATGCTGCATAGGAGCAATAAGGAGAAATGGATTGGACCAACACTTTGTGAGTTGTTCGTGTCACCTGAAGGAGCTTTTTCTTGTTACTAATCAACTGCTGCAAATGTTTCTGGACAAACCAGAAACCTTTGTGTTCCAGTGTGTTTAAACCTACCGAGCTCCTCCTTTTACTGAAATAAGTTCTGAGCAACACCATGAGTGCATTTCATAAAATGTAGATTTGAGATAAGTGTATTTTAAATTTCAAAATGCTGTGGGGTTTTTTCTTGAGACATTAACAGTTGCAGAATTATTTCACTGTTTTTTGCTTTTTTATAGCTGTACCCTCTAAAGGAAGGCAAGCATGGTGTTGGGCATCCTATCTGGAGGAAGAAAGGGCCATTGCAGTACCTACTAAGCTTTTTAAAGAGGTATGACCTTCTGAAATTGAAGTTAGTCAACCACCTAAGATCATGAAATTTCTAGGAAATCAATAAACAAGACTAATTTGAAGATTTTACACTTTTATGGGGGAAAACCTGCATGATGAAAATAATGCTGTGTTCATCAGCAATTATGAAAGTAGTTATCTTTCTCTGTTTTTCAAAGAATTCTGTTGTTGTAAATGAGTGCTGTCAAATCAGACTTCAGAAAGCAGATGCTTTTCCAAAATCTGCAAGTTCTAGCTTCCCTTCTGATCTCTGAAGCTGAAAATGTGATACATACCCACACTTTTTCATGCCATATAATTTTCTTTAATTATGTTTAGAAAGGTGTTGCAAAGGTCATCTTTTGCCTTGTTGCTTTGATTATATTACCTGTCTTTTCTTCAGCTTCTGCTGACATTATATTTTATTGCTACGTCAGATCCTACTTTGTCTTGTTCTCCTTTTGCCTGTCATCTGATTGGATGTCACATCATCATGTCCTGCTTGTCCTTTCCCTGCATGGGAGTCTTTGTCCTTTCAATGCTTTCATTAGTGCCACCTCTCTTGCTTGGAAGAGAGCTCTGTATCAAAATCCACAAGGTTTCAACGCTGTTATCTTCTCTTGCAAAACCTGGTGCAACGTGAACATGTCTCAGCTGCTGTACTTCTGATATGTGTTATGTTTTTTTGATAATTCTGTTCTGATTTGTAGTCTGTTTCTTGCATCAATTTCTTTCTGTATGCTTCATACTTCAGCTGTTAAATCTTTTGTGCAGGAATTGGCTTTTCATTTTACACATGCGTGTGATGCTGACCTTTAATTGGTGCTTTTAGATGCCATTGAGTTAGGAAAGTGAAGAACTAGGATTGAGGTGTGCAGAATCCCTAGACTGTAGGTGCAAGAACAGCTTTCTGACTGTCTTTAGTTGTATCCCCCTGTGCTGTATACTGGTTCAAAAATTAACAAGAAAACAGTCTGGATAAGGACTGTCCTAGTGGGAAGGTGGATTTACAAAGCATTGCTCCGCCTGTCTGAAGGTCCATGAAATGCTGTAGCAGCACACAGGCATATATTGGCTTTGCAGGGTGCTGCATGTGTTGGTAAAGTCTGGAGTTACACGATGTTTCCTGTCTTTTTCTCCACATTGTGCCTTTCTCATTTAGTGTATCTTAATTTAGTGGTTTATTTCAAAGTCTTTAGCCTCTGGGTAATGCTTGGTTTAATGTGCAGTATTTAAAGCATGTACCAGAAGGAGAAGTCTTAATAACACTCAGAATTGTCCAGGTAATATTTCTTCATTTTACAGATGAACAAGCAAGCCACATAAACAGATAGGTTAAAAAAAACCCCAAACCAAACATCACCACCAATTATCAATCCTTGAGTTCTGTTTGCATTTTGAGAATTACTCTTTTTTTAATTTTTATTTTACCAGTTCAGGAGTAGCGCTTTTCACTGTGTTGTTTCATACCCTTAGTTAGGAATGGTCAGGATGATGGAGAGTCCTTGCCACTTCCTGGTACTTAGAGTAATTTCTAAGCTGTGTCTCACAAGATTTCCCTTCCTTCCAAGTAGGTGATACCTCTCTGAGTTCCTCCCTTGGCACCCTTCTCATCCCATTGGCTGCAGAGGTACTGCAGTTGACTCGGGAGCATGTGTAGCTTTTAGATGGAAACAGAAGGAAAAGGGCGCGTTTACGATGCTTTTCCAAAGTTTTTTCAGTAACGGTTTGGGACATAAAAACTGTCTGGCTCTGAATTTGCTAAGCTGTGGAAAACTGTTTTCTTCAGTTTTGGTCACTTATTTTTCTGATATTCCCTCCAATTTAACCTTAATATCTGCTACTTTCCTTCCTCTTTAATGGATGCTGATGCCTTCTAGTTGAAAACATCCATCCTGCTTAGCCTTGTTTTTGTTTTCTGTTTTTTGAAAGATGTTCTTCTAGGTTCATTGTAATGTGATGTAAGGGTAGTCATGTTCCTGTGATGCAGAAATTCTCCTGGAAGACTATGTAATCTGGATGCAGTTTATAAAGGACAGCAAATAAGCCATCTCTGTATACAAACAATGTTCAATAGTTCTGCCTTTCAGTTCTTCTTTCATGGCCTGAGAAGTGAAACTAAAAAGGCAAAACAGAAAATCATCATTGTGATTATTATACGAATACACCAGGAAGGTGTCAGTGTCACTTTACAGGCTTAAAAATAAATAATTAAATTCTAAGATGTTTTATTGAAAATTAATGAAAAAGGTTGAAGAGAAATCATGTCATCTTTCCCTTGACTCTGCTAATTCTTCCTAATTTTCTTACATACTACCAAGTTTTAAGTTGTTCTAGTTTTTCAAACAATCATCAATTTCTCTTTTCCTCTCTATGAAAATGTGAAACTTAATTTAAAGTGATTATTAGTTCTTTCAGAAACGTGAATAATAAATAATCCTTGTTCTATTCCTAATAAAGATACTGTGTGTTATACTGGTTCAGGTATACTTTCAGAAGTATTGAAACTGTTCTTTTCCATTGCAGTATCAGTCTTTCCCATACAACAAGAATGGATTCAAGGTAGGGATGAAGCTGGAGGGCGTGGATCCTGAGCACCAGTCAATCTACTGTGTTCTCACGGTGGCTGAGGTGAGTAGAGGCTGCAAGCAGCCATGATGTGGGGTTCTAGCAGAGACTGAAATGAAGCAGCAGCAGCTGAAAACCTTCACTCTTACCTAACAGGCAGACAGAAACTATACATAGGAAGATGGCATTTAAATTAATAATGCTGTATTATTTCTGCCTGATAGACATGTAAAGAATATCCAGGGCCAATGCAGCAGTGACTATTTACATATATTTAACATACACATCTATAGAGAACAGTATTAGACTAGTTGGATGATGTGTGGTTTTATCTGTAATCCTGTAGTTTGTATTTAAAAGAAAATATAAATAGTAAAGTAACATAAGTATGACAACTGATATATAGCAATTTTGTAGAAGTTTGATAGTATTTGCAGTTGCTCCATTCACTGATACAAATACCTAAAAGTTTCTTGTGTTGCTGTTGTGCTACAATTTTTTCAGGCTGATGGCCTCAGGAATTGCCTGTATTGGCGTTCTGTGCAAGTTAACATAAAATATAAACTCACTTTTTCTTTTTGCTGTGGCTCATAAAATAGTTTTTCTGATCAGCAGCTTCTTTGCTTTCAATAGAGAACCTGCTTCTCAGGTATATTTTGTATACCTTTTAAACATACCTTACTTTAGTTTTTGCATAGTTTTAATGAGTGTTTGGATTTTATTTCTGAATTATAATGGAGAAACTGGAAGTTATATCAGAGTAGAAATTAAATATAAGATAGGGTGACCTTGATGTCGAGATTTTCATTGATGACTGCAGTAAATTCGTGGCTTTTGACACTCAGGAAGTGTGGAGAACCTTTGTACAGAGAGAGTATTGTGTCCTGTTTTTCGCCTCCTCTCAGTGGTTAGCTTATTACTTCATGAAATAATGAAGTTCTGGGGAATGCCTCCACTGACTTCTCATTTTTAGTTAAACAGTTTTCAGTATCTCTCTGGAGAGCCTTTTGAACATGCTTATTGTTCAATTCTCCCTTGCATATCCGTTAATCAGGATAGCATGAAAACCTCATTATTTGCACTTTGTCCTGGGTTGTATCAGACGTATTCATGCTCTTCTGTAGGGCTTATGTTTTGCTCTGATGCTGGGTTGAACCATTTTCGAGTTTTTGAACACTACTGACATATCCAGCTTTTAGTGAATTATTTTGACCAGAAGAGGAGGCACTCAGACTGAGAATAGCTTTGCCTTTTAATTCTTTCCTTTTTATCCAATGAATTTATTCATCCAGTATTGGAATGAGCAGAAGTAAAAGGCTGACTGAAAATGTAGAGTTATTATACGTAATATTGAATGGAAGCAGTTATGTGTAGGGCAAACATCGTAAAACATCGTGTTGTGTGTTGTCAATTCTTGCTTTTAGGTTTGTGGCTACAGAATACGACTCCATTTTGACGGATACCCAGATTGTTATGATTTCTGGGTGAACGCAGATTCGTCAGACATTCATCCTGTTGGATGGTGTGAAAAAACAGGTCACAAGCTTCATCCACCTAAAGGTATTGTTTAGTTTAAATCTGTGTTTTACATAGTTCTGAGACTACCTGTGTAAAGCTGTAACTTTTTTTGGCAGAAATGTTTTAGTTCATTTCGTCAAGAGCATTTGAAAGTGGCAAATAAAACACTACAATTTCGACTTTGAAAGCATACTCCTTTTATTCAGTGGAAATTCAGAGAAACCAAGAAAACAAAATGGACCAAAGGAGTCATTCATAAGTCATTAGGAAAGAAAACTGAGCAGCAAACCTAGACCCCAAATGAATGCTTATTGCAAGGAAAATGGCAGCATACTGGTGATATATATGCTTAAAATTAGGTCTCACAGGCAACTGAGAATCCTTTCATGGAAGGTCTTAGGACATTTTTGCTCCTGCATATTGATCACTGTTATTGTGTGTGTGTGTTGGTACAGACTAATAAAACCTGCTCTTTCCACAAAGAGTAAGTTTGAAACAGGGACAAAAAGAGGAATGAACAGATCAATAGGGAGAAAAAAAGGTAAGATTGCAAGCCTGAAAGTGTAATTTGTACGTGGATTATATAAATGATGTACAGGTGTTGAAATGTGTGTAATTTGCTTGCATAATTAATTTAATTTCACATTATGTAACTCTTATTTTGGCAATTGGAGGGCATCTGCACTGAATTGTACCATGAAAAAGAGATAAATGTGGTCCTTTTGGAATGCAGAGGGAGTGTGTGGGGATGAAGGGAGCAAGTCCTGAAGTCAGGCAAGAGAGAAATAAATGAATGTGCTGTTTTGGCATACACAGTTAGAGTAGTATAATGTGATTTAGAAAGGAAATGAGTGCACAGTATCAAGAGGATGTGTTTGCAGAGAACTATAAAACTGTGGATGTAAGGGCTCAGATGTGGAAAGTGAGAGTAAAGCCTCTGGAAGTGTAGGGGCAGGGGACCTGCCAGTGTGTGGAGAGAGAGGATGGCATTTCTTTGGGTGAGGCTTGGAGAAGCTGGAGCTGCTCTTCTGAGTGCTCTGTGAGCTCCACTCTGGCTACAGGGCAGGAGTGCTCTGTGCTGCCACTGCCTTGGGACACACTTCTGCATAGCTGGCTGTGTAGAAAGAGCAATTTCTTGAACATAAATAAGAATTTCTTAGAAGGTTGCCCTTCGCTGATGAGTCCCCAGTTAGAGTGTTTTTGATGTTATTGCAGTGTGCTTAGTAACTTTTGCATCTGTGACAAGGGTTTGTCACCTTTTCCATCTTATATGCCTGGTTTAGAAAGCTTTTGTTAGGTGCAAATTATTGGTGCTGGAAGAACTTTGTGGGATTCTGCTTTTCCAAGGGGAAGGATAATATGCCAGTCTTAGGTTGTTGAGTTTTTATTGGGTTGGACAGATTGCTTATATTTTGCTGTGGTATGATATTTCAATGATTTCTATAGTGCCCATTCCAAATTGTATGGATGCTAAAGCCAATGTGAGTTATGACACAGGGCACAGGATTTATATAAAATAGCACCTCAGAGAAGAACTCAAAGGTTTACATTAGTAGCTTTTAATTTTCCAGCTAAAATGCAAATTTATGGCCTTCATGGTATAAACCCTAAACAATTTGGAACCTAATGGTCTGACTTGGAGCAGGGTGCAGGGGGGTGGGGAGTGAGGGACATGAGAAAGGAAGACTATTGTTCTCGATGTTTTCTGATACATATTTCTATCCTTGTTTATTAAAATGGAAAGTCTGGGTAACTCTTTGTGCTGCTGCAGGACAGGCCTTGTGCTGGGCTGTCTCCCATCCTCACAGCAGCAGAGGCAACAGGTGGCTGCTGCT
The DNA here is from genome assembly GCA_013397895.1 of Origma solitaria. NCBI lineage: Eukaryota > Metazoa > Chordata > Aves > Passeriformes > Acanthizidae > Origma > Origma solitaria. The sequence continues at coordinate 2,207,054 of VZRL01006640.1, forward strand.
GGGCTTCTGGCAGGCATAGGCGAGAGAAGCATCCCCTGGAATCACACTGGGTTTCACTGAAAGAAAAGAGATGGTGTTTCAGGACACTATTCATTTTATTTTATCTCACACAGGCAAAATCTGCAGCAAGAGAATGGAGGTGCATGTGTATGCATGTGTGGAAAAATGCCATTGACTGTTCTATATCGGCAGTGAATAAATCAAATTGACCTTTGCTCTTGTTTTGAGAGATGAGTTAGGAGCTAAAGATCTCCCTTTCTTACTTGGTGATAGGAGGACCTACACTGCCCAGGAATTTTCACAGTCTACTAGAACCAATTCTTTTTCCCTGGGCCTTGTCCAAGTCCCAGTACCTGATTCCATCACACATGCAGTAGGTGGGAGTTTTATGTTGTCGACTGTGAGCTTGGACTTAGGTTTGAATATTCTCCAGAATTACAGAGGGAAAATGAAGAGCCTCAATACTGTATTGCTTAAAAAATGGTTTCAAATGGTCTACAGCTAGAGTGTATCAAGACAAGAGGCAATTGGAGTGTAAAGAAAAGTGTCATTATTTGGACTTATAAGTTAATTTATGTTGACTAATATTTAAAATGAAAAGTGAGACAGCTGTATGCAGAGAAGGTGAAGATAAAGTGTTTTAAACTTGTGGTTCCTGGGATAATACGAGAATCTCAGGTTAATCAAAGCAGTTATCTCTGGCATATTTGAGTAATACTTCAAGTACTTAAGAGGTGACACATTTCAGTAAAGACAATCACTCACTGAAATTTGTTGTGGTTTTGGTCTTGCTTTACTGGGTTGTAACATATTGACTAAAATAGATGTTTCTATAACTATTGCATAACAAAAGAAATAAAGGAGGAAGTCTGTTTGCTTCCACCTCCTAGCATTTTTTTGTAGATTAGAACTAAAAATGGTTTATTGTAGATTATTTTATGAAGTTCAGTGTGTTATTCATTATTTGTGTTTTTTTTCCCCTAAGAAACTGAACATTAACAGAAAGACAGATTTCTTTCCAAGTGTTGTATACACGGAATAAAAAAATGCATAAGTCCATGCAGGGGCCAGTTTCCACTCTGAATGCATGAGGGGTCCTAGGGCATTGATTGTGTAAGCATCTGTTTTGATATAACCTAGGGGGTTTGTTTTAAAGCTAGTAGCGATTATGCTGTTTTAGTGATAGCCTGATGATGTAATAGGGTGAAGTCTGGAGGAAGGGGGATTTTTTTTTTTTAATTGGACTGACCGGCATTGTTGGAAGAGCTTTGCGATCTGTGGGTCTTCTGTTGATGCTGAAGTAGAAGCAACAGACTGAAAAGCAGCTGGAGAGCACTTGTTGGTTGTGTATGTGTCAGTGAGACTGACAAAGGGAAGTTAGTTGGTACCTGTGAGGCAGACAGGTGGCAAGGTGAGGTTTTCCTGGGGAGAGACAAAGAGGTGACTTGTAGCCTGTGCTGCTTGGAGATGTTTGTTCGAAGGGAAGAAGATTGTAGTATAGAATTGGTCTCTTACTGATACATGCGCCTTGTGTCTCATACCTATGATTTCTTGCCCCTTTTTTATGACTCTCTTTTAGGATATAAGGAAGAAGAATTCAGCTGGCCCTCCTACCTGAAGGCATGCAAGGCTCAAGCTGCTCCTAAATCACTATTTGAAAACCAGAATGCGGTAAGTACTCACTTGTTCCTAATGGTGTAGTTGTGAGTATGCTCATGTGTTGGTAGAGACTCATAGCACATTTCAGTGATGGCAGACTTGAGACCTCAAACTTAAGACAAAAATGTTTACAACAAAGTGAGCAACATTATCCACTGCAGAACCTCTGCAGTTCCAATTCATTACTTTTCTACTGGTCTGTTTGAACTTCCAGTGCGTTCAGAATCAGTATTTTAAGTTAAAGTTTCGTTATTAGTACTGTGCTTTGCACTATAATGCTGTGGGTCAAGAATGGTCTTTCAGAGAGAGTATCTAAGACACAGTTAAAACTAGCACATTTAATTTTAGCAACATGTTTAGGACTCTTTTTTTCATAAACCATGAACCATGACTCTCTGGTTGAGCGTCTCTTGTGTCAAGCTAATTAGGCTGCTACCACTCTGTTGAGACAGCTAATTGGGAAACTTGGAAATGGCATGAATATATTGATTATGGACACTGGGGAGATTCCTGGATTTACAGTATTTATCTTCAGTTAAATGTCTTTCTCTACGTAGACAGTGATTCCGTCAGGATTTCGAGTGGGGATGAAGCTGGAAGCCGTAGACAAGAAGAACCCGACTTTCATTTGTGTTGCCACGGTAACAGACATGGTGGACAATCGTTTTCTGGTTCATTTTGACAACTGGGATGAGAGTTATGACTACTGGTATGATGTTTTTGTTTTGTATCCTCGTGAGATGTATCAGAAACGTGTTAGCTTTAAGTGCTATTTTTTGTGATACTTTTCAGACTGGTCATACAGTTACCATACCAACTTTTGTGAGTAACTCTTGCTGGTTTTGTAACTATGGCCACGAAAGTACATCTCAGTGGCAGACTGGAGAAATTAAGTTTCCCATGTCAAGTTGCACGGAAAAGGTGCTGAGATTGTGCTAAATGAGTGTTTATGTGTGCTGCTGCATCTGTAGTTGTGGATTAACTCAGTTCAGTTACATATTATCCATGAGATTGATATCTTCAGTGGAGAATATGCACCATGATAGCAAGGCTAATTGTACTTGGAATTAGTTTTACATGTAGTTGTAAGCTGAAGGAAAGGCTGCATTTATTCAGAAGTTTCTTCATCCACTTAGGTTGTTGAAACCGAACCATCTTCAATAAGGCAACAGGATAGTGGCAAAACCTGGTTTTAGTCTTCTGTGTTCTACATTGCAGTGAAAATTCGGATCCCGCTATCCTGATGTGTTAGAGATGACCTTTCTTCATGTTGCATGGTGGAAGGGCTGTGTGTATCTATATAGGAAAGTCAGTGGATGGACAGAGCAGGACATACTAAGAGCATAAAGAGAAAGAAGGAGATTTAGGCTGTCACAGTGCAGGTTTGTATTTGCATTTGGATCTTCATTTGACAGATCATTTGGAGCCATATAGTTTACCTTACAGTCTTCAGAGAGTAAGTTACTGCCAAACAGGTAGAGCATTGTAGGTATCCCCCCCTTATGTCGGAGGTTCAACAGTCGCAACTTAATTGTATAGCTGAACCTATAAAAATAAATGAAGAACGTTTTCTTCATCTGTATTTGATGACTGCTTAGGCACTATGTCAGTGAGAATGTCACAAAATTACTAAAGTAACTTCAAAATGTTGTGAATCCATCTCTTGAAATAACAATGAAAATGGCAGGCAAAGCTTTTAGGGAAAACACAGTGCAATATAACCTGTAGTTTGTTCAGAGATAGCATGGATATCTTTCTAAAATACTGCACTGTATATAGCAGACATATCCTGAATTTCAGGCTTGATATTCTAGTGTCAACAGGAACTTTGTCCCCAGTCTTTTCAGAGGAGGGAGAAGCAGTTTTTAAGTACCAAGCTTTACATTTATAGTATTAGTTATAGTATTCTGAAGTGGATTTTCTGAATTTTGTATGTAGAATACGTGACATAAAAACCTCTTAAAGGATGAGAAAAATTTGAAGTGAAAAATCGATGGGTTTTCCTATAGGTGTCGGTAAGTCATTGCAGCTGTGTTTATACTGAAGTCAAGCTTAAGTTTTTGTTCTTCTGGTGAAATTTTGAAATACCTTTCTGGAAGCAACAAGAAGATGCTCGTGGAAGTACTGTACATGGAAATTAAATTCTAAGTAATGTGGCCTGCCTCTCAGCATTGCACTGAGAAAAGTGAATAGAGAAAGGAGGAGAAATGGGAGAAAATAGCAGCAAATGAAAATAGCAGTTCAATGTCCGACCAAAAGAAAGCTTGAAAATGCAACCTGAATGCATCCCACTTACATTTTTAATTTTAGATATCAGGTTTGTAGGGGCCTTAAAATATCTCAGGTGCATAAATTTCATGTCTACCAACTGCTGTCTGTAACTGAAAAGGAGAAGGTTTCTTGAGATTACCCAGAACCGAGGCTACAGTTTCCCTGTGCCTGCATGTAAGTTTCAACCTCAGAATTATAATGAAGGTGAAATGACTTATTTTGTGCATGTTGGTTATTTTCAAACAAGTACCTCTTTTTTCTGTATACCTTTTTGTGTTTTATTTGGAGTAGACTGAACTTTCACATTGAGGTCAAAAAAACCTTTCCTATTTTTGGATGCCCTGAAGAGAGTTGACTGATTTTACTGACTTCAGGCAACAGAAATCCATTACCATCGCCTAAGGGTTTTTAGGCTTCAGGCTTTCAGCCTGAAGATACTCTTCCTTCCTTTCTTTCTGAGCATTAGAAAATACGTTTTTAGTTGAAAATAAGTACCCTGGCTAGAATTAGTCATTACAGCAGCTCTTTAATGCATCATTTTGATACTTTCAGTGTATTATAAATCCTATTAAATTTTCCTTTGATAGTGGCTTTTAGATGGAAGAAAAGTGAACAAAATTGTCAAATTCAGGACTTTACTTAACGAAGGAGAATTTTGACCTATATGACATAAGCCTTCAGGTCCTTTCCATCTGTTCTATCTCTTTTGATGAAACATAATACTTGTTTGAAAGCTAAAGGCATTCTCTTTCAGCGGAACTTCTGAATTTTCTTACCGTTGTCTGAACCTGGAAATAGCATTGGGAATCTTTGGGTATGTCAGAACTACGAATTAACTAAAGGTCCATCCTATATTCCTCCATTCTCTTATATCAGTTTCGCTTACACTCAGATCGATGTCGCCTCAGGTTCCTAATATTTTTGTGACCAAATGGAAACACAGCCAGAGCTCATGAAAGAGGTGAAGCTGTGCCAGCTTGTTGCTGTTTGCCCAGAGGAGAAGTGGAGCAATGGCTGCACTGGACGTACTGCAGCCCAAACTTGCTGCATCAGAGGGCTCTGGGTGCCCTTACTTGCCCTTGGCTTGGTCTGAATTCCCCTGCAGAGGTGGTACAGGCAGCTTGTGGGATCAGCTTACCAGGAGTGTGTTAAAATGCCATGGCCCATGCATTGGTCATTGCTCTGTTCCTGTCTGTCATGCATGGAAGAATGATTTCTGAAGCCTCCTGTGAAAACAAATTAGCTTTTGATTTTTGGAACCATTTTCTGATCTGTATGACTTTTGGAGCAGACCAGATTTTGGTGTGAGTCTAAATAAGAGGCCAGCCCTGTTCTACATCAGTATTAGCTACTTTCCTAGCAACCAAGTCCTTAAAAGTTGCACTCTGCTTGTTTCATTTTTGAGATAATTAACTTCTCTCCTCTCTCTCCTTGAAAGGAACAGTCTTTTTGGAGGGGTTTTATTATGTCAAAAGAAGATAAAACAGTCTTAAAGAACTATGAGTCACAGTGCATGCTTTTAACTATTTAAATGGATAATGAATGTATATCTGACCCTGAAGCTCTAAAATTTCATGTGAATCACCATGCAGCCTTCTTATCAGACTTTAAATATAAAATATGGTAATGTTTAATGGAAATGCTATACCACCTCTGGATGCATGCCATAACCTCCTGGATTACATTTTGAGAAGTCCTGACCTAAAATTATATCAGCGTTATACTTGTCAATGAGGAAGTATTCTCAATTATGCACTAGATGGGGCTGCAGGATGGTTTTTATGTTTTTTCTTTTTTTTGTGCACTGTTAGATGACTGACATTTCACAATCAGGAACATGTATAAGTAGCATTCTTTAGGGCATATTATTGTTTATGGGTGTATGGGACATGTGTGTGTGAGTGATTTTTGATAGATAACATTTTCGTTATGGACTGTATCTACACTTAGTAAAGTGAAAATCAAAATAGCAAAAGATTTGTTTCCCAAAAGGGAAAATCAGAAATTACTTCAAACCAGAAAATTATTATAGCACATACAACTTACTGTAAAGAGAATGCTGACTGTTTAGTAAAAAAATCTCCTCAGAGCTTCAGGTGGAGACCTATTTTGGAAAATACTCTTCTGAAATAATTGAGTGTTAATTTTTTCAGCAGCAAGCATTATTATCCATCTCTCTTGATCTAGTTATGATGAGCTGTTAATGTGAAACAGATTTTTGGGAAAAATTACCAGGACAGGTGAAAATGATCAATAAAATAATACTAAGTTTTCTTCCATGTATGAGCCTCCCATTGGGATATGCTTTCCTGCCATGAGTTAAGGACTGTTGAACCTTACACATGTTCCTTTCACACAGAGTGGTGCACGCACCAGGGGATAATGTTGTCAGCTGCCCTTGGTTTTCCTTATTGCAGAACTATTTCCTGGCCATTTGCATCACGTAGCTCTCCCCTGCTTTGATGTTTTTTCTGTAGTTAAGATGTCCATAACTCAGCAAGCTGTCCACTTGTTCTGTCCCTCTGCGTGGCTCTCTTATAGGTTCAGCTGGTGCACTCTGCTTTTGGCTCCACTTCAGCTTCTTGGATTAGCTTCAGTTTCCAGTATGGATATTAGGTTTCTTTTTCTGTCTGCGTGTTCTCACACAACAGAAAGAGTTGTTCACAAGTGACATGAATTGTGTGGACATTGTAATCTTGTTTTATTAGTAGAGCACCCATTTGTCATGTCTCTACTGCTTGGCAGAAGGTAGTGTTGATGCTCTGCAGTCATCCAGGGGTAAGGTAGGTTTGGAGGTTTAAAATCCTTCAGCTCCTGCTAGTGTTGGTAACATTTTTTGGCCTAGCAAGCATCCTCACAATTCATGGATCATCGTGTTTTATGAAGCGTGTGAGCTGGGTGATCTGCCTTCTGTTTTGGAACAAAGGAGATAAAAAGCTGTGGGATGTGGCAAATTGATTGTGAAAGGTCACCGTAGCCTTTAGCAATCCAGTTGACAACTCTTGGGCTTAGTGTGATAGACTATTGTTGTTCTTCCAAACTAGATGTATGTCCATTAAATAACACACATTAAAGCATAATAGTTTTACTTTAAATTGTGTGTGACTTTTGCTGATCTCTGCTTTCTATTGTTAAATGAGCTGTTAGAAGCTTAAAGACTGTGTGAAATCAGTAGGTGAAGGTGAACTGTATGATTTGACTTTGCTGTAATAGGGATCTTTCATTTTCCTGAGAGCACCGTGGTGACAGAAGCTTCTTATAGGCCTATATGTCATGACTGGGCTTTTATTTTAAAGCAAATCAAAGTTTATAAATGTTTCATAGTACTGTTTTGCAATGCTGTTGAATCACACGTTGCTTTGTGTTGCTTTGTGTTCCATGCTCACTGTAATGTCAGAGCAACTTCCAGGAATGCGTCTTTCATTGCAACATTCTTTGGTCATTTGCTTCATCTTGGATCTTCAAGGCAAGAGTGTCTGCAGTGGCATTCACTTTACAGAATTTGTTAAAATGTGTGTTTAGACTGTGCTTGAAAAAGCAAACCAAACCAAATGCATTTAGGTTTGTCCTTATAAGTGTTTTTACACATCTGCTTGGTTATTTTAATCATAGTACTACCATAGTGACCTCAAACATGGGGCTTGTTCATTCTCCAAATTTAACTATGGAGATTTTGAAAATAATTTGTGAAGTTTATTTCAAAACATATTAGGAAGTGAGAGGATATGTCTTTTCAGTGCAGAAGTATACCTCATGCATGTAAAACTCCCAGCGTGAGAGTGATCAAAGAGAGGAGTGCTGTCTTGTGCCTGTTAGCTTCTCTGCATTGTTACTGTAAAGCATGAAGGAGTCACCTTTTTTTTTAATTTGTTTGGAGGAAAATGTTTCTAGGACTCAAGTGCTGAGTTTTAACAGTGTAAAATTATCACAGAAGTTCTTTTGCTTCCTTTGGTTTCTTTTGTTAATGGCAACTTCAGCAATTTAGAGAGTACCCGGTGTGATACTATAAATACTAAATACATACAGTATAGCTTTATATATTGTAGAAGGACAAAAGATTGGTATTCTTGAACTGAGTTAAATCCTTAGCTATTGTCAGGGCCATTACAGAGTCTATCTAAAGTAGGTTTTATCCGCTGGGAATTATCTGATTGGCATCATTACAAAGAAATACTAGCAGAACTGTTTCATATATATAGCCACAAGATAATTATATTATGTTGGCCAGTATTTTTCATCATTAGTGCTTCACTCTGTTTAGGTAGAAGGCTAGAGGACAGCTTGTTGTGGAACAATGTTCTGAGGCACCCAACCTTCATTTCTGTTGTTGAAGTATATCCATACTGAGTTTTAGACACCATATAAAATACTTTTCAGATTTAAGAAAAATAAGTGTTATTCCATGTATTTCATATTTGACATACTCCTTCATTTTTCTTTTATGCAGCACAGGTTCAAAACTGCAGTGTGGTATAGTCTGGGGTCCAGTCTACAGTCTTTTCTGTGCTATGTTTCCTTTTGCAATCCTTAAAGGATGTTTGTGTTTCAGATCTGCAGACCTGGCATTTTGAATCTTAAGACTATAGAGTACCTGCATAATTTACCTTCAGCTTCTTTTTCTGTCATGCATGGTTCATTGCACTCTTAGGTACTGCACATTATCAGCATGTGATATTTTAGAAGTATATAAATTAGTGTTGCAAATTAAGGGAACTTAATTTGAACTTCCAGCATGCTAATGCTTTCTGGATAGATACAGATAATGATTATATTATAACACTCAGAGAGAGCAGCCCCACAGTGTTCAAATATTTTGCATTAGTAACTTGGGTTGAAGGGAAGTGGAGAGAATACCTGTTATTCTCCAGCCTAATGATGGAGACATTGACTTCAGAGAGGGATTAAATGGAAACTGGATCATGAATGGTTTGTTATTTTACTCAGGGATTATTGTATGTGAAGTATGTGTCTTCATGCATGGCTGCTCTCTGCTTGTCTTCTTATTAAATATTTAAGAAGTGTTTGGAAAACAGCAGGAGGGAGACATGGTGTTTCAATCTAGTCTACTGCTTGGCTGCTTAAGGTTGGCTTCTTGAGCCTCCCTGGGGAACTAGGAATATCCTTAGCCATTTTAACTTACTCCGGCTTCAGTTTGTTGGTTTCTCTGGGTCCTAGGGAGTGGGACACTGGACTCCAGTGGCCACTGGAGAGATGAAAATGCTGGTGGGATTCTCCACAAGAGAGAGAGGGAGTGCAGCTGGAAATATTTAATGTCAGCTACTGAACCATCCTTCAGGTTGGAAAATAGTGGAGGAAATAGGCAGTGCACTGTAATCCTGAGTTTATCTAACTAAAGAGGAAGTTGGGTGGGGCGGGCTCCTAAGAGAAGCGAGGTCCTTGAGGGCAGATCTACCTTGGTATTACATGGTTATAATATATGAGTTTTCAGCTCAATAGAGGCAAACAGTGTGTTTGCCCAGTGTAGTGCAGTGCCATGCAGAGTGGTGCTGGGCTTTTGTGTCAGCAGCATGTTTCTTAGTCATCCTGGCTATGTGAACACCGTGTACTTCATTAAAACACTGTCAGTTGTTTGGCCAACTCAAAAACCATCAGTAAGTATCGATGCAGTCACAGGGATGGCACGTGTTTCACAGTAGCATCTGATAGCTTTTTACTTTTCCTGTAGATCAGTCTTACTTTTTGCCTTTACTAATAATATTGAGTAGTAATGTAATAATTTTGGTATATGCATTATTTAGATTGTGTGTTTTATTGTGCAAAATATTTTTATGTTATGAAATAATATCCTAATTTGTAGTAAGGATATATAGTTCTATATCTAATAATTTAATGTTACAGAAGGCTTAAACAGGTTTTCTCTTACCTGCTTTTATATCAGTTTTTTTTGCAGTGTGTGTCTTTTTTGTTTGTTTTTGCAAGAGGGCTCAATAGCCGGCACCCACTGCCGCTTTCTTTGTGCACGATGGAACTGACCCAGTGAGCAGAGTGAGAGCAATCTCTCCCTGCTTCAGACAGATGCCAGCACATGTCAAGTGCCACTCACCCTGCCTCTGTTAGTGTTCTGTGGCTCTTGTGGCATGCCGCAGGCATCAACAGTAGTGCAAAATATGATGCACTTGGCAGAAAATATGTGAGCTTGTTAACCTTTGGAGTAAGAGAGTTTGATCAGTTTTTTTAGACAGTCTTGGATCACTAATTCTTTCATGTAGTTTGGGGCCTAAAATGCTAGTTTTGTTGAGTTTTGGGTTTGCTTTGGGTTTTTTGGGTTTTTTTTTCCCCCCCAGAGTTTTTCTCAGACTTACTTTATGTGCTGCTTCATTACGTAGGATGTTTATAGCTCCATTTAAACCACTCAGAATCTAATTTTGAATTTTTGCTTGCTGTTAGCAGTGCATTGCAATTATTTGTGATTTTCTCCTCTGCCTCCAGGTGCAACCTGGATCATTAATCAACACCTTTAAGCTTTTGGTTCCAAGTTTTGGTCTAGGCACTGCAAGAATCGATCAGTCTTTGATGGGATTACGGTGTTCTTGCAGCTAACCAATATGATTATACCAAGAGTCTCTGCTTGTGAATTTTTCAGATCCAGCATTATAGATTCTCAGTGGAGATCTTCCACTAATTTAAAGGACTTGATTTTTTTGATCTTCCAGTGACATTGTTAATAGAGTCTTATCCTTGTATAGGTGGTAACAAGTCTGTTTCAGATGTGTTTATATCTTCAGGTTATGCTTCAGTTTAAGTGTAAGTTGAAGGTGTCGTGGGTTGTTTGGAATTTAAGTCTCTCTTGTGTGTCTTGATTTGTAAGCATAATAGGGTGTGTGAAGAGCTGAATTTTCAAGCCCTTTTTTTCTCCCCCTTCCTCCAGGTGTGAGGCAGCTAGCCCACATATTCATCCTGTTGGATGGTGTAAGGAACATAAAAGAACTCTCATCACCCCACCAGGTTTGTATCTTGTTACATGTCTGAAAGATTTAAGGAGGTTATAGTCAGTTAGCATCATTAAAATTTACAATAATCTTTCTGTTACCTTTCCTGAATTTTTTCTTTCTGTTCTTAGGAGTTAGTATTTGCAGAATTGTAATTTTTTTTACAAGACTTAATATATTGAAAATTGAATTATAAGAGATGTTAGGTGTGTTAGGAATGCAAATGTATACTGGTTTAGTAAAGAGACATCTACTCACAAAAGATATCCCTTGAAATCTGAGCAAGTTTATATTTTGGCTGAATTCTCAGAATGCTGATAAAGCAAATTTCAGGTGTGGGAGATCATTGTATACGAAAAACATCTTCATGTGAACTGAGTATGCAAGGTTGATAAGAAAACTGCCTTACATGATCAAGGAATCAAACTTGTAAGGGGTCTTTGGAATGAAGGAAAATGCTATGAGAGAAATGATGCAGAAGCAGGGAAGTGCATTCATTAGTGTGAAACTTGAGACTGTGTTTCAGGACTGTTGTGTATGTGTGGATGACCTAAATGCCCTGTTGCAGAAACTGGCATCTCTGGTCTCAGAACATGGAAGGCTTTAATTAGTTAAAGCTGACTTTGACAAAAATTCTAATAGCCAGCAATCTTGACAAGTCATAAGCAGTCTGTCAGTCAGAAGGTTAATTGCAGCCTATTATTCAGTGAATCCCTTGTAAAACAAATTAGAATTGGTTTTGCTCTGTTCCAGCTTATGAATAATAATGTTTAAACTTCAAGCTAAACTTGTGATGCAGAGTAAAGGTGAATGACAGGCACTCCCTTTTCTTTAAGAGCCAAGCTCTCTTTGTGTTTAGTCCACAGAGTGTTTATAAACATGTTTATAAACATGTTTTGTAAACATCTTCTTAGATGGTGTCTGCAGATTATTCATAAATGTCCAGGGTATTTTGTTAGAAATTTAGTTTAAAATTGCTCACTAAAAGAGTAGCAAGTAGTCAAGTGTGCTCAACTGTGGTACAAAGCTATCACTCATTAGATTGTTTACCAATGAATGACTGTTTATTACCTGAATTAATTTACTCAGTTAAGTGAACAGATTTTTCCAGTCCACATTATTTATATAGCAGAGGGAATTGCAGAATATTCTTATATCCAAAGCAATTGTATACTCAGTAGTGTGTATGAGAGGATTATTGGCTCTTTTTAACTTGTATGGTGAATTTATCAGAGACAATTTAGAAGAGCCTTTCTTGTAATTATTTTATAAGTCCAAAGCATAAATCAAAATAGTGTTATAAAAGTGCTAGGCACTCTGTAAATTGGACATTAACTTCGTGTTTTTGCACTGCTGTGTTTAATTTTGTTCATATTTCTTCTGTGCCAGATTATCCACACGCTAAGCATTTTTCTTGGGAGAAATATTTGGAAGAAACCAGTTCATTACCTGCACCTGCAAGGGCTTTTAAAGTGGTGAGAAAATGTTTTAATTTTTTCATGCTTCTAAGTTCATGTAATTAATTTGTTTAAGAAGAGAATATGTATATGGTGTTCCTATGTTTCTGAATGTTTCCGGTTAATTAGTTGCATAATAGGTGGTTTATTTTTATGCAAGTTTGCCGTTCAGTGTTAGAAATCAGATTATTATAAATCACTACTATTTTAATTATTGTAAATGGGATTAAATGCTACTAATATATTACTAATTAGTGTAATTTGCTGCGGAAAATTACTGCCTACTTATTACAAATAATGAGATAGTTACTGAGTCATGACAACATATTTTGAAGATCTGTATTTCTGTATTTTTATCTGGTGCAATAGATACAGTGTAAAAAGGATTGTGAGAGGTTAGGCTGCTTGTCCATCCAGTCCATTGCCTTGGGCAGGAGCTTGTTTTCAACACCCTTTAGCAGACCTTTTCTTCTCCAAGTCTGCAACTAGGGCACATGGGCAACATCCTCAGGCAGCTCCCCAACTTAACTGTGGTGTTTGTGGGCAGCATCCTTTCATCTCAGTACTTGCTAGTTTCCTTCAGTGATCCGTCTTTTTGAGCTCTTCATGTTTCAGTGATGGTCACTAATGCAGGAAGGAATTACACAGTGGCTTGAGCTAAAAGGGACCCTAAGGATCATTGAGTTTCAACCCCTCTGCCATGGGCAGGGACACCTCCCACTAGACCAGGTTGCTCAGAGCCCCATCCTGACCAGCCTTGAGCACTTCCAGGGACTGGACATCCACAGTTCTCTAGGCAGCCTGTTCCAGTGCCCCATCACCTTCACAGTAAAGTATTATTTCCTAATACCTAATCTAAACCTGCTCTCTTTTAGTTTGAAACCATTTCCCCTTGTCCTGTCACTATATGTGCTTGTAAAAAGGCCCCTCTCCATCTTCCTTTTTGGCTCCCTTCAGGTACTGGAAGGCTGCAATTAGGTCACCCCTAAACTATCTCTTTTCCCGGCTGAAAAAACCCCAGTTCTCTCAGGCTTTCCTCACAGGAGAGGTGCTCCATCCCTCTCATCATCTTGGGTGGCTGTTGGGAGCCAGTATGAGGTGTCCAGTGGCTCCCAGCCCTTGTCTCGCAGCACACTGAAGCACATTTGCCTCAGCTTTTCATATTAGGGACACTAATTCTGAATAACACTGTGCTAAGAGCTGGATTAACAAAAGCCACAATGTGGTGTTTATAGCAGTTCCTGGGGTCAGTAGATTACCAGAGTTTATTAATGACCTGCAGTTTATCACCCCAAGGTGTGTGTGGCTTGATAATGTTTCTCCATCTGACATTCTCAGCATGAATACTCTGAGCAAGGATTAGGAAGGTATTCGGTTATATCTGAGACAGTAACAGTGTTTTATGTTGTATTATGAGAGGAAATTGATTTCTTAAACAGCAGCAGAAGAAAAAACACCAATGCTCTGGGAAGTCCTAGAGGGACAGATACATTATTTTCCTAACAAATTAGAATAAAACCCATGACTTGTCTTTAAAATGGAAATAATTTTGCTTTACTTTTCATTACTGCAGATGACAAACACAAAATCTGATACTCCTACCAAAGACACCATTTTTGTCAAAATAGTATTAAAACCCCAGTCCTGTTTGTTACTGTTATACTGTGGATTAGTTGTGTTTTCTGCAGGAGACTGAAAAAAATTGATTCATGAGGTGAAAATACATACTAAAAAGCACAAATATGTTTCCTGTAGGCAATTTCACAGACATTTCAGGTTGCTGGTATGCAGTGCTTTATTAAATACTGCATTGAAACTGTTGGCCAAAACCTCTAGGAAAACTTTCCTAGAGAATTTAGGAAAAAAAGAGGTTCAAAATAAAGATTCCCATTTACTTGCTTGGATGGCTTGAATCCAGTCTGTTCCAGGAGAACCTGGAAAGTAGTTACCCAAAGTAGTTACTTTGTTTCACCAGATTAATAACTGTACTTTGAATTATGTTTTTATGCGTGAATTTTTAGTAGAGGGAGGGCAGATTTGAAAAAAACAAAGGCAAAAATTTTTTGATGGATTATATCTATTTTACAACCACATGAGATTTTGCGGTTTTGTTCTGTTTCACATAGTATTGTTCTTCTTTTCTAGAAACCTTCTCATGGCTTTCAGAAAAACATGAAACTTGAAGTGGTTGACAAGAGAAATCCAGTATTTATCAGAGTAGCAACCATTGTAGATACTGATGACTATAGAATAAAAGTAAGTTTCTCTGTCTTATTGTACTATGGTGCTTAAATAACTGATGAGGACTTTGTAAAACCAAAATCTTAAGTTGTAAAATTAGCCATGAGAAGAAATGAGTGGCATTGCTCTGTCCTGCTAAGCTTTTGCTCTTGCTTTTCACTAATTAATATATGCATAATTCTTTCTGAATGTGTTGTTTTGTTGTCCTCTTAGTTGAGCTGAGGTGTGTAATTAGAGAGCAGAGTTGAATATATTGGAAAATTGCTTTGGGAACAGTTGAGAGAAGACAATTGTCTACTCTATCAAGAAATGTGATTATTTAATATCAAGTGTCAAAGGGCTGCTTTGATATTTGTATTATGGACCATGAAGTATTTGGTTTAGTTTAATTGAATCTGTCTCTATAAGCTTGCAAGGGGAAGGCAGAGATATATGTGAGACATGAAAGAAACATCCCTGCTCTTTTGTCCTTTGTCATTTCTGCAATTCTGTAGTTTCTGTTAATTATGGGTTTTAGATTGGATTAAGTTAATGTATTTTTAATGTGTTTTGCAGAAGTTGTGTACGTGAATTAATTTTCTTTTGTTGTACAAAACCAGTTTCCAGTGTGAAGTCCTTAAATGTTAGAAGGGCTAACAAATACCAGATATCCACCTAGAAAGAAATGAAGGATGTATGTGTGCAGTTTGTACAGATTTATTAGGCATACCTGTTATTTCAAGTAGGAGATGCAGCTGACCTTTCATTTTGAATTGTCTGAATTAACTGCTGGCAGGGAGTCATCAGAACTAATATCTTCACACCTACACATTTTCTACCTTAAGTTGGACATGCAAGACAAACAAAAAACCCCCAAAAAACAAAAAAAAACCCACCCCAAAACAATGAAACACCCATCCCAAAATAAAGAAAAAACCCAATCCCCAGTCTGATTTATTAAATGACAGGACCTGTAACTTCTAGGGTAGTAATTTGACTTCATAGCATATGTTGAAAAAGCTCTGAATGTATCTGTGTGTACGTGCATCCACACATGTGCGCGTGAGAGATCCGAGGAATTTACTAGTCCAGAGGTCATGCAAGATTTGAAGATATTTATCTTTCACATGAAAAAAAAAAGTGTGTATAACCCATACTGGTGTTTTCCTGGCAAATACATGCTTCATTTTCTCTTCAGTTTCAACTCTTTATCCTGGATAGTCTGATTTTAGTAAAATTGTTGCATGTATGTTGGGGGGATTGTTTGTTTTTAATAAATAAATTCCTTTTTTTTTTAGTCTTTTGCTTACTGCTCTGCTGTTCTTAAATCCAGTTCAAAAAGGGGATTAAAAACATTTGGATTTTTGTTTGTGTGGTTTTTTTGAGAGATGAAAAAGGCATAAATTCATGCTTAATTTAAGTATTAATGTGAGAACTAATGTGAGAACCGCTTTATTCCTGGGATTTGAGCCTGGTAACACAGTAAACAACCATATGACACATTGTTGTTTACTCTTTACTTTAGTGAGACTATGCCTGGGTCCAGAATGTAATGTACATGTGTTTCCTGTGTGCCTTAAATAGTTCTCTGAAAGTGTTTTCTCCAATGGACATATAATTTCTAGAGATTACTCAGGTAAACTGATTTTATGGAGAATTTTCCTGATCTAAAATGTGCTATTCTCCTTTTTGTATTTTAGGTTCATTTTGATGGCTGGGATAGTATTTATGATTATTGGACTGATGTAGACAGCCCTGATATCCATCCTGCAGGCTGGTGTACAAAAACTGGACACCCTCTTCAGCCCCCACTTAGTAAGAGAAACCACACTGTAACGTAATGTAATGATGGAAAAGGCGTATGTGTTGTGCCATCTTTTTTCCAGTGCCATTCAAGGAAGAGAAGCCACTGGGATATGCAAAGTAATTGCAAATGTGACATTTAGTGCAAAATCAACAGTCAGTAATTAATCACTTTTAGTAGATGCATTTATTGACCCTTACTGCAATGGAAATACAAGACCCACAGTCAAAACCAGAAGTTATGTGAAAGATCTGTTGTGTAAAATCCTGGCCCTCTCAAAAGCCAGTGCTGAAACTGCTGTGGCACACAGTAGGGATAGGGTACCACTCTTAAGATCGTTTGTTCACCTCTGTCCTGGTGGTTAGTGTGATTTTTGGCTCAAAGGAGTCCAGACTACACTGAGAAGGCACTGCTTTCAAATGCTGTGGCAAATCCTCAAAACCAACTAACTTCCTTTTCTTATTCAGCTGAGCAGGAAGGGATTAATGGTGCCTGTGCTGAAAATAAATCCAACAGAAGCATGGTACCAATAATAATGCTGTGTTTGCCAGCTTGCTCGCTCTCGGGATTTTGTTTTGCTTGTTGAAGAAGTGGGAGGTAAATGATCAATGAGATGAAGGTTGCAGGGAGAAGAGACTTTTTGGTAAATATATTCCTGTCTAGGCCACTGTGTTTCTGGATAACAGCAGTGAAATCACTTTAGCCAGACTTTGAACAGGTGAGTTTTTAAGTGAGTGCTCTTCTCTGAGATTAGTTTATATAATGACTCTGAGATATGGTTGGCACAAATGCTGAGTATTCACAGCTGTAACAAGATCAGAAAGAACTGTGCTTGGAAAATAAGAAATGCTGAGCAATGCCAAGTACTCGGAAAAAAATTAAATGTAAAATAACCGGGATAAGCCACATGCAGTGGGAATGTCTTACCTGAAAATCACAGTACCTCAATTCAATGTCTCTAAATGCCAAGAAGAAATTATTCCTATCCAGGGTGTGATCAGAGTATATTCATTAGTTTTCTGAGCGCTCCAGCAGTACAGTGATGACTGCCTGTTAGGAAGTTAATCATTCTGCCTTCAGAGTCTGAATAGAGTGCCATGAGTGCCAAAGCACAAAGTGAATAATGAGGGGAAGACAGGATGCTGCATATCTGCTTCTTGATCTGAGATGTGCTGTCCTGTGCACTCAACAAGCAGCCCTGTGGGAAAAGTAGTCTGTGGCCACATAAATAAAAACTGTATCAGATGGCAAAAGAGCTGAATAGGGTTGCAACATTTCTCTTATGTAAGATTGATTTAAAAGTGAAAATCTTAGCTAGGTGAGAGTATAAAATATGTAAATTCATTTTTTTGGAGACTTTAAAAGAGATAAGGTGCCCATCACATATCACATGTCATCTCCTGTAGATGGTGGCTTGGGAGGCACTGTTCATCCCTTTTAGGATGTGACTGAAAACAGAAAGAAGTAACTTTCTGTTATGCTACAAAAATTAAGATGGACAATATGACAGGAGAGGAAGCTGACCATCCATTAAATACGAAAAACGTATTAAGCTACACAAATACTTATAAAATAGAATGATTACTGAATAAAATATTATTCCAACAATATGACTTTGTTTTATTACTATATAGAATATTATAAAAATATTAATATTGTTTCCATATAAGTTAAAAAACATTGCCAGACTTCTGCAAGGGTTTCATGAGGAGCGAAGGAAATATTTTGCAAGACAGTGTCTTCCTCTGTCAGTATGATAGGACATTTAACAGTGAGATCCCTGTCTTTGACACTAAAAGCTTTGTATGAACGCTGTGCAATGTTAGCAATATTAGTCTAGAGCAGTTACCAGTATTCATGTATTCATAGTGTTTTCAGATGTAAGGAAGTCATTCTGATGGATTATGACCTTTTGATAGCAGTTAGGGAATTAAGAGCCATGTATTGGTGTTGATTTTAATATAATTTCTCAGTGATGCAAACAGCAGCTTCTTCCATAAACATGAACAATCACTTGCAGCTCTTCTAAATCACATTTTTAACGAGTTTGAACTTTTTAAGTGAGAACATTTATAGGGACCTAGTCTTTGCAAAATCAGAGCATCAGTGAAGCAGGACTTCCCTTTACAGAAGCATCCCTATTCAGATAACTCTTCCTCTGAGTCCACTTACTTGTTACATTATAAGAATCAATTTTGCATAAAGGTAGAATAGGCGAAATTCCCTATTCTCTCACCCATTACGCTCTTTAAAGGTTACAGAAGTCTTTGGACTTCATTGTAGTCATAGTGTTGTAACATTTGCATAGTTGGAACATTTCTTAAAAAAAGCGTTAGGACTGCTCTAATTATACATAATAATTCTCTATCTTTCGTTATCCATCTGCAACCAAGAATCTTATCTTTCATCTAGAAAAACCTATTTAAATAGACCATTTCATGTCTGTATTGTTATCTGTAGGGGGAGATACAAGTTCATGTACTTTTCAAGAAGAACTGCTACTAGAGGGGACAGTGCATGCTTGCAGAGGTGCAGCAGGCGTTCCCAGTGTCACGTGCTGGAATCCTTGCTATGAAACTGTGGGTTGTGTACTGTGTTTGCATGGACCTCAAAGCTCGTTTTGGCATACGTGCTTTCATATCTCTGCAGGCATCATTGTTGCAGGTTGATGAAAATCAGATAGACACATAAATTCAGAGAAGTGAAAATGTCAAAAATCTCCTGACAGCTTGTTCCTTTTAGTAGTATTTTCAGCCTTTGTTTTCACATCTTATTTACTGGAAAACTTCAGCTAAAAGGTGTGTAAGGTCAGTATGGATTACAAACACAACCCTGTCCTCAGGAACAAGGATAGGGTAACTTACTTTTTCTGCGCTCTTGCAAAACAACCAGGTTCTAACTAAATGTAGATAGTAGAAGTGAAATTTGATGTCATGCAGCTCCTCCAAGATTTGTGTTCTTTATATAGATGTAGTTGTGTTGTAGAGATTTACTCACACAGAATAAAATTATTTCTCCAGTGGATTAGGTTGTTTAAATCACCATCGTGCTTTTGCAGAATGCATTATTAAAGTACTTCTGTTTACTTATTTCTTCATGCTTGCTACAATGCACTGGTATTCATGCATTTAAAACCTATTGTATAGATTTTAAATATTAAATAATTTCAAAAAATCTCATTTGTAATTTCACATGGCATGCAGGTCCCTTGGAATTGGTGGAAGCTTTAGAGCATGGAGGGTGTCCCACAGCAGGATGTAAGGGAGTTGGACACATTAAAAGAGCAAGACATATCGGCCATCATAGGTATGTTCTGTGAAACTGATTTTATTCTTTCAGTTGAGGGATGTGTGCAGTTGGGTTTTTCAAATTGTTGTTCGCAAGAAAACAGATCCAAGCTGGAAAAAAATAGGAAATCTTATAAACCTAAATATGAAATTATTTCAGTTGCCATGGTGAGCATGCTGAAATAAACATTAGCAATCTGTAACTTCATTTCACCAGGGTGTGCTGAGATAAGATTTGTCATACGTTACTTTTTGTCACAATTGGTAGATTCAATTACTCTGTATTTTGTTCCTATGAGGCTTCCTCGTCTTGCTGTCCAGATTGCAAAATGTTACAGGGCAGATATGTATAAAGCAGTAACTTTTGAACCTTTTGAAATACGAGGCCACTGATTTTATTATGGCTTGGATGTTTCTATTCTGCTGGGTTGGCAGGGATAAGGACTTGCTTGTTGGCTTGGAGCAATGCTAGAAAGGAAATTCTGATTGACATATTCCCGAATGACAGCTTGCTTCTTCTGTTTCGTGTTTCTAAAGATGTTTTGTTGAACACCTTCTGAAGTATAATATAGAAATATGGGCATCTCGTCCTAGAGAGTAGATAACATTAGCATGGGAGAATGGAATGGAAGGAATAGAGGGACAATGACAGAGTAAATAGGAAACATTTCCCAAGTTGAAATTTTATTATTTTAAAAATATTTAGAGTGTGAGGTGAATCCAGGCTATTTAAGTAAGGGATGTACAAGTAATACAGTATGTTAAGTTGAAAATTAAGCATTATAAATATCGTACTGTTACCTTTTTTGCAAATTAGAACTTCCAGAAGTTGTCATTTTTCCATTACACACTCATAAAATTCTCAAATGTCATGTCACTTTGTTCATCCTGCTCTCTCATGTGGTTTGAGGATTGTTCTTTGGTTATTTATCCATACAGTTTTAAAAATAACTTTTCAAACTACTGTGATCTGAGAGTGAGCTCGGCAATCTTTTCATATTTTTGATGAAAAAATTATGTCCTGTTGACTAGAAGTATGCTACAAGGTTTTGATGGTGTATCACCACAGTGAACATACCATAGGTTTCAGCCCAAAGTTGAAATGTAAGATAAGAAAAAAAAAGGAAGCGAATGTGTCTGAAAAGTTTTTCATTTATGATCTCTCTAAATAAACATTGGCACTAAAAGTTCTAATGTTTTAGCTGGAAGGGATGAGTAAGAGCTATATGTCTATTTACTTCGTGTAGCCTTTGCTTTTATAGCTATATTTTCCATGCTGTTTAAAGGTTGTTGCACTTACTCATCCTGAATATTAAGAAAAGAAAGAAACTCATGGCATTTCATTGTATTTTATTTTTACTGTAGTCTTAGTAATCGTATTATTTGCATATTAGCTGATTGTTCTAAGGTATAAAAATATAACCAACGAGATTTTGTTGATCATAATACAGATATTTGCCATTTCATAGCAAATAAATTATACCAGTAAGTATCTTATTCACTAGCTGTTGATTTACCCTCTGTGCTGATATTCTAGTTTTGCTCTTGAGTGTTTCTGGGGAAAATAATGAGATTTGTTACTCATCTGGAGCCTACAAGCTTGAGGGTCTAGGTTGCCCCAAAACTTATAACATTGTACTACTGCATTTTTCCTGAATTAACAAAAAGAATTTGAAATTTGTATAATTTTCCACATCAGGTAGCATTCCCATGGCTCTTTTATCTTGGCAACCTTGAAATGTATTTAACCATGCTTATCTTCTCTTTTGAGATGAGGTGCAATGCATAAAATGCCTGTGTGCAGAAAAGATGGTAATTTAAAATGCTAAGTAGTTCTGAAATAATTTTGAGAGCTTGTTCCTTAGGAATCAGATGAAAGCCTCAGTGATTAATTATATAGTGGGTGTAAAGCATTTACTTTTTGGAAAAGTTGATGTTAATAAGGACTTGGTATTTATCAACAGTTGATCTAGGGTTATGTGCTGTGCAGTTGAAACAGCCTGGTGTACAAATTGTTAGCATTATGCAGATCACCTGCATATTTATGACTGTGTACTCTGAAGTTTAATGCGTGCAATACTTCTCAAGTTCAAGCAGTAATGCGAAGAGGTCAGTTGTAAGTAGTTCATTAGAGTTTTGAGTCAGCCCTTTATGAGGAAAGATTTTTGCCAGAAACTTGAAACTTCACGTATGTTACAGGTAAGTTGAAGTGAACTGAAGTGCTGTGGTAGAGGCTGTGTCATAACACAACACATTTGTATAAACATGGAAACCTCAGCTCAGCAGGACATCACATCTTTTTGTTCAGTGTCTGCTGAAGTAATTGTCAGCTGGTTTTTGAGTCCAGTCTCAAGTTTTATTTTATCTTTTATGTGACTTCATTGGTGCCATCTGTTCTAAAGTACTCTTGATTCAGTCTTAGACTGTTGACGCCGCTTTCTCCTAAAAATTGAACTCTTTGATGATACACATGCACTGTATTGCTTGTTTTGAGTCTTGTTAAAAGTGCTTTCATAAAGTCTGAAGTAAGGAGATGACTTAACAAAATCCATCAGCAGTAAAAAAAAAGGAACAGATCCCTCAGATGCTGTCTGAAGGTTTCTTGCTCATCATATATCACCCAGGTGATGTGGTCATGTGGACATAGTCTGCTCTAGATAATCTAATCCATCCATTAGTCCAGGTGAATTTCTCTGGCGCTCTCATACAACCTCATCCCTTGGCAGTGCTCAGCAGTAATTCGCACCTGAAAGGTGCTGAAGGAGCTGGGGTTGGTAACATTTCCAACCGGTACAGCTAAACCAGGAGACCTGGCTGTGGCTTCATACAGGTTTGCAAAATATTCCAAGTGGTCATAAATACTACTAAGCTATATTTAAAAGTACTTCATATGCAAGTTCTTAGACCGAACAGAGTGCTGCCTTACACTTCTTCAGTTTAAGAGAGAATCCTGGCCTATGTTCCCTTCTGATATTAGGTATAGCTGAGAGTGTTCCATCTGGATTCTGTGCTTCAGAAAATTTGCTTACTGCTACAAGACAGGAACATCTTCAAATGTCTGGGGAAGACTAAGGTCCATGCCTGCCTATCAGCAGCCCAGTTTTATCCTTCTACCCTTGAACTTTATAGAAAAGAGATTTGTATGTAACTCCACTTAGAGATAGAACTTGAGTGTGATAGAGAGCAGTTGCAAAATAAACACAGGTGGGATATGCTGCTCAACACTTCTTTTCCATCAGACAGTTCTGGAAAGGGCTGGTTATGTAAAAACCTCCGTTGACTTGGAAATCCCAGGCCTGTGATCAGAATGGTGCATTGCCTTTTTCTCTATCCGTCTTTCATGATTCAGTAAAAACAGAACTTATTTTTAGGCCAAGTTTTTACTCAGTGTATGCAGGACTCTGGAAACAGTGGCTCCCTTTCCTTGGAAAACTCTGTCATGGACACACATATTGCCAGCCAGCCTGCTGCCATTTCAGCAGTGCCCTGCAGACAGCTAATTGTTGTGCCGTGCTGATCCTTCAGCATTTAGAGATGGCTGATTACTCTCCTGTGCGGGGGAAGGTGTGTGTCAGGAGGTATTAATGTGAGTGTTTGTTTACTGAGGCAGCTCAGATGGTAATTGAGATCTTTGTGTTGGACTGGTTTCAAAGCTGTGGAGCAGTGCTGGAGGGTGTGCAGCCTTGTCAGATGAGCAGCAGTGGTTTCACATTGAGTACCTGCTGCTGCTTTTGCATCCTGCCATTCTTCTTGAGCCTCTGGCAGACCTTGGTACCCCCAAGCCAAGGACATCTGATCATTTTGGAAACTGACTTCTGAACTTCTGCTGTTTTCAAAATGGTGTGCTAAAGCAAACTGTAAGCTGGAGAGGAAATCCAGTTTTAAGGTGACAGAAGAGTTAAAAATCCTTATTTAATACTAAATAACCTAAACATCTAGACTTCTGAGCCCTTGAGATGAGTTGTGTTAAAAACTTCATCCTGTATAAATCAAATACTTCTATTATGTAGGAATAACAAGATTAATTTTTTTCATTCTTTGTAGTAGGCAAGTTAAACTGAACTGCGGGCTGGAGGCATTGAGATTCAGGAGGATTTACTGATTGATCCGAAGCCATACACAGGTTCATTCATGCTGTGTTTTATTGTAACAAAGCTAACAGTGGAAACCACGAGGGTTCTTTTTGTTGCCTCAAGTAACAGTAACATCAAAGGACTATCATTTTTAAAAAATGATACAGCAATGTGAATGATTAATTACAGAGAAGAAGTCATTTGAAGCTAGTGTTCCGAAGCATCGTTACTATTATAACTATTGCTGACTGAAACTGTCATTCAACTTCATTTTTTTCAGAAAATACTAAAGGAAAAGGTAGTATATAAGCAGGCAAATAATAATAAAAGACTGATTTTGAGGCTTTTTCTTGGGGTTTTTTGGGTTTTTTTGTGTTGGGTTTTTTTAAAATTTAAAACCTATTAGTGGTGTAGGTAAACAGAAAACCTGTTGGAATCTCACAAGCATATTGTCAGATTTCATTGTGGTGTAAGGCTTTCTTAATAGTACACAATTGAAGTTAAGTACCATATCGGTAGTGTTCAGTGTTTCATGTGACTGCTCAGAAACATTGTCCCAAAACACCCCTGTGAGCTTAGGAAGCCAAAAGAAGATTACATGCTTTGCCCTGTAGTGTCAGCAGAACTGAGATTAACCAATATATTAATGAATTTCTGATAATTGTATTTCATCACGGTGGTATGTGTTTGTCACAGCAAGAACTTACATCACACTAGCATTGGTGCCTTAAAACCCTATTTTGAGCAGAAGTCTGTATCTTTCATCTTGTGTTTCGTTCGAAAGAGAAAAAAAGACATCATTGTGATAGATGCAGCAGCATAAGACATCTGGCAGAGGCTAGTCCTAAAACACACAAAACCAGTAGGCTGAGAATAAATGTAAGTACACATATATAAATAGAATTAAAATAAAATGCCCTGTTCTGTTTAAGGGAAAGTAGAAATAAAAGGTGAATGCTCCAAATTAATTTTTATTTGTATATTGTGTTCCATGTCTCTAAAAAATGTCATTAACAAAAGCATACCATACTTCAAGGGTAGTGTTTTATAGCCAAATAGGTGGCTGCAGTCTATCTTATTTGGATGTGTAAACAGAAAGTTCCTCAGAAGGCTAAGATGACTGTTCTGTTCTTCATTGGATCACCTGGGGATATGGCTGCATGTTCCTTTAAAGCACTGTACACACTTATGGAACTACATCTGCTTGGAGTAGCCTTAAACAGGGATCTCAACTTGATTAGAAAAAGAGATACTGTTCTTTTTCCTCCATAATTCAAGTTCAGCATAGCTACTCAAGCATTTAAAAATAATTAAAAGAGTTGATACCATCTTGTTTTCAAATGAGCCAACTGAAGAAATCAGACATGCTGTCAATCTCCTGTCTCGATAACCCCAGCAAGGGCTGACTGACTTGACCTTAAGGAATTTTCTCCTTTTATGCAATTGCTGAGAGAAATGTAAATTTCCACCAACTTTTTGTTTATGTTGGTGATGTCAAAATTAGACCACCAATATTGGTCCAACCCCATTATAGGAGCTGTTACATACTCATACTGAACCCAGAGCTTCATTGGTAAAGGAAAAGGAGAGTGTACAACATATTTTGAATAAAAGGCCTTTTTCCTTTTTAATGCTGTGCTTTGTAGGAAGAAAATGATAGTGAAAGCTGTTGTTTTTCTGTTTATTTTTGTAATTTGGAGGTGGTAGGGCATATGGCTGTCAAGGTAGACTTGTTTATATTAGACAACTCTCTTTGGAAATCATGCATGTAACTATCAGTGAAAGAAGTAAAACATTGCAGCGATTTATGGAAAGATGGGTAATTATATTCTTGAAAAGAAAATAAGCAAAATTCCAAAACAGGGGCTTTTTACCTTTTAACATTATAGAAGTCCTTGTAACAATACAGGTGAGTAAGAAAGCATAAATTCAGAATATAGGTAGTGTCATAGCTCATGAGCCACAAATAGAGCATCATATTTAGTACAGTCTCTCCTATATCTTCCATAGCATTTTGAAAACTTGAGAGGAATGTTATTCACTGTTGTGACACATATATGCTATTCAGAGTTTAGGATATTACCATTGATGTGCTGAGTATGCGGTCAGGCTGACTAATCACTTGAACACTGCAGAGCATTCTTCTAGAGAAAAAATCCTGGTTCAGCCCCATGTGTTCTGGTTTGTTTTGCTGTTTTTCCCTTTCCTACTTCTTCTGCAAACACAGGTTTTCTTACTTTGGTACAACTTTCACATCTGTTAGTGCAGTACTTACAAACCATTGTATCAATGCTCAATGTCAAATTCTTTCCCTAGCAGGAGTGCGGGGAAATAGGGAGTGCTGAATGTTAAAAAAGGCCGTGAAAATACCACAGTCTCTCAATGGAATATCTCAAAATGGCATTTGCAGTGATGGGGCACTCACTGCAGTAAGGGGATGTGCACCATTCCTCACGTTGTGCCCTTGCAATGCAGCTTCTGTGTAGGCATTGCATAATGGACATACCCTCCCTCACATAAATAAATAGCCATGGTAATATGACTTTATTTGGAGACACATGGGTGTAGTCAAAGGCATCCTGTGTTGTATGTATAAATACCATTTGAAATACGAGAGAGCAGGGTAAACATTTATCAAGCAACTTTCCACAATGAATGTTGTAGTACAATTTAATACAATTTGTGTTACACAAGTTGCTGTCAAAAGGAAATGCAAAGTTGAATTTTTTTGATCAATGGATTTATTAACATTTTGAGGTGTGACTACTTCCTGCATTTTTTAAAATCGTTATATTAAGTTATTGCATCTACTTCTAGAAAATTCCGACGCCATTTTGTTTGAAAAAAGTGAAATCAGCCAAGTGTCTGAAAATAAGGAGTCATTTTTCTTCTTCAACTTCCAGCGCAGTCAGCTGCCCATATTCAGAGATGAACTTGAACAAAGAAAGCCTCTTACCTGACCGGTTGAGTGGGGAGATGCCTGCAGCTGGTCCTATCCCCAGAAACAGAAAAGTGGAAGCGAGTGAAAGATCCACCTCTCCTGTAATCAAGTAATTATGATTGAAGCGATGTCTGTGACTAACAGCAGTACTGTGTTTCTGCGTTCTGCAGTGCAGTTTATAATTGTGCAATGGCTGAATGGTTTCAGAAACGCCTGCCTATTTATCTACATTTTCATTTACAGGGAAGAAAAATGTTTTTTTCAGTGCTTATTAAAAAGGTCACTGAACTGTCAAAGACTGATGCTTATTTTACTGTCTGTGGCTTAACAAGAGTTTGGTTTCATCTTCAGTGTAACTATCTAGACTACTAAATGGTTAATTGGAGTTTAAAATTGAATGCTGATCAGTTATTTTCATTTTAGAAAACTATTTGTGTTACTTTTATTTGCTGTAGTGGCCTTATTGATGTGATTGTAAATTAATGTTGCTCTGTGAAGAAGAGCCATTATTCTGTCATTACAGTGGGAGTGGGGAATCAGTTTACTGGGAGTGACTTTTGCAAGACAATGCTGAAGTCTGTGGCTGAAGCTTTTATACAAAAGCCCTGGGAAAAAACAAAGGAGGGTGATGCCAAGATGATTATTTTCAGATGATTATTTTATCTCAGAAATTGTGGATACTGATTCCTGTGCTTATTCTGGGCTATGGGGAAAAACAGAGAATTTAAAGAGCAGATGAAAAGAAGAGAGGTTTTTCATTCTTTTCAAGGGCTACATTAATTTAAATGTGAAAATGTGAAGGTTCATAATGAAAATTTCCAGGTCCCACTGGAATGACCACGTATTTTCAATAGATGGTATTTTAAATTGCCTTCTCAGAGACAGTTTCAGCTTCATGCTTTAAAACCCAAAGTAGTCTACTGTCGAAGAGTTCTGCCTGATTTGATTGTTCTTATAAATGTAGGGTTTTAGAAATCTGAAGTGACTTAATTACTCCCTGGCAGGTAGCCTGGGTACCATTACAATGAATCCAGTAGCACTTTGAGCAATGTCCTCAGTGGCAGGGACTGTGTCAAGTGCTACTTTTCTCATTGTCCCAATTAAGAGGCTGTATTTAACATTTTAAAGGCTGGATGGTGATATATCATGGGAGAGAAGGGATAGGAGGAAAATAATACCTCAAAAGTGTTCTCATGTTACAAATATTAGAGGTGGATAGCTTATTATCAAAAATAGTATTAGACAATTTCTGTTTCTGTTGAATTGCCTAATCATTTTACCATTGATTTAATGGAGAAGAGAGTTCTGTATTTTGATTTCTGAAAATCCCAGATATACAATTTTGTTAGTGGCAAGTAAAAAACTTCTCTGTATTTCTTAAACAGAAAAATCACCTTGTATGTCTTCAGTTGAAGTAAGGACCTTTTGTCCATAGAGAAAATAAATTAAAAAAGAGCTTAGCTGCTTCCACTTTTAAACATTTTGTTAATTTGTTTTAAACAGTGACAGAAAATGTCCCAGCCCTGGTCACGTAGGTATGAAATCTTCACCTCACAATCGACCATCTGGGAAAACTGTACCAGAAACAACCAAGCTGGAAGATGCAGAAAGTAAATCTCCTTGCAAGAAGCCCCTGTTATGCAATGTGAAGGAAAAGAAGGCGCCTGGGTAAATCTCATTTCCTTTCAAAGTATTGGTTGGTTGGAGTCAGTCAGTTTAAAATGCAACTTATCAGGCAATGCAGCCCCGTGATTTGGCTGTGGAATTCTTAGAAGGAGATGGAAGCTCTTCAGCTCTCTTTATCTTGGAAATAGAAGGGATGGGAGTATCCCAATGTATACAAAGAATAAGAAACACGTCAGAGGAAGGGAAAAATACAATACAAAATTGGAAATTGACATTCTTCTTCCTAGGTTTGTGTACAGATATGTTACTGTGTATGTACATATGTGTACAAACATGGAAAAACTAAAAGTAAGTCCTTAGCTTTCAGCTTCTGGCATGCAATTTTGACAGAAAAGAACATGAGATAGTTTTTTCATACAATGAATTTTATTCTCCAATGCAAGTTTGGAAACTATCTTTGAAGCTAAAAATACGCAGTTCAGTGTTTTCATGAGTATGTGTGGGGCAATAGGATTCCCTACATTTTTAATTAGTCACAGTATCGCTACACTATTTTATTTACTATTTTCAAACAAATAGATGACACCCTGGAATAAGAGCTGTCATTTGTTTCATATTTACATGAGCTACATTATTTTGTGTTCATAATATATGAACTGTGTTAGCAGTGATGGTGTCTTGAGAGATGGAGACTGGAGAAATGGTTTTGTATGGTAAATACCCTGCAGTAAGCGGATGATTGAAATGTAACTGTTTTGTTAAGAATTGGACTTTAATGATCCTTATGGGTCCCTTCCAACTCAGGATATTCTATTAATTAAATCCTCTGAAAACACTGCAAAATTTTTTTAGAACCAATTTTAACCCCATTTTTTCCAAATTGGGTTAACCAGTCTGGCAGTGTTTTGTGATTTTTCTTCCTTTATCCACTAGAATTTTTAGCTATTATTAATTATTTCCTTTATTGCAAAAACCTCTGTTAAACTAAAAAAAAAAAGCATATAGATTTTTGCATCTTTTTAGATTTAGCCAGCTTTTTTTTTAGTATATTCTTTTGTGTTATTTCAATCAGGTTGTATTGTTCAAGTTATTTCATAAAGTATCTATTAAGAGCATCAAGCAGTGTTGATATAATTTCCATACTACTAATAAACAGCCTTCACTAGTCATACTCTAGTGAATTTAAACATCAATAAAAAAAAGATGGCTTCAAGTGTAATTTTGAAATAACCTGTGTTAAAAAATAGTTGTAATTCATAATTTTGACCATACTTATGATAAATTCACTTTTTTTTTTGAAATATACTTTGGCTTTACAGACTACCTCTTAAGATTAATTGAAGAAAAATATTTTTGTCTTTTATTTTTTTCGAGGGTGTTACCTTTGTAAGACTTAAGATAACCAATAGGTGTGCTATCTGTTCACTGTGTTGAGTCATTTTCATTACAAGAATAAGTCTTGTGCCAACTTTGAACTACCCAGAGGCTTTGCAGTTTGTATTTCAACTGTTTGAATATACTGGTCACTGTCTGCATTTTTATCATCTAGCTTTCCTCATTCGTTATGTATCCAGCAAAGTCATAGAGGACTTCCAGCTGAATAATAATATTCCTTTGAAAAAGGCATGAAAGATAATGTTCACAATATTAGGTATATATGAACTGCTGGGCTTATGAAATACTGAGCATCTGGTTATTGCAATACCCAGTGGATCTTTTTAGATGTGTATTCAAAGTACACATGCATAATTGAAGACATAGATACACACACTTGTGTGCTCTTTAGTTGCTGAGCTCATGGTGTGGATTTAATTATGTTTGACTTCAGTTCAATTGTGTATACCTTCATATTCCAGGTAATCTTTTGTTTCATAGAAGTCCTTCATTGAGGAACCAACGACAAATGAACCCAAACATGAGTTTTATTTTGTTGTGTTAAATCTGAGTGGTACTCAGCTAATGTCCTGTTCCAATTACTCCTTTTCTTTTTTCCTCCTTTTTCTTAAAGCTCTTAATGCATCAAACAACTATACTAGAAAATTTTGGTTTGCAGAAATATAATTATGTACATAAATACTGCAGTGCATCCCTCTGGAATGTTCCTGAGATTAAAAAACAAGATTAAAATTACATGCCTACAGCATATTCAATTTTATTTTTAAAGTATCTTCAGAGTAGCAAAAGAATTTTACTGTAATAAGAATTCTGCTCTGGAAATCTTTACAATGAAGGAAGGTGAACACTCAGGCTTGGGAATCAAACGATACTGGCTCTTAAAATTTGATTTGTCTTCCAGCCTCTCCCCCAAAACCTTCAATTCATGATACTGTCGTATTTAACTAACAAGATAAAATTTCTGGATGTGTGTTGCTATGAAATTTGCCCACAAAAAGATTGGGAGAAAGTTGTTTCCTCACAGGTGTTGGTGATCTCTCTTCCTTATATTGAATTACAGCTGTAATTTCCTTTGCCTTTGGAATTAATTGCACTAGTTTGTAGCAAGTGCTCTGTGTCTGTGATGGGTTAGTAAGAATTGGCCAAAATGTTCTGGAATTCTTAAAAACAGAACTAAATAGACACTTAATGTCAGCAAATTCATATCACTCTCCATCTGTAAGAAACCAGGCTGGAAATACTTTCTGAAGGCAGAGTTCGAAAAGGAACTCCCCAGGGACTGACTTTAAGATGGAAATGCTTGCACTGCCACCCACCCCTATGCTGAGAAATTCTCTTATTTCCACATCTCTTGCCCCATTTCTCTCAATACGGGGAAGACATTCCTTCTTTGCAAATGTTCAGGCTGGCAAAGCTGAGGGAGCAGCTGGATAAGAAGTAATGCAAAAGCAGATGCAAAAGAATACAGATATTTTTGGTGGGATCATTAACGACTGCACAACAGGGTGTCAGTAACTATACTGACAAGGAGTTGTTGGGTAGAGATGAAAGTTGGGCAGAGAAAAAGGAGTAGGTGTTATTTCAGACAGCTCCTGGAAATGGCCTGCCTGACTAGTAAGGCTTTGTAGGACATGGAGCTACATATCTGGGATTCACTCCTTCCATCTTCTGCTGTGGAGATATCCAATGCCTTCATTTGTGTATTTTTCAGTTTCAGTTATGAAGTCAAGTGTGTTGGTATGGTTTACATTATCTTAACTTATATTATTCTTGAGCCTTTGCAAAATTCATGTCAGTAGTCATGCCATCTGTGTATGTCAGAAATCAGATCCTCACTGTTTCTTTATTTTATGATGATACAACATCCTTTGTGTGAGAATCTTGGTGTGTTAATAGTATTGCTAACAAGAGATGTCATCATGTTTAGTGATGTTTATGATATATTAGTAAAAATTGAACATCTTGTTTTCCTCAGTGGAGTACTACAAACAAAGGATGCCATAAAGAACAAAGAGTGTGAAGATGAGGAGACAGAAAATAAGCTGCTCATTTCAAATGAAATTAAAGGTAAATTGGCAGTACTTAATTTGTTTCAAATTAAAATCTTCAGAGGTGAAGAAGTGTGATGTTTCTTGAAACTTTCATGAAACTGCATTACAAGTTACTGTCCACAGTCACTATTTGTGTCCAGAAATATCTTCACAGCAACATTTTTAGCACTGTGTTTCTTTATCTTGTAATCATCAAAGCCTTTGCCAAGAACTTGATCACAGTTGTAAGGATGAGTGCAAAATGAATAGTGATATAAAAAATCTCATTTCAATAATGTTTTCTCACTGACTTCTAAAAATAGGTCATTAAACCAGTCCAAGTTGTAAAGGTGAAACATTCACTTACTGCCTTGAAAGTGTATTGAAAGTTAAAGTATTTGCAGATTGCAGATGTAATGCAAAGTTAAGGTGACTTACTCAGCCCAGCCTCAGTCCTGTTGAGGCTGATGGCCAGACTGTGGCTCCTCATTGGTGAGACAGGAAAGTTCTCATATGGTCTCCAAAGGTTTCTTCCAGCAGACTTTTCTTCTCTTCAGTGATCTGTGTGGTTGGTTGTACCCCTGTATCAAAACTCTGGGCTGTTCACAGATCCAGTTGGACAGATTGAAGCAGCCGTTCATTATTAATTTTTATCCTCATTGTTTGCACAAATCCAGAACATCACAGTCTTATATTAGGTAATTATTTTACATGTGTGAAACTTGGTATGTCAGGCTAGTTATTAGACTGAGTCAGTGCATTGTTTCAGTGCAGCTTTTGCTGCAATAATTTTATTAATTCATACAGGGTCAATGCAAAGTTAAGTGTGTTTATCTCCTAATCTTAATTCCTTGAATTTTTAGATTTTCTTCAGCAGATTGTTGTGCAACAGCACAAAGTTTGTAAGGCTTCCATCAAAATTCACAGGACTTGAGTAATTGTTTCTTTAGGAGCTACATGTCTTATCTTTTAAGTCAACTCATCTGTGTAAAACCCAGAAAATTCTTTGAGATTAGTAAAGCTTGCATAAAGATAAAATCAAGATGGTGATTTATTTTTAATTATTAACCTCTAATGCATTTCTTTTATCTTAAGACATCATTTATCTGTCAGCACTTTTCAGATAGATATGAGGCACACTGACGAGTGTGTAAAATTTGAGAGATTCCATCTGTTGCAAGAGCTGTGAAAAAGCTGTGTTAGTGTTTTGAAACATGGCTGTAGTTCAGAATTCTAGAGAAAATGAAGCATTAAAAGCAGCAAGTCTCTAAAGCAAATAGAAGAGAGTTTTTGGTCATTTTAAGTATTTTGTTTCAGCAGGAAGGAAACATGCAGTTTTGATGATGACCTTTGCATTATATGACCCAAACCAAAAACATCAAATAGTTGGGAGCATTTTAAATTGTTTGGAATTCTTTCTTTAACTGTAAGAAAACTGAAGCATTTTGAGTTTGACAGAATTGACTATTTGGACAAAGTTTCACCAACAAGCTCTGCTTACTAGGTTCTTGCATAGTTAGATTTAGGAAAATAGAACACTTTCTTACATTATCATCTAGAGAAGTTGTCCTTTTTATCCAGGTAGTGTTGTGTTACTATGCGTTTAAGTAGGATGGCATATTTAAGCTAAGATGGAAATGGATCATTAAATTCTTGCTATCATAGTCATGGAAAGCTCAAGATAAAATAATTGCAAATTTGTGAACGGTCACTGTTGGTACCTGTGCTTGTTGCCCTGGTTTTTTGGCATTTTGCTTACCTTGTTACTCTCCAGCCTACTTTTGCCATACTCACTTGACCAGTTCTCTACTGGTAACTTTATAAAGTGTGTCTTCTCTTTGTTCGGAGAAGGATTATTTGGAGATAAAGAGTGCCACTGAAATCACAGCCCCTTCATACTTTTTTCGTGTACATAAATCTTGTACTTAAAAACCTTGTACATGCTAAGAGCTAGAACCATGCAGGAGGGAATGAGCAGTGTTAATGGTCTCTCATTAATGCCAGAAAGTATTTGCCATTTAGTGTCTTTGAAACATAAGTTTGTATTTTGTTCCATGGTAATGCACTAAGAAGATAGAGATGAACTATCAGAGAGAAGGATAACAAGGTGACATACAGTTTGAATGTAAAGGCAGGTGGGCTGATTCTGTAGCAAAATGTCAGCAGAGAACACAGGTTAGGTTTAGGAATGTGAACTTTTTGCATCTGCTATGTTGTGGAGCTGGCAAGCAGATTTTTGTTTCTTAAGTGGTTCAAGAAGTTGTTTGTGACTCCGTGATGAAACTGTCTAACCCCTGGTGCACCTCAAGTTACTCTTCTAAATACCCCAATTGAGGGATAAGTTGGAATGTTTCTCATATTTTCTCTGGCCCAGAAAGACAGATAGCCTCTCTATGGGAAGCAGGGCTTGCAGAGTGAGAAATACCCCAGAGCATGAGGGCAGGGAAAGCTTTTAACTGTCTGGTATTGCAGACATAGATTGTACATCTGTATGGAGCCAAAGTGGTGTGTCCTGGAGTTTCTGTTACAAGGTAACAACCTACACTAAACCTGCATTTCCTTTAATCACTGCTCTGGTTTTATTCCTTTCTCACAGAGATTTTTATTAGTATTAGAGGCTCTAGGGAGCATTTCTAAAACAACAGTGAAGTGTAAACTGACATTTAGGGAACTCTCTTTGAACAGTGAGTGTATAATGTTAGTAAAATATTAAGGAGTTTGTTTTAAAAAAAAATTAACGAGTGGGCTGACAGTGCTGGCTCAGTGGCCTAAGAGTCAACTTCTGAATAATAGACATTAACATAAAATGAGTATAAGTCTTGAAACTAACAAAAAATTAGTCTAGAGGAGAAGAACAACACAAGCAAATGTAATAACATCCTATGTTAGCCATATTATAGATCATCCCCACTGTGCTGGCAAAAATCTATAATGGGAATTTGTGCCCTAGTTGTTGGGCACAAATGTGTGGAAACTAGAACAGTAAGGATTGGGAGAACTTATGGTTAATAGCAGCTTCTAAAAAATGGAAGTAGAATGGAACTGCAACAGAAATGAGCAATCCAAACAAAAATAGCATAGGGATTTGTGAGTAACTGCATGAACCATGTTATTAAGGAATATTAGGCATTAACAACGTACTTTGTTGGCTGTTCCTTCAGAAGTGAATTTAAGAGGCTTTCCACAATTTTAGTTGGCAATTGGGAAGCACTTGAGCCTGAGTTCATATAGCAGGCATGCTGCTTTTGCACTTCAGTGGATCTAAATGAACAGGGATGTCATATGCAGTTTGACATCATTCAAGGCATGCCTCTTCACTCTTTCCTGCTGCACACATCTAAATTTGCTGCTTTTCTCCAGACAACAGCAGCGTGTGGCTGAAAACACCGTCCCATTAGTACATTACCTTTGAGGGCAGTGGAATGGGAGATCATTCCTTCCATCATGGATGAGTGAGATAAAAAGCAGTGCGGAGGAGTTAAATGTTATTTTCCAAATAAAACATTCAGTTAAAGTGGAAACAGAGAATTTGCAGACATCTGCGTTTTTCCTCAGAAGAACTGAAAAACATTTTGTTGTGGATGAGCCATAAATGTTGTGTGGGCTGTAACTGTATAACTGATTCACTTGGAATTTTGTAGCAGTGCAATGCTGCTTTTGATTTTCTAACAGCTCAACCCCAAAATTAATTCTTGTATTGCTGTACAATCTTTAAATGTGGGTGTGATTTATTGTACCAAAATATTTAAAATTATTTGACCTATGGTGTGTTATGCTAACAGCTCCCATGGCATAGAATTGTGTTGTGTTGAAAGAGACTTTTTCCATGTAAGAGTAGTTATATTTACAGGGAGCCAATATAATGATAATCATACTAGTGGAAGAGCAGTCATGGTACTCTAATTCTGGTGTAAGCAAAACTGTACAGCTTGTGTAGGGAGGCCCATCTGTATGAATAGAAATGAATGTGCTTTTATTGCCACTGATCTCATCATTGTATGAGGGATTTAATTCTTGTTTCTTGCTTCCTGTTGCTGAAGATGTTGAAGAACCCAACACGCAGAGGCTTTTTTCTCAACCAGTTATTGTGTCTTCCAAGCTGCAAATCCCTGGCCTACCCTTGCGCTGGGAACAGCAGAGCAAGCTCCTTCCAAGTGTAGCTGGGATCCCAGCCAGTAAAGTTTCGAAGTGGAGTACAGATGAGGTACTTTATCTCCCGTTTTACTGCTGCTGTCCTTGAAGGTTGATTCAGAGCTTTAGATTATCCCCACACATTCAGGAAAACACATGAGTACTCAGAGGATTAGACTCGGTCAGACCTAATGTAACTGATCCCCAAAATGCCCATTCTGCTGTTATCCAGCCCTGGAAGCAGAAATATTAATTCATATGTGTACTGATACACAAAAACATATTTACTGGTGTTGTAGAGCAGTACATGCATCGCCCATTATCAGGTGCTCATGGTCTCCACTACCAACATCTAGTCCCCACACAAACATTCTGGAGGAATGGTGTAGGGGTCTGCATGAACCAAGAAGCTGTTCCTGGTGCATAACTTGGATGTGGCACTCTGCTTTGGAGGGTGAGAATGTAGTGCAGAGGGGAATGGTGTGGGTGTGGTCAGGCCATGACACCTGATTTTAAAGTTTGAGCTCTGCCTCCATTCAAATATGTAATAATGCTGGGACAGACAGAGTCTTGTCATTGCTTTACTTTCATAAGTACCTGTGACTGTTCTCTGCACCTGAGGCAGTTGGATCTCATTTAATCAGAGAAAAAGAGGAGCATGACTCTATGCGCTTATAGAAGAAGGTGGAACACCTAATATGAGACTGTAAAAACAACAGCTAAAAGACTTTAATGATTGTCAGCCTGAAAGACTATTATGTGAAAACATGAGTCTTACTGAATCTTTTGTTGTGTACTTTGGTGGCAGGTCTCTGAATTTATACGAAGTTTACCGGGATGTGAAGAACATGGCAAGGTGTTTAAAGATGAGGTGGGTGAATTTTATTTCAAAAAGACAGAGGCAACTTGGTAGAAATACATATAAACACAACAAAGCTTGGTAGAAATACATATAAATTAGTAGGATGAAGTGTATGGAATCATAGAATCGTCAGGGTTGGAAGAGATTTTTAAGATATTAGGTCTAATCCTCCAAACCAGCACTATTCCTGTAAGCCCTAAACTATATCAACCAGCACCAGATCCAGGTGCCTCTGAAACACTTCCAGGGGTGGTGATTCCACCACCACCCTGGGCAACCTATTTCAGTGCCAAAGTCAGCTGCAAATGTATGGAAGATTAGGTAGGTTCTGAGGTTGTGAAAGTAAGGAGAAAACTAGCCAAGTGTCAGCCAGGTGCTTTTCCAACTTTTTTCCTGCCAACTGAAATTACTTATGAACTTAATGATTTACTACTGTTCTCTCTTGATCTGTTTGGAGGAAATTTATAAGCAAGTATTTTACTTTAGTTCTGCAGTATCTAAATAAGTAAAATAAAGAAGAACAGTGGTTCAAGAGAACCACCTCTTAACTCTCTTTACATCTTGTCTGAGCACACTTAGCTATTGATGCTCTTCCTCCTGACACAGCCAGTTTATGAAGATGATTTGAGTGAGCAGGAAGTGAGAAGATCTGATGGTTCTGATAAGGTTCGAAGGAGCATGTCCTCACTTTGTGAGCGTGCCAGGTGTGCATTTCTGTCATCTGAGAAGATTGTTGTTCCAAAGTTGTCATTAGGAATGCATAGAGCTTTTAGGTACATTAGGCCGATATAAAACTAGGTTGGCTTTCTCTTTTCTGCTCTGAGGTTTGTTATTCCTGTTAATGCTTAGCTTCAAGAAGGCACTTTGGTCACAGATGCCAGAGTGAATACTTCAGGTGCTTATCCCAGCCAGACGACCTGAATGGGCAGAGTCAGCCAGCCTTTCAAGTGAAAAATAATTGTGGTACTTAGACTTGAGAAGGCACCTCCTGAGGCAAATGCATACAGATGGCCCTGCTAATCTCCTGCAACAGAAGTTTTCAGGCTGTGCTGTAGATGGTAATGACTATTACAGCTGCATATCAAAGGGCTGACAGGCTGCATCTCTGGGCATTTTGCACTTGCTCAGATGTTGGGCATTTTACTATTCAGGCCTAGGTCGGCCCCTGTGTCACTTAGGGTGTCTCATCAATGACTTTAAGAATAAAAGTTGGCATATTGCTAATCAAGTCAGAAAACGGCAAGTGCCACAGAGATGGATGAATCCTTAACACTTTCATTCTCAGAGGTGTGAGAAAATACTTCCTCTCCCTAGGATTCAGCTTCTCAGGCTTTTTCTGTGACTAGTGAATTAAACCTCCCCCACTGAGGTCAGTGAGGTCATTGAGGCATGGACTGGATGACATCAGGAGGTTTTTCAGTAGGCAGAAGATGCTGGTTGAGACTTCTGCTATTGGAAATGAACCTTCATCATGCTTCTGTTTAGATGCTTCAGCTTTTTATTTGGGCACCCCCAAGTTCACACACTTCAAGTTCTGAGCCCACTAAGTCTGGCTGTGTGCACGAAATGAGTAGAAAGTAATTGTAGGTGACCACATGATGCTGTTCTGATGGTAGAGTTCCTCAGTTTAGAGTGCTGGGGTGTCCTTTGCAGCATGTCTGCTTCAGAAAACTTGTTTTCTAGTCCTACAGAAATTTAGACTGTTTTTATCTCAGATTTGAATCTTCAAGGCTAAGCAGTGCTCCTGATTTAACCACAGTTGCATTTAATGCATAGCTATCCAGCTTGTGTTCCACTGGAAATTTCCCTACAGATATGTAAGTGACCCAAAGTTTACATAGGAAATGTTGGCCCCATTGAATCCCCTGGAAGTGAGGGGCTTGGGGCTCTTCATGTTTGGATTTAGCCCTCCTGCTGAGAGGGTGATTTGCTTGCAGGAGAATGTTCATTTGTAATGTTCACTAAAATAGCAACACTACAAAGCTGGCAGAATATTGCGTGTTTTGAAAAGCTTGCTTGTATTTGTGTCAAAGAGGCAGTTTTATTAGCCTGGCCCCTGTTTTCATCTGGGATCAAATTCATTTCAATTTGCTATTTAGTGAGCAGAAAGTGGTGGCCTGAAGGGGATTCCAGCTCTGTAGCCGGCAGTGAAATCCAGAAGCTTTCCCTATGGATGCTTGCATAAAAAGAATAGCTAAGATGTTTAAAAACATTGCTGTGCTTCAGTATGGTTGAATTATACTTAATTTACCCACTTTACTTTTCAATAGGTTTTATATTGTCAGTATGAAAACAAGAACAGTTTAGCTAAAAATTAGCCAGGCGATTGCTTTCAAGCAGGAAGAAGACCATCCTGTTTTCTTGGACTAGCTGATCTGTCTAAAGGTTGAAATCAAAGCTCTCCTGAAAGCATTTGAAAGTCTTCTGTTCTGCCAGTCCTTAACGTTGTCTGAAATTGCTGGGACTTTTCATGTTTTCTGAAACGTTTATACTGCTGCACTGTCAGACCTATTAATAGCTTTGTGTGTTTTTCTTTTAAAGCAAATTGATGGAGAAGCATTTTTGCTAATGACCCAATCAGACATAGTCAAAATAATGAGCATTAAACTGGGACCAGCCCTAAAAATCTTTAATTCCATTCTGATGTTCAAAGCTGCAGAGAAGAACTCACACAATGAACTTTGAAGATAATGGAAAATGTGCACGAACCAGCTTTCTCCACTGGAGCTCATGTTTTATTCAAAGCACAAAGACTCACTAGAAATGTTGAGTAAGGACTCTCAGAAAGGAAGAAACATAAGTTCAGCGCTGGTGGACTATTTATATTCTCCTAGAGCCAGTACACATCTGAATCCTTCTGGGAAGTGTTCAGGCTTTTGAGAAGGTACTGTGTAACAACCGAGTCAGCTGGTCTTACTTACCAAACGAATGGCGCTAATTCTCCATGGATGGTTAGGATCCCTAACTCTCTCTGGACATCAAGAAAACCTTCATTAATTATTTATGCTGTATTATATAAGGGAACGTTAATATTTTCTAAGGATTCTTGAACTGTACTTCATGTACCCATTTTAATTTTCAGAAGCTTTTACTTCATTCTATCAAAACAAAAACTGATTAGCCAAAAATTAGGCTACAGGTAGCCGGATAAGACTGTTATGGCTAATGTGTATTTGTGCCATAGTTTAAAAATGAAACACTTAATGTTACATATGTGACACTTTATGCTACAGCATATTACTTTACAGATAATAAAACTGTCTGTTTGCTTGTAACAAAACAAACTGTGTTGGGGTTGGAATTATAATGCTTTTTTGATAACTGAATGTTTTTACTTTTGCACGATTACAAAAATGTTACGTGAGTTTTGCCACCAGCATCTTTAATGTATTTTATGAAAAGACCAGTATAGAGAAGGCTGCAACTGAAAAATAAAGTTTGACTTCATAGAAGACTTTTTGTTTATGCTGCACAGTAGAGTCCCAGCCATTTACATGGGAGCCTGCTACAGTCCTTCAGAACATGGAGGGAAATAGGAGTATTTTGAAGCAAGAGATTAGCAAAAAGGAAATTACATTCGTGTCTGCATTTCCCAGTCTTCAGCATAGTTACCACAACAATGGAGAAAAACTGCTCAAGCTAGGACTGCTACCCTGGCTTCATATTCAACAGAGGTTTATTTTCCCAGACAAAGTGGTGGGAGAATTACTTCACCCACCACTTTCTAGCTGAAGACTCCGATTTGTAAATGAATAAGACATGGGGGAAAGGCAAAGCATGAGGAAAAGGATACTTAAATGTTTATGGGGCACAAGCACATCCTAGGTGTAAAATACATGCATTTCACTGTGCCATTAGCAGGCTGCAGAGTCACCAGCAGGTACTGAGGTGAGGCAACCTCTTTTCTTGGAGGATTATTGTAACGATTTGTCAGGGAAAGTCGTTGCACTTGGTATATATATGTAAGACGTAAACCAGATGCACTTTATTTGGGAGAAAGCCTAGCTCCCTCGATACTGAGGAGTGCTCCAGAGTGTTACTTTTGCAAGAAGAGAGAGAAGAGTTGGATCAGGCTTTTTGGCAGCCCTCTGTTTAGTGCTGCAGTGGCCAGTTGCTCAGCTTTAGAGCTGAGAACAGAGTATTTCTGTTGCACAGAGCTGGGAGAATGTTACATCTTCCCACAGATTTTGCTAGGCTTTTCTTTGGCTGGAGTTCTTAAGTTTTCACTCTCTGTGTCCCTTCCAGATCGTGTAGGTGACTGGTACCTGCCATAATATGAGGTGAAACAGGGTCAGTATGAAGTAAGTTGCATTGCTCTGTTAATTTCCTTCCATAGCATTGCATAAATAATATTTTTACATTTTGTTCAATATTTGTACATTCAAATTGCACTCTTATTGTATTACAATACGAATAAAACCTGAACTGGAGCCTCTGTTACCTTTGTGTGTGCCCAGGATTCTCAGATGAACCCAGCTGCTCCTGATGGGTGTGGTGTGGAGTAATTCCTCACTTTTGCTCAGTGTGGCCAGGGGTTTTAAAAGAGCAACTTGGCTACTGCTGTGTGCCCTCTCCCTGAACACTTACTCCCAGGGCTTGCATCCCCCTGGCCATTACAATCAGAATCCCATTTATAGCCCTGGGCTTTGGCACCAGCAGCAGCTGAAGTTGCACATGCAGATCAGTAAAATGCCAAATTCTTCTGTTTTCTTTCATTCTGTCCTTCCATGTAGTTTATTTTCCTTTATGCTCTGTGTCTGTGTTGTGTGCCAGGTCTATAACCTGCAGCGAATAACCAATGAAGAGAGTTGCAGCTCAGATTGTAATCTCAACAGAGATTACTCGGGAATGTTAGCACCTCCCTGAATTTTTATAAACAGCTGCTTACTGTGGTTTAAGAAATTGATTTGAATTAATACTTTTTACAAGATGTAGAATAAACCTCACTTGAGTCCCGGTTTTTTTATTCATGCAGCTGTCACAGACAATAGTGAGGACATAAGTAATCCTCACTTTTATGTCCCATGTGATGAGGTAGTTGAGTCTAGCCCCCTCTGTTATAAAAACTACACCAAATTCACTTGGAAACCAAAACCATTCATCGGACTTACTGAATCTTTGAAATGGCAGTTGGCATTGGTTTTGGTGTTGTATTTTTGGTAGCAACGGTCATCACACTGGTAAAGGTTGGATTCCCTGCATTCCACAAGAGCCATGTGAAAAATTCTAAGCCTACAGCAAGAGATTTTGGCCATTAAATGCAGCCATCTCATCACATCCTGAAGGATCACTGTAATCACTGCCTTGGAGTCACCCCTGTGCAGCCAAGCTTTAACAAAGCTTCTGAGATCTTCCAGGCTGTGTGTTTGAGTGTTTAAAAAATCGTCATGACCACAAGTGCTGCTTTGCCTACACTGACATTTTTTGAGCCGGTGGGAGATTGGTCTCTAGAATGTGGTGTTTTAATAAAAAGCCTTTTTTTATTTCTAATTAATGCAGTGGGTCCTGGCTACTGTTCCTGTCTATCACCAGGCACTTGTCCAAAGCCGTGCACTGCCAGACAGTATCTGCTGGGATTTTCAGACGTGCAGGAGTTAAGAGGAATGTGTGGGCAAAAAGAGAAGGCTGTGGAACAAGAGAGGAGAGGAGAGGGCCTCCATTCTGTGTGGGCAGACAGACAGTCAGCATGTGGAGAAGGCCAATTTGTTCCAGTCAAAAAATTTGGAAACAAAATGGGGCATTGCCTCTCCAGCACCAAAGCTGTGGTTACCAATGCACATGGCAGCATCCCAAAGAAGTCATTCTTGTTACTTTGAGAGCTCATCTTAGAATCTCTATTTACTAAATTCAGGATTAATGTTCAAATAAAACAAAATGTTTCATGCAAGAAGAAAGCAGCGAAAAGTCATCATCCTGCAAATTAAAAATCAGGCCCACCATTTTAAACCACAAAAATTGTTATATTAGGCTCTCAACGATCATGGTATTATGAAGTAATGGTAATAAGTAAATGTTTAATTTGTGCCATTTCAAAACATTAACTGTATTACCGTCTAAAGCAGTGAAGTGCTCATATTGGCTCACGATGTTTTTTTAATTCTGACAATCAAAATATCTGAATTTGTCAAATGCTCCATATAGAAAAATAATACATAACACATGAAGTAATCTAGAAAATTTTATTATCTCTAGACTGCTCTACAATCTACATGAAAATAATGAAACTGCTTGAGTTTTAAATTTTTTTAAGAAGTAGCCAGTACAATTAAAAAAAAGACATTGCAAAACATAACTTTTAAATATACATACACCTTCACTAGAAAGTTGATGTATTTTGACAAAATATCAAATGCTCCTGAGAGGAGTGCTGGGTGCACCATCAGATATTGGATGCTTGGGTGCCTCCAGCCCTGTCTTTACTGGGGTGGGCAGGGATGCTGGGTTCCTCACCTCAAAGACCAGGGACTCCAGGAAGTTCAGTGTCCTGTGGATTCTCTTTGGGCATGGAATATCGAACACGTGGAATGCAGCCACCAGTGCAGCCAGAGCCATGGTGCAGTCATCGAGCTGGGCTAACTCTTCCCTTTCTATGTACAGGGCAAACTCACATGAATTCACATTGAAGGGATTTTTCACTTCCAACACTGGTGTCACTGCCTTTACCTAAATTTTAAAAAAGGTTATTTCAAATGATGCCACGGCATTGCTATGGTAAACAGGTCAGAGAATTAAGTAAGCCTGATAACACTTTGATGTCAGGTAGTGTTTCTATGAGTATTTCTACTCAAAAGGCAGGCTACTGTCATAATGGCTCCCTAAGCTGAGCCACCAACAGGCCAAGTGATGTGCCTAGGCAGGTGATAGAAGGAAGAGAGACCGAGGCTGTTTGTGTTCTGTCTCCTACCTCCTCGTTCACTGCAGCAAACAGACTGGAATCATCTCCAAAGACCTCTGGCAGGAGTAAACATGCAGCAGTCATTTTCATACCTGTCAAAGGCAAGGATTTCTACTAAATTACAAATGAAAACTTTCTGGCACTGCAGTATCATCCTGGAAAAACAGATCGCAGCCTATGTAATAGTTAACAGCTCAGTAGGGGAGCTTTTGTCCAGTCCAGTTTGAAGAGCAGTTTGTACCACAGTGAATATTTAGACACCTGAGCTGGTAGTGGACATTAGCATCCAAATCATTCATGGATCTTTGCTACTCAATACTACAATTCAATTTCTCTCACAAGAAGTAAGTTGGCCTTTGGGTTGCTTTTAGTTGAGTTTGTGAGCTGAGTAGTCTTATTGTCCCCACTGCCCTTCCCCAAATTCCCAGGATGATCAGGGAGTCCTGTTGCCAGAGGACTCTGCTTTGAAGGCTGTAGCACAATCTGGTGCTGCAAAATCTCCTGGCACCTAGGGTCTGCTATTCCTCTGGTTCAGCTGTTACTGACTGTAACATCTTTTTTGTAGGTCAGGCTTCTGGTGTCATGTGTTTCACTGAACTTACCTCGCCATGCATTTATTATCTAGATGCCAGGTCAAGTTGTTTGTGAGAGAAAAACACAAAAGTAAAGGCCTTGGGACTTTACTAAGGTATAGGTCAAAATCTCTGTGGACACACTCTATAAGAAAAGGAGAAATTACTTACTCTAGCCATAGATTTTGTTGGTCAAGGCTATAGATAGAAAATCCATAAAGGCTTTCTGGATTGGACAATTCCTTGAATTATTTTAATATATCATGAGTTCTTTTGTTTTTAATCTTAGTGAAGGAAACCCCCTATATTTTAACCTAT
This sequence comes from Origma solitaria, assembly GCA_013397895.1. Lineage (NCBI taxonomy): Eukaryota > Metazoa > Chordata > Aves > Passeriformes > Acanthizidae > Origma > Origma solitaria. The sequence goes on from VZRL01006640.1 coordinate 2,251,545, forward strand.
GCTGCTTGCTTCTTTCAAAAATGACCTGGCAATAAATGGAATGAAACTGCGGTAGGAAACATGTGTGTTCATATTGTGTGACCTTGGATTGACATCCTGGCATTATGCCTGCTTGATGGAAACTGAGTCTGAGGAGCACTTCTCAGAGAGGTAAGCTTGGGCATAGGCAGCAGCAGCTGGGGAAGATCAGCAATTCAGAGTGACTACTTGAAAGGTTTTGTCCCTGCAGCACCACACTCCCCAGCAGAGTTCCCAGACTGAAAGCTGAGTGCCAGCAGGTGTTTGCTCCTCCACAGCCAGGGAGCCAAACACACTGCAGTACATGGACCTCACCGGAGGTACCAAACTCTGTGTCCTTTTTCCTGCAATGTGTATCTCTGCAGAGATGAGGTGCCTGAAATGGTTAGTGGGAGTAACTCCTTTAATTTTACTGGAATAAAGATGTTAAGCATAGAAACTTGCTTTCTAAAGGAAATTGTGTCTTTTTATCTGCCATTTCTAAAGCAGAAAATTGGTTTTCTGTGGGTATTTTTAGAAAATAATAAGCACTCTTTTATATATCTCAAAATACATACTTCTGCTCATCTAGCAATACTTACTTTAAGGTAATTACTAACTTAATCAAACCTGCAGTCTTTTATTCAGTAGAAAAGAAAGTTTCAATACTTGACTGACTTAATTTTCCTGCTAATTTATTTGTTTGTATTCTCAAAGCTTCCCCATAACTATATATTTTCAAAGAAACTGTAACATTTTAAAAATGTTTTTGCAGTACAATTGAAACTAGTTTAGTTACATAAGTAAGAACAATTAGTTGCAACAAAACTTTAATATTCAGAGCATAGGACATTTGTACTGACATTTCAGAACGTCTTCCTCTGTGTGCTGCTTCAGATTTTCTTGCAGCATAATGTTAATTGGATTATTCCTCACCACATACAAGGACAATATGTTTTCTGAATAAATCTCCAAAATCTCGACTGTTTTCTTATAAATGTCCATGTGTGTGAGAAGCTGGAACTCCCTAAAAAGCTAAAAGGAAAACAAATATTTGATTTTGCAAACCTCAGAATCAAAACTGTAAACAATGCATGCACTTTGAAGACAGGATAAAACTAGCTCAGTTAAATAAGATTATAAACTCGAGAGGGTGATTTCATTTATTTTCAAAGCAGGGAAGCAATACATCAAGGAACACCAAAATACTTCAAATAATCCACTGAAGGTGTGTGTGGCACCTTTAACACAGAGCTGGTGAACCTTTCAAAGTGGGATTAGCTGCAAAAATATGAGTTAAAGAGAACAATGCTGATGAATACTTTGCTGGGAGCATCTTGTAAAATACATACCTACAGATGTATCACATCTATAACACAGAATTCAATGTCATCATTAAAAATAGCTCTGTTACCTGGTAAGGGCATCTTAAGAAAGGAAATAGTCTAAGAATATCTTTTAAAGGTGCCTTATCACTGATCAGCTTTCTCCGGAATTCTATTGTTGCATTCATTCTGTTATCCACTTCTTCCCAGTTCCTCTGAGTTTTCATATATTCTTGATTAAGCCACTTAACATGTAAATTCATTGTACTGCCTTTAAGATGAGCAGGTTCTTCCTATCAAGAAATGAAGGACAGAACTGTAACAAATCAGCCTTTTTGTCTGATTATTTAGCTTTTTTGGCTCATGTCACTTGATGTGACCTCTGTGATTTGAGTGTAGTCAAGTTCAGCAGAAAGTGTAGTGTGGTTTCAGTTCCAGCTCTCTGAACTCACCCTCATATTCTAATAGTTAGACTAAGGTCTGTTTTCATATAAAACTATACCTATGAGCCAAGTCCCCCAAGCTCAAATTGCATGTTTGAAGCTAAGCGTGAAATTCCTGTTCCTGTGTCTGGTTTGTCTCATTGTGGTTTATTGGAAATGAGTAGTCAGTTCTAATGACAACTCAGCATTTAGTGTTATTAACTCTGTATTACCAAGAGAAATAGTATTTTCCTCCAACCCATACAGGCCCTAAAAACAGGACAATTAACTTTCACATTTATGCAGCTCGAGTTTTTACCCCCAAGGAGACCAGCTGACCTAAGAAAACTCTTACTGAAAACCATTATTTGAGCAGTTTTGACTGTTAGTGTGTTCAAAAAGTATTTTTTGTGCTTGAGGATAGTTAACAACTTTCCTCAAAGTTATCATTATTGTCCCTGACGTAACTCCAGAGCCAGTAATTACTAAGGGGAGGAGTTGCTATCCAAAGCAGTACACCAGCGGGGGCAGCCTGAGTTTGTGTAGCTTATCCATCAGAGGGTGCAGTGAATTTGCTCATTGAAAGAAACTGAGGGGACACAGAGATGCACAGTTAGTGCAGTGACCATCCTCAGGCTGCGCTGCTGCTGGCTTTTCCTGTCTGTATTGTCACTGATGCAGCTGAGAATACACATAGGGGTGGCCTGTGGAGCAATGCCAGAGGGAATTGAGACACTTCATGCCATTCCCCAGAACATTTCCGACACAGAGCTGTGAAACACACAACATCCCAAACTGCTTCTCAGTGCTCTGCATGTGCAATTAAACTTTCCAGTTTCATTAACATCCTTCTTTAAAATCATGCATGCGATATTCCAAGAATGGTTGCACAAAATACACAGTGAAAAAACTGTCTCCCTCCTAGCATATATCCATGGATTCCGATAGCCATTGGCATCACAGAAGAAAATAAGCTCTGCATGCAGAATGTGACCCCTGCAGGTACTCCCTGGCCCTTGCTAGGGTTCTGTATCAGCACAGTCTGCACTCTTTCTAATAGTGGATTTCAGTCTTCACTGTGTTACAAAAGAGATGTTTGTTTGACCAGCTTGCAAAGGCATTCCTGGCCTCTTCCTCAGTGCACAGGAACGCAGGTGGAGGATCAGACAACTTGGTACCATACCCTCCCCTACCTGCCTGGGAAGGGTGCTGGGAAAAAGTATAAAGGATGAGTGGATGGTGGCACATCCCCTGAGCTCTGTCAAGACTTCACTACACTGGGGTTTGTGGACTCCCAAGGGTTATCTCTTTGTATTTAATGGTCTTCAGTAGATTATTTTTCTCCTTCAATTACTTCTCCCAGTCACTTTTCCAGCTCTCATAAAACATACCTTCCAGAAAATCCTGCCTTAAATTTGGCAGTTTAATTATATGCTGTCAGAGGAAATGCATTTATTTGTTTTTCTCCTGCTACTTCTGCCTTCTAATTATCATACTGGATTCAAAACCTATTCACCATCTCCTTGCCACTCTAGTTTTATAGATATGTCATATTTTATCCTCAGCCATCTCTTTTCCAGCCAAGACCATCCTAAGCCATTTAATCATTCCACATATGAAAGCTGGTCCATACCTTCAATTATCCTTGTCTATCAGAACTGAATTTTATCTGCTGGGGTTTTTTCCCATGGAAATCTGTAGCATGGGGTCCTTCTGCAATTCTTCAGTCTCTGTCTTTAGTATCCTTGGTAGCATCACAAAATGTAATCTGCCAGCAATTCTGCTTTTTCCACATCATTTAGAAATATACTGAACTGCGTAAACTAAGCATTCATAATCTTTTCCACTGTAAACCCCAACTATTTCTGCATAGCCTTGTTTGTTCGATCTTTTATCTGCTTATCCATTCGAGGACCTTCCTGTTTATCCCCTCAGATTATATCCTCAGCCTTTGAAAGGCATGTGCTAAAATCTCTTCTGAATTTAAAGTAAACTATATCAGCTGGATTGCCTGTGTCCTCGGGGTTGGTGAATACTTCAAAGAACTAATGAATTTGTGAAGAATTATGTCTGTTTACTGAAATTTTGTTGATTCCTTCCTAATATGTTTATCTCTTGGGTCTGTATTACAGTTCTTGCCAATTTGGCCAGTGAAGACAGAAGGTTTCTTCATCCATATGTTCTCTAGCTCTCTCCTGAAACTCTAGAAACTGGCATCAAATTAGCTACCTCCAACTATCTAGTATCATTTTTCATGGGAGAAATTGTGCATCAATTAGAAATAGAAAATTACCTGCTTTGTCCTTGGACATGACTAAAAATTTTGCACAATGACTTGATCCTGGAAATACTCATTTTAATGAATTATTCTGTAACCCCTTTACAGACATGCCACCTGAGACAGATGCCCTGATGCTGCCTGTGGAGAATGGTCCCAGTAATGTGATCATCTGAACTCATCCACTGAGAATCCTTGCACAATATGTCCAGTTTTTCCAGTATGGCTTTATATTCTGCCAGCCTTCCTGTACCTAGGGAGTACAGCTTGAGCACTCCTGCCCATTAGCAGCATCAGGATTCTTGCTTCTCACCCAGGTGAGAAAGCCTTTATAACTAGTGCAGAAAAGGCAGAAAACCACAAAAAGAATTCTGTATAAATCTCCCTCAGACCACTCACAGTCATTAGAGTTTTGTTTTGTTGCTGGTGTGTCATTTCTGCAAGCTCCCTGCATCAGCCTTTGATGGTTTCTAGTATGTAATTTATGATGGTTACTACTGTGAATACCATCCTAGTATTCACACATTCCCAGATGGGCCATTCAGCTGTTCCTTAACCTGCTAACTTGCCCTAAGGTGGACAGACTGTCCCTTGCTTCACCGTGACCACTGCACAGAACCAAGGGATGGCCCATTCTTGTCAGTCTCAAGATGCCCACACTTTCTCACACACACAAACTTGCACAGTTGTTGGGGCTTTTTTAATTACATTTCTGGTTTTTTGCACTGTGCAAGTGCTAGCTTGTAGTCTCTGACTCCAAACAGCTTTCACTACTGGTTTCTCATGTGGGTCTGCTTTCAGGCCTCCTGCCCATAAAGCAGGAACTTCTCCAGGCAGCTGATGTGGACCATGGTGGCTCATTCCCTGATGGCCTGTCACCTTCAGTGTCTGTCTTACAGAGACAGGAAAGCAAAACAACTCAACCCATTGTGCTGTGACCACAGACTGACTGACTGACTGGGTTGCTTAGAAACAAACACCGAGGAAAAGAAGTTGTGACCTTTATGCCAGCTTATCTCCATCCCCCTTATCAAGGCAAACACTGCTCCATTTGATGGACTTTCCAGGTAGTCAGCTCTGTCCTTGAGAGCTAGTTTAGCTAATACCATTATTAATTAGCTAGAGGAGACCACTTGACGTTTTCATCAGTGGCAATGGCACACTACCAGTAGAAATACAGCAGTAGTATAAGGAAGAATTGCTGTCATACCTATCTATTATGAGGAAAAAATAGCAATGGAAGGCCAAACTTTGTAGTGCAAGTTGTCTATTACCTGCAGGTAACATAAGCAGAAGTCACTGTTAAATTGCTTTTCTCACAGTGTACATCCTGCTTGGAGCAATCACTATCTGTAAGCTTTCCAACTTCTTAGTTTGTGAACACGTTGGTTTTTAAGGTAAGTGGAAAGGTGAGAGGTGGCTTTCTTTTAGGGGAAATAAGTTATCTCAGTGGGACACCCATTTGATTGGAGAATGATTCCAAGTGTGATTTAAAATATTTTATAGTTAACTTTAACACTGCAGGAAGGATCTGGGTTTGGGAAGCAGGTTACTGAACTGGTCTATCAGCCTTACCATATGCTTATTTAGAGAGAACTCTAGATCCTCTCCAGTTCAACCATCAAAGCAAGAAACCTAGTTATAGCACAGCAATATTCCAGTAAAATTTGACCATAAGGTGAAAGCTCAGTTATTTCGATACTATTCAAAAGCAATCCTATCTAGACCAAAGCCAGGATCTCTTGTCTCAATGTCTGAAGAAGCCACAGCTAACTGTTCAGCATATGTGCTGGACAGAACTGAAAAAAATCCTCATTAAATGAGGAATCCTTCATTCTTGAGGTTACCCAACTCCTCTGGCCAGATTTTCAATTATGTCACCAGTAACATCCACTTCAGTTGCAACAATAAGAATGTTAATTGGTGATATTTAATTATTTTTGTATACAGAATTTTGTCTTACTTAGCAATGTACATACTTAGTTTGTAATGTAAAGGATTTCCTTTGTTTTTAAACAATAAAATTTTGATTTTAAAAAAAAGTCTTTCTGGGACAAATGATAATTTATCTTAATGTATTTAAATAAGAAGCTTCCTCTTCATCACAAGCTCATGAGACATGCAGCAGGACAGAGAGAAAGGCAAAAGGATGCAGAAAGGAAGTTAATGCGGTAAGCAGAGGATTACCCTGTCTGTCAGGGTAACCTAGACAGTACTGCAGGATGGTACTGCCAAGGCTCATTCTGTCGGATTCACACTCAAAGGGTGACAGCAATAGGGAGCCCATCCCTTAGTGAGCATGTTTGCAAGCACTCTTGACTTCTTGGCATCTCAGGTGTCTGTGACTGGAGACACCAAGTCTGGGAGCCACACAGGTTGTAAGGCTCTCTACCTATGCTCCAGATGCCTTTTGACAGTGACCTCCCACCTGATATTCACAGTTCTATTTGGAGCCATATACAAGTAGATTGTGTTAAGATGATCACACTAAAGTAAGAAAATATACAATCACAAAACTACTAGACTCCAAATCCCCAATTTCTCCCATCTCCCGAAGCAAGAGGATAGACATTTGGTTGGAAGTGGATTTCTAAATAAAAGCCCAGCTCCTAAATGTCTTTTTGATGGATCTTGATTAATCCCAAAATACAGGATTGTATTAGCACATTCTTGTAAAAAAGCCCCAGCCAGCAGGGCACTTTTATGAAACAGTGTCCCAGCCAAGGCAGTGAAACTGCTCCATCACTTTGCGAGGGGGAAGGGAACAATTCTTATACATGATGTGACCGCCAAGTCTAAGCTTTCAGTTACTGTTGAAAGCCAGCATCATAAATCGTAAAGGACGTGAATGTCAACACCAATGTAACATGACTGCCTAATCACAGTGTGATGAAAGTGCCTCTGGTGAGGACAGCAGACACCTCATGATCTTTACATGGGTTTACATGAATTCCTGAATGGTAAAAGCAGCCTAACTGTTGCTAAGGACAAAGATCAAAATCTCATTTTTGAAGAATGCCAACAGGACTTACTGGCTCTTCACTTTGGGGGACTGAATTCAAATAGAAGCAGTAGAGTTAAAGAGATGGATACGAGGACACTACTGCACGCTGTTGCTCTGCTCACTGCCAACCAGTGGTCCAGGTTCCTCATCTGGGATGCTCTGGGAATATTTCTTGGAGGCAACTCCTTTAGATGAAGACTAATCTGCTTGCTGGAAAGCAATGTTAAAAGCATGTGATGGTAATGAGAACCATCTCCTGGTACAGCAGTTCTGTGCAGACAGGTTCAGTGGCATCGGCACTGAGTGGGAGGTCCTTTTACACCATACATTGGGACTGGGATGCTGACGGGTTGGTACAGCCATTGTCTTTCATTACCATTGCTCTTGTCAGCTCCCAGCAGCTACTAATAATATTTTATTGAAAAAAAAGGATCAAATTTTCCTTGCGAGATGTCAATGCATATTCTAAGTCATATTATTGCTAAGAGCATTGGTGCTGCTAACACTTCTTGATTGCTGAGTCTACCTGCATTAGTTAGCATCAACGCTCAAGGTACTTACACAGGAAAGCCTGACAGTAGTTAGGACCCTTGTTTGGAATAGTCTTTGCCATTAATTGGCTTTTATAACTTCTTAAGGGTGAGAAACAGCTTTCACAGTTACTTAAGTGAGCATAATCAGAATCTTTTTTCTTGATTTATGAATACTGAAAAGTGTGTCTTGCTATTTTGGAACACATACAGACACAAGACATCATGAAAGCACAGTGTATAGAACAGTTTTAATACCACCATTGTAAGGGACAGCCCTTTTTTCTGTGGTGACAATCACATTCATCAGAATGACATTTACTGTGATGAACATTGGGTTGTTTTATATAAGGAGGAGTGATCAAAACAGGCTATGACAATTAGAAAGTGAAGATCTACTCAAAAAAACCCCAAAACACTGGAGACTGATCTGGAACAAGTATGAATCTGAAAGGCAGCCTATAAACTGGACAGTGCTCAAGACCCATCTTCTTGTTCTGGATGGTGGGAGAGAATTGAGAAGGTGTCCACAACCATGCCCCACCTCTCCCATCCAAACACTGAACATAAAGACAGGTGAAGCAGCACGGTCAGGCTGCTTTCGAGCAAAATGAGCATGTAATCATCAGCAGGATCCACACTGACTTGTACCCAAATGAGATGTTTGATTAAAGCAGGCTTCGCTTTAATTACATAGAATTACCCTTTTGAGCCAGGCCGGCAGCTTCAGAGCTAGACTTACATGCCAGTGCTAACCAAAAACTTTCAAAGTCAGCCTATTTCTGATCACAACTTCTTTCTGGTTTTGTAAGCTGTATAAGCAAAATGAGTGAAATCTTTTTTTCTTCTCCCTGTACTTGACAATTCAGCTCACATAACAATGAAGATACTAGATGACATAAATAAGAAGGTGACGTGCAAGATGTATGCCAGGGATTTGTGTTTAAAGCCTTTGCTTTGACTTAAAAGCATTTTAAAATATTGACTAAGCAACGCTACACGCTCAAAGTTTGATGTATGCACATCAAAGTTTTAGTGGAAAAATCACATTACAACAGTTCAGTATAGCCATTGAATGATCATTTATATATGCATACTCACATTCTCACTGTGCAAACATTCAAACACTTGATTTGGAGACCATTAATGTTAGAGGAAAAGGTGCTATTACCCCTGTTTCATGTGTCTATGGCATTCTCAGTATAGAGGCACCTAATTCTGTACTTGCCAACAGTGCCATAAGATTGAGCCAAGAGAATTTCCTCATCTCATGCACAAGATATTCATCCTATGAGAATTTTACAGACATTCGGTTTTCTTTTTCCCTTGCTGTTGCCTTATTTTTCTCATTCATCCCATTTTCTCAAGCCATCACTTTCCAAACCCTATTCTTTCTAGACTCCTTGAAATCTTGTTTCAAGTTTCTACTGCCGTGGCATAAGGTCATTGACAAACATGACATTAGTCATCACCACAAAGAAAGGCATATCCCTAGGAAATGTCTAACTTGCCAAATTTACCTAATCTGAGGTAAAAGAGACTCAGTCTCACAGTATAGACATCACCTAATCCTGAATCCTCCTTGCATCAGAAAAGGCAATTTCGAGATAAAACCAACAGGATAAACTTCACCATTCTTGTACTGCATGATTACCACCAAAGCAAGCACATATGGTGTGCCTCCTGGGCCGGGGTCTTCTCTGCTTTTCATCTAGTCCTCTTGGCCCAGGATTTGCACATTCACCAATTTCAAATTCCTGCTTACCTTCCCTGTATAGGAATAACATCAATAGATGTCCAACCTTGTGAGTTAAAGCATGTGCAGAATCCTTCTGCTTCTCCCAGTCTAAGTACCCATCAAAACGCTTCTTGCCTCCATCCCATTGACACAGAAAGAAGCTGGCCTGCTGGTGCCCCCTTTGAAAATTTTTTCATTGTGTTGTTCCCGGCTCTGCTGGGTGTAGCAAATACTCCCAGCTATCTGCAAACATCTACCACTATCTTCACTGACATCTTGTCAGAGCCTATTTTTCCTTTTCACACCTAACTCCGAATTTATTTGTGTGACAGCTTCAGAGAAACCCAGATGACCTCACAAACAGGCTGTCATAGGATGTAAGAAATCAGAGGCTTTGGAGGAGGGACTGTGCTCTCTCAATTTTTATTTAAGATCAAAAACTACTAGCAGTCCTCTAGCCTGTTATATTCCCTTACAGTTCAGGTAAATTAAGATACCCTGGGGTAGCCTCTTCGCTGAGATATTTTCTCATTTAGTGTCTGGGATGGTTTGAAGGGGCTTAATCCAGCTGCATAGATATAGCTATTTAGTGGCATTTGAGATATCATGAGGGTATCCCAGAAACCTCTGGAAGTAGCAGAATGATAGAGGACCTATGGGAAACACATGCCTTTCTGGATTGGCAGGTGGAGCCATGCAGGGTATCTGTGGGCTTTTTAATTTCTGTATCCAACTAACTGAATTGATTTTGAAGTCACACTTTCCACAAACAGTACTGCTCAAGACTGACAAGATTTCCAAGCTTAAAGTTCTGAAAGGGACAATTTCCTCTTTGGTCAGTAGCCCAGGAAGACTAAGAGAGTGTTTGAGCCACAAGCTCTCAAGGTATGCAAGATAATCATCAGCTCTCACCACATTTCCCTCTCCATCATCTTTTGCTGTCTGACAGACCTTTGGCCAAGGACCAGGAAGATCCTATCTTTCTATTTCTTCTGTCTCCCCCAAGTCTAGGGCCCTTCTTGTTACAACTGGCAGGAGGTGGTTTCTCTCAGAGCCTGAAGGACCAAAACCCAAACAATTCCCTAGGGCAGAGGAAGGGGGTTTTGCACTAAAAAAAGAATAAGGAGATGAGTCAGAACAAGCCACTGGATGTTTGGTTTAGTAGCAATCCCACCCTGGCTACAGAGGGGAGACCGACCGGCTTGATTTTCTTATGTATTTTCATGGTGTGATCACCTTTCTCATGGAAAGTACCTTCCATTTGCAGCAGATGAAGGTCATTATCATTACAAAGCACTCTCCACTGGATTACTGCAACTCTGGGATATTTGCCTGACTGTGGAAAATTACTGAGGAGGATTCTCACACCATAACCATAAAATTTGTTGCTTATAGAGGTTTTCCTGATAAAATTCTGGATATCCCTCAGACACAGAGGCTCAAAATAATACCTGTCAGGCACAGTCCAAGCTTCTTTCCCTGGTGGTGCAACCTGATGGATATTTTTAGGAAGCATAATTTAAAGAAAAATCTCCTTTAGTGACAGACACCTCCAGCATGGGTTTATTTGCTTGCTTATCATCATCCTACTGCCCTGCACTTGCTCAAGACCTTTCATGTGATGCTAGTCACTCAAAAAAGAGTAGCTGCTGTTCAAACTTGTTTGAATGTAATGCTCTGTAGCAAGGAACACATCAGCAGAGGTTTTAAAGAAACTGGAGGAGAAAGACAGCTGTTGCACCTGGAAGCAATGCCCTGCATGGGAGGCCAAGTACACTCAAGCTGCTTTTGAAAGAAGAATGCCTGCTGGAAGGTAATGGGGCTTGGGCAGACCAAGGGGCAGACATCATCTGCCTCAAAACATCACAGGAAGCAGCTGGCAAGCAGCTGGATTTTCACATGAAGAAGAAAAAGATTGGTCAAGGGTTTTATTAGTAGGAATAACTTTTTTACTCTTTTCATATAAAAATAAATGCCAGATATAATAGTGAGACATTTCTTATCAGTAAATAATGTTTTTATCAGTTTCATACCATTAACGATCCAAGACTATACTGACACAAAGCATACATGACAGTTACAGCTTATGACTGCTCAGACACTGAAGCTCGATATCGAAGTCAGCTGTGTGACTGCTAAGTAGGTCATCTGTGGGGAACAGATGTGCTCTCTCATCTGCATAGCTCTGCCAGTCGGCTTTGACCTGTAATGCCCTAAATGTCCTACTCTGCCTATCTAAAGGAGAATGTGGTGGCCCAAAGGGACTAGGAATCCTTCACTGACTATTCTCCAAAGGTCTCCTTAACCTGGAATTAATTTCCCCCCATTTTACCTTAATTAATTCTGACATGTTGGCTTCTAGTTCACACAAGACTGATTCATTCTTCCAGGCTTGAAAAAGGGATGAAGTCAAGGGGATCTGGCTAACAGCAATTTGAATATCATTTGGGTTTGCCTGTGGTATTGACTTCTAGATCAAATATTTATTTTTTGAGACTAAGACACTTTGTTTAACAGTTTATATTTTTCATAGAGTAATTAGTGCCAAGGATTGGCAGGAAAGTGCCTTTATGTGTGTTTCTAAATATACGGAATGGAAAACCCCATACTGCTTTTGTTAAAAATAATATTAAACATTTGCTCGGTTTTGCACATATGTAGTGACATAATTTAGGCTCTCAGAGTCAGACATCTCTGCTTTCAATGTAGAAACACTTGAAACTAAGGAAGTTATGATTCCTTTGATTCCTTCAATCTTACAGAGCTCATTCTTAGACCTTAGTAAGGCCCATGAATGTTGATTCTTGCATTTATACTTGTATTTTATTTACATATATATATATATATATTCAGGATACAGGGAAAATGAGATGAAGAAAGGAAAAGTTGTTTAGGGATACTCAGCATCCTCTCACCGCCTTTAAGTTTAACCCTTAATTTGCTTACAGTATTCAGGCTAGCAAAAAAGGCCTAGGCCTTCAGAAGAGATGTAACATTCTTCTTCAATTTCTAAAGCAAACAAGGGTGACCAGTGATGGCCTCAGTTAAAGAGAGTGGTGATTTCTGGTCTACAGATACACAGCGCAAAGCAGTTACACCCTTTCTATAGAAAAATGAAGTTCAGCATGCAGTCCCTACAGGATCATTCCAAAGCCCTTCTCAACAAGCTCATAAGGCAGAAAAGACCCACATGAGCCTTTTCCAAGTTTTAGCAGATACAGGATTGCTAACTCTTAATGCACACACAAAAGCCTATAATTTCTTGTTTACTGTGTGCGAGACTGTTTATTGCTTTGCACCCAAGTTACAGGTTTCTTACTTCACACATTCTGCAAACCCTTCAACTAAAGCAGGAAAGAAGAGAATGAACATATTAACCCAAAGAGAATAAATGGAAATTATTGTAGCTTCTAAAAACGAAACCAAACATGCATTTGCATTTTGTATAGGAAACTACAGCTACCTTCAAACACAAGGGCAATATATGCAGAAATGCATCTAGTAAACTACACTTGCTCCCCCAAATACAGGGTCTGGTAAACAGCAGGATGGACATGGACAAGCAGGATGGACAAAGACAAATATCTACTTACATATCTTCTTTATCACATTCTTACAATTGTTTAAATTTTATCATGTTTTAATTGCAGCACAAAGAAGTGTGTGGAGCATTGGCAAAGCATAGCTGGAACCTTAATGTATTTATGAAAGTGTATAAATTCATTGGTGTGCTTCAGACATTTCCTGGACAGTGATAACTCTGAATTCTCTAACTAAAGGAACACACAGCAACTACATGTGTAGATTTGTAAACATCCCTATCTATATCACCCATTGATACAAAGATACTTTATATAAAAAAGTGCAATGTGGCAGGAGGATATGGACATTTGCTACCAGCTCAAATACTTCTTTGCATTCTTATTTGTACAGAGGCTTCAGCTATTAGACATAATTCTCTATTGTTTTTCACTCTAACTGGAGGTATATAAACAAAAGCAGAATAAAAATATTGCATTAAAAAAACAGATAGAAATTTCTGTCCAATTTGAAACAACTCTAAATGACAACAAATGTGCAACGCATCCAGTATCAGGTTTAGGTCTTTTGTTGGTACATAGTTTTCCAGAAGCGGAAAAAAGTCAAGGGTCTGGCAATATGACAAGCTCTATAGAAAATGAGTTTAAATGGGATGAGATCAGTTCTGCCCTTTACTGGCTGATGGCCTTACTGTTAACAGTGGAGTTGAAAGACTGAACTCAGGTAAGCACCAAAAATCTTACCTCTACATGCACCTGGACGTCATCAAGTTTTTCAGCAAATGGAGATTTTCTGGTCTGTCCTCTCCTGTGGCCAAACTTGCATTTGTTCCTCAGGACTTGCTCATCATCTTCAATGGGTCTCCGCACATATTTGAAACGATCTTTAAGGGCCCGTTTCCACAGCAACTAAAGGGGGGGAAAAATACACTACAAATATCTTTCAAGAATTTACCCTGTTCCTAAACAAGGTCACTTTGTTGTATGTAACTCCACAAAAAAGTGCTTGCAATTAAGCAGAAAAAAGCTCACAGGGCAGCACCACGGAGGGCTTCAGGACGGAAGGAAACAAAAGCACCTGTGTTAAATGGCTCCGTGGCAAGCAACAGCTGGGCTAATGGCACTGCTGTGGCTTGCTGAGGATAACAGTAATTGAATCTAAGGGTTAGATCTATCCAAGGCTGCCAGTGAAACTGCAGTGTGTTTACCTTCCTCAGCTCTTACTTTGTGCTCCATTCATGACATTGGGTTGGGAAACTAAACAGTGAAGCAGATCAGCTCACAGATGCCACAGAAACTGTGCTGTGGGGTTTTGGGGGGATTTTTTGGTGGTTTTTGTCTTTTTTTTAGCCTAGTGTATTATTTTTCCTTTGCCTCTGGCAGCATCTGACTGGTTGCGGTTGTGTGATTATTGTATCTAACAGAAGGGAGTGGATCAAGTATATTTTTAAACTGAACTTAAAATTGCTGAATTAAGAGGATCATTTAAGTAGGTTCTAGTGTTCATAAGACACCTCAAAGTATGTAAATTGCAACTTAAAAATATTTCTGCACTGCAAGCAGATGCAGTTTCTGTTTAATTCAGGCATTCATCACTCCTTGGCAAAGACAGAGCTCATGTGGCTCCACTGCTTCTGCCACCACCGTGTATTTCTTTATTCAGTTATTGAAAAGTCACTTCTGGAAATTGTATCGACAGCAACTTCCTCATCCATCCTTAAGGACCAATGGGCATTTACGTGTGGCCCATAGCTAAATGTTCCAGGGCAGGAACTAGCCATGCCATCTTCTGACACCCAGAGAAGGAGTACTAAGCAAAGGCTGCTAAACACATCTACAGGCACAGACTGCAGTGTTGAATGGTTTTGTCATTCCTCAAAATCGCTCACTTATTCCATTTGTTGAGGGGTACTCAAGAGTCAGAGAGGGAAAAAAATTAGTCAGAAAAGTGACTGCAAATGACAAGGTGTGGAGAGATTCAAATATCTCTTACTTCATTTTCTAAAACTGACTCCAGTATTACACTCACTTAATACTACACTGAAGCCATGCTAAAACTCAATATAAACAGAAGAATGATTGCCCTAAATTTCTTACAAAAATGTTGTCATTTATTAGTCAAGCTTACATGATTAGTAGACTAAGTAGCACAGTATCTCTCTTTGCAGTGAGTCTGACCTGCCTGCCTTTCTCACTCATGGGATTTGGATGAGAGGGTCTCATAAGAGATGGTGGTGAAGGCAGCGTGACCTTGCATTTCTCCTGCTGAGCTTAGTGTTCCCACCTCCCTAGGGTACTAGCTGACCTACAGGCCCTCAGTCCTAAAAGCAAGACCTGCATTAATGTTGAAAAAGTATGGTGGAAGAGCCGTGAGAATGCAATCCCTGTGGTGTTTACTGCAGCCCTTCTTGAGCTGCCCTGGGCCAGCCAGGGCAGGAGTGCCCTTCCTAGGGGGACACTCTCTGCCCCCCACCTCTGTGCCCCTACTGAAGCATCCTCTCGCTGCCAGTCACAGCTGAACATCCAAGAACTGGAAAGAAAACAAGCCGCTCTGCTTCTCTAGTATATAAACTTCAGGCTTAGGATTCTGCCAGAACAGAGGTCACATCACCACCAACCTAAAGATGACGATTAAAAATAGGGTACAGCTGCTCACCCAGTCTTCTCACAAGGTACAGTCACAGCCTCAATGTGAGTATTACACCTCAGCATCATTTTCAGAAGCAGTAAGGTGATAACACGCCTTGAAAATCCTACTTGTTGTCCACCTGAATGATTAAGGTCCCTAAATACATTTACAGTTCTGGTCCTATGCATTTTGATGCAAATACCCCATCATTAGATGCCTAGCAAAATTTATGCCTAACTTGCTATTTTAAGGCTGCTAAGAAAGAAGCAAACAAAAACCTTAGTTTAAGGCTTCTCTGAAGTGTTTAACAGATGTTATAATATTTTAAAACATGATCATCCCAGAATATATTAGCAGCCAACAATTAAAGCATCCTTGTAGCTGAGCTCCATGCAGTTTCTTTCTTCTGAAAATCTTTATTTGGCTAGAAGATATTTTTGCTTATTCTTTCACATGAAAGAATATGCTGACACCTATACAAGGCTTTAAATATCCCTCAAAGTTCAAAACTTTCAGCTGTTTCATCCTCCAGTCCCTCAGTAAATTAAGAATTTTAACTAAATCTATTTCTGCAATACGATTGTCATAAACTTAGCCAAGTCCCTTCTCACACACCTATTTCCAAAATGAGACTGCCAGTACATTCATTTATGTGGTTTCCTAGTGGGTAATGCATCTTCTAAAAAGGATGCTTTTGTTACCATTTTTGAACCAAAACCTATTTTCTATTAATTTCCCCGCCCTCCCCTGCTTCCCCCAAGCACCGCCTGAGGAAGGTTTACCTTACTGGTAAAGGAATAGAAGGATTAGACTGTGTCTATCTGACATTGGAGGGAAAGGATTACATGCAGATTAAAAGCAGTAATTTACTAGCAAATAATAATTTTGTCTGCAGCAGTTACATAAATCAGGCATGTCAACACTGGCATCCTGAGTTTCACAGGCACCACGGCACCACTCAGCAGCCATGAGCTCAAGGGAGCTGCTTATGCAAAGCCCACTGGAAAGTGGCGTGGATGAGAGAGCCCTCTCTCTTCCTTCCTCATGTCATGTCCTCATGTAATCATACAATTTTCAAAAGGTTGGCTGAAAGGAAATTAAGTAAGGGAAACGCTTCTTTCCAAGTTGTTGGGTTTAAGCCTTGTAAAGTGGACAAATACAGATAGATAGAATATCCTGCAGGTTGTCAAGAAATAGTGTCATGCCAATTTGCTTTTGACTGCTGTATCTGTGAACTTGGCTTTTTCTATATAAACTATTTGTCTGTAACTTACAAATGTTGCATTGGTTGCAAAATACATCACAAATCTAATAATATATCTCATGATTAAATGAAGACCTTTATTTTTTTAAAATGTCTTATGTTAGTTTAGGATAGCATTGTTCTATAAGTAGAAGGAAACATCATGGGAAAAGTTCCTTAAGCAGACACTTTAAAGCACTTTTAACCAAAAGTTAATGTTGGAATTAATTTCCTTCCAGGTAGTCCATAGATTTCTTAACTGAGTTTTACAATTAGTACATTTTTTTTTTTAGTTATTGTTTAGAATTTCAGATAATTCTTAATCCCTGCTTCTAGACTCATAAATAACATTCTTTTAAAATCCATAGTATGAAAGTGGCTTCTTCATGACTTTATCTGTAAATGAATTTATTTAGGATCATAATCATTGTCCTGACTATATTGCATTGGATATCCTTTGAAAAAGGCCTGATGGCACAGAAGCATATTTTTTTCAATACTGGAGAATTAAATGGGAAAATTTTTAACTGAGGAAACAGAATTTTGAATAATCTACTAATAAATCCTGAAACCACAAACTTTTAATGACCTCTCATTGTAACAGTATGAGATGGAAAATATTAGATTATGTTTCTACATAGCATATACATTGCTTAAATTATTTTTTAAAAATAGTTTGGAGTTGTAAATAAGAAGAGTCCACTATTTTGGAAAAAAAACCCCAACCAACCAAACCCTACAAACAAACAAAAAAATGGAATGTTCAAAGTTTTGCAAGCAATTTCTTTTCCTGTCATGAAAATTCTGGTGTTCATTTAGGTGCTCTAATGTTTGGTTTTGTTGTTGTTCCTCTATATTTGCCAGGAGATCTTTCCCTTTTCCATTTAAAATTTCATGTCTGCAAAAATGTTACAACGAAAGTGCAGACATTCACGGTTCAAAGTTTCTCCATCCATGTACATCAAGAACATCAAGTTCTTTACATTCTGATTTTCTGTGCTTGGCCAGAAGAAAATGTTAATTCTGGAAATCCAAGATCTCTGATGGGGTGAGTTTTCCCTTTTGCCATCCAGGAAGCCCAGCTGCCTGCCCCTGCCCAGCCACACCACCCAGCCATGCACACTGGCCAGGCAGGAACCCAGAACAGTCTCTGCTGTGCCTTTGCAGCAGCCAACACACATCCATTTCTGCTGAAGGGCTCCAAACTGCCACCCTTGTGAGTTAAAGCTAAAATCACACCTCTGGCAGACCTTACCAGGACATCTTATTAAGAACTGCTGCAGCCTTCTGATGCTGTGGCTGCTCCTCTACCCCAAAGGGTAAGAAATTGCTTTCCTTTTAAGCATAACTTTAGAGTTAAACTGAATCTAGGAACTGAGACGTATCACAGCAATAAATAATGAGCAGTAAATGAATGTCATTAACAATATGGTGGTATGGAGCATTTTACATGGCAGAAAGGAAAATACTCAGTGAGCTCCAGGACACCAGAGGGAAGGCAAAACTCCAAACTGTGCTCAGCCCTTTTGGTTTTTAAAATGCATGCAACAATTTCTTTTTCCTGCAACTTTCACAAGAAATTAAAAGTCCAAATTATTGAAAACAGGTTTGTTTGTATTCTAAACAAACCCAAATAACTTCATTACACTACCAGTCCTGGAAACCATTACTCTCAGAGGCCGGCCCAGCTGAATTACCGTGTTTGGTGTGTCCCATTCTCCAGCCTTGCAAGACACCCAAAGGGGGGAGTTATCTGTCAGACACTGACATTTGTGCACATCTGGCCACCTGAGGCTGCCTTTGGAGTCCACAGAGAAACAAAAACTTATAGACTGCTATTCCTCTCTTCCCAATGTAGACACCAAAACCACATTATATGAACTGCCTCCCCAGAAGTTTATATATAAATGTTATTTAACAAGGAGTGTAACTAACATTTTTGCTTAAAATACTACTCTCATGTTAGTTTTTCTTTTCTACATTTACCTATCATTCCCCTTTACCTCTGAATTTTATTGATGGTATTTTAATTTACCTCTTAAATATTTTCAATGTACTATTTAAACAACTGTAATAATAACAACTGTTTAATTATTATAGATAAACAACTTTAAGATATTCAAAATCTCAGTAATCAATATTTTACATCTTACATTTTAATACAATTATCAGTAACAGGAAGCAGAAATTATAGTACCTTGATAGCCAGAGGGAATTTTAAAAGAAAAGCCTACAAAGATTTTGCTTTTTTGAGCTGCTGAAAATCCTTTCTGAGAAAAAGGAGAAAGAATGGTTGTTGTCAATTTTTTTGTTGTTCATTTGCTTTTTAAAAGTATATGAATTCAATTTTACATAAGTTTTGTGATAAGTAGCTATGCATATATTGTAGGGTTTGTTTTAAGCTATTGCTGTTGTAATACACAATTGTCTCAGGCCAAGAAAAAAAAGTTTTTATAGCGTTTATGATCATGAAGGAAGAACAGAATGTCTAACAGTAGGGCAAATAAAAATAGTAATTCATTCTCACACCCTCCTCCATACTTAAGCATGCAGGAATACACCTTTAGTACAGTTTTTCCTGTCTCAACCCAGGCAATGGAGAGGGGCTGGCTCAGAAAGTGTTAGACTAGAAATATTGCAAGCTGCTAATTCCAGCTTCCTTGCTTACTTATTGCAGTTATTGCCAGCTATGCTTTCTAGTAAGCATGAGGGAAAGATCAAAAGATAAAAAAGGATGACTCTAAAGTCTCTGCCCCATCACATAACTTCTGCCAGCACCCGTTCTGCCCTCCATCTGGTAAGTAATGACCATTTCCCAACGAACAGTTATAAGTAGTTTCACACAATCTGTGGTCCTGCTGCAACTAAAGCCCTTGAAAACCTAACTTGAGAATCTCTGTTTAAAAGCAGTTTTTAAAATTAAAAGCTGTAAAATTGTCTTCAGACCAAGCTGAGTATCATTCCAGCTCCTCATCATAAAGGGAGCCAGATGAAGGATAGCATTACTCAGAACCATGCCCAAGGAGCACCACTGGGGTATTCAGAGAGGTATCCTGATTCAAAATGAGGATAGACTGTTTCTCTCTGGTCCTTTTGCTCCCTCTCTTCTCTTTGGGATATATTTGTTTTTTCAGTCCCTTCCCTTCAGCAATGCCTGGGCTCGGGGAAGAACCAGAATAGTTACCCCTTAAGCCACAACTTTTTTTCCCAAATTTAATTCCCAAAATTATTTTGCTTTCTACAGTAATGGCACGTGAGATATATATTTATACATGTTTAAAGCTAATAGTCTCCACTGAGGCTCACAAGCTTTTACAAGATGCTATAAAACTATAATGTGGCAAAGCAATGATGTGAAGTGAAAAGGTGACCACAATCCTCCAAGACCACAGACCACAGCAGTGGAAGGAGTTAACTTAAATTTGAACTACATTTTTTTCACTCCTGTGACCCAGAATATATTTTATGTTTCCACTGATATTCCAAAAAATGTTTTAAAATATATATTTTTTAAATTCAACTTAGATTCCCAACATATTTAAACCACTAGTATTACTGCATGTTGTAGTTTCATATCTAACACACAAATGATCACAACATATTGCAAGAGCATCAGACACGTTAGTCCTCATATAGACAATTTTCTAAAGAGCTGGCTTCTTTGCTTTTAAAAGCAGAATGAAATCAGATTTAATTTTATGCTTGGGCAGAAATCAGTTCAGAAAGAAAAACAAACAACCAGGAACTCCATGTACAGGTCTGCATGATTTCATGGTAGCTCTGAGGTATGGTTATACCTGGATAAATCTTTAATTAATATAATGAAATAAGAATGTGCTTTACAAAACACAGCCAAGTGAAGCTTACAGCTCTGAATACAGCCAGCATATGAGAAATTTATATTGATTTTCTCTGAGCTGGATTATTTTCTTGTGATTGATTATGTGGAAAAAGCCCACAATACTTACAAAGCCATTCCCATCTTCATCAAGGAATGGGTGTGCCTGGAGCAGAGCATTGACAACAATGTTGTATTGCTGACTGTTCGGATACCTGTGCAAACAAGATGGAGACGTAAAAGAAATATTTGGTTTTCTAGACAGTATTAAACACTGGAGTCTATACTGATCTACATTAAACTGACTATTTCTCAGGGAATCAATTGCCCTCCAAATAAAAAAAGGGCACAACTTAAAGGCTTGCATGAAATCTTCCTATTGGTTTCAGGGCCTTAGCCTCCTTTATTTAAGCAAATATATTAGAGAATGGCTTTACATCCATTTGAAAATTTACCTCTGCAGATGACAGGTATTTTCCCCAAATAGATTTAATGGTGTTTACTTACAGTGATCCTTCTAGGTATTTTGTCATGTCTGCTTGTAAAAATTCAATAATCCTTATTCTCATACTGTGATCAGGGCATTTTTTTTCTGCTAATATGCACTTGACATCGTAAGGGAAGTCTGGCAAAGTGTAAGAACTTGTCCACTGCAATGTCTTGTATCTTGCAAAAAATGATTTCAGATTTTTTCTGTGAAAGAAAAGATTACATCATCATGATCACATCTTTCTTCTATGGAAATGAATCCAGGAGGGAAAGAGAAGTACATGGAAAAACTCTGCACAAAGGAAAGTTATTGCTATAGAAATTCAAGGCTTGCTGTCTTTGTTTCTGCATAAAGAATACCTACAAAAGCAGCAATCAATAGACAGAGAGTTAAAAACTAGATGTCAAATGTGGAATGTTATAACCAGCAGACAGCAGGAGGCGGCTTCTAACTGAAAGCAGAAAGCAGAGCAGAAGTCACTGGGGGCTCACTACTATTGCAAAGTACCTTTATCTGTCTTCATTTATAATGTGTTTCCTACTCTAGGAAGACAAACAGCTTAATTGAATAAAATGTTATACATGACACTAATTAAGGCTGTCCTTCCACAGGGGAAGGCAAGGAAGGGATGAAGGCAGTTTTCCTCAGCACATGTCTGGAAACACAGCAGACACAGCCCGGCAGCTCCTGCCACCAAGACCACTGTTTGCAGATGTCACACCCCAGCTGGGGTGAGCCTGAGGCAGGTTATCACTGCTGGCTGCCCAAACCCTAATTCTGAGAGAGCGCAGGGAAAAACGGGTCCCAATAGCCAGTTATAGTCTCAATACCTTCTTGAGGAGATTGGCCTATAACTCTCAACCTTTCTGACCTGGCTGTGCTGCCACACCACCTTGCATCCTTTAGCTTGTGAGAGATCAAAAACTCTGCACCCATGATACAACTGCACCAACCCCAGCACTACCACAAATGGCAATGCAGTGCTGAGAAAAAAAAAATTTGGGTAGTCATCTGATCCTAAAAGTACTCACAGCAATATCATTTCTACATGCAAAACAGGCACAAAACAGTCAGAACTGCTGTCTTTCCAAGCTCACCAGATTTCATGGGACACAGATGGGTAACAGCAGATGCAAAGTACAGGGAACTTCTGTCACTACTGTGCAGTCCCAAAAGAAGGAAAAGTTGTGCAGGAAGTGACAATATCTCTACATAGACACATTCCTGTCCTTTTTTCGGTGAGAAATTAATACACAAATAGGAAAATAAAACCCATCTTAGATTCTGAAATCACTTGGAAATCCCTCCCATTCAAACAAAGTGCAGATGTTTGATCAGTGAGTCACTCTGCAGCCTTCAATTTTGCATCTTGTACTTTCACCAACTGCACATAAAAGTCATGTAGCACACAGGCTGCAAGTTACTACCTACAATTTTCGACATGCTACCACTTAAACTACCTCAAAAATGGACAGAAGGTTAAAACTTACAGCACTTTCTGTCTGACCACTACTGGAATTCCTTTTGTTGGTAATACCAGTGAAGAGGAAAAGCTGTTTAAAAAAAGTGGCAATGTTTAGCAGGTTCCATTCAGGCAAACTGAACTACACTCAGTTACTTGAGAAAACAAAATTTTCCTCCAGTTAGGATGGCTAACAACCAGGGAGTCATGGTAATTCTGTCATCCACCAGTCCCTTCAAACTTGTCACTGCAACAAAAATACTCCGAATTTCATTTATCTTCATCCTTACCTAGCACAAAATAATTCTTTGCTCTCCAAACGAGATCCAAAAATTCCTCTGGTCTCCACAGTGCACGAGATTAAATATTTTACTAGCTTTAGCTGGACTCATCACTGTTGAAAAGTCATGTTAAATGTGTTGTAATATTTCACAATGAAATACAAGCTTGTTTGAAAAGAGACACAGCTCCACATAAACTTTATCCTCAGAAATGCTCACATGCAGACTTGTTTAACTGAAAGAATGGTTCAGATCAGCTGTAATGCTGTTCTCTACAATCAAGGAAGGTCTTGGCTCAACACAAGAATCTCAGTGTTTGTGCAGTTTGAGATTTAGGTACAAACATATATAGCCTGTTTCTAGCCATACCTCTTCTAGCTAACCTGAAGTAGAAATTAGATAAAAATCTTAAAACTGAGGAAAAAAATTTCTCAAAATCTCAAAGTTACTACATATTTTATTATCTCTCAGATTTGATTTAGCTGTAGAATCATCCAATGGCTAGCTCTGGCAAAATTTCAGTCTCCCTCTTTCTCTGCTGTCAAATGTCTGACTTACACCCCTTTCTTACTGGTGCTAGGAGGTCTCTAACCCTGCCGCAAGTTACAAGGAGCTACAGTGACAACATTTTTAATTATTCTTTTCCTTTAGTTTTCTCACAGTTAGGTCCCCAAAATAGCTTCTCATGAGGTGAAACAGATACCAGTTCAGATGAAGCAAGCTGGTCTCTCTATGCTTAGCTGCAATATGGAACTGCATCCAAAGGAGCATCTCCTCAGCAAGAAGCATCCCCTCAGCAAATACACACTATTCACAGAGTTTTTACCACTCAGATTTCATAGGTTGCCACTTTAGAGTGCTGAGCCACAGTCCTGTCTCACACATCTATTTCTTTTTTTTTGCTCCATTGAACCCTACACTGCTCATGCACAGCATGTTTACTAAGACATGAAGCTATACAATGGCATTATTTTGGGAGGAGCTATTTGTCCATTTTCAGATGGCAAAAGCCCCATACAACAAATCAACCAACCAAACAGAAAAACAAACACCAAAAAACCCATGAAGAACCCCCAAAGTCCCATCTATTTGAATTATATAACTCCTGACATCGCTAATCCCAGGGAATACCTTGTTTTACTGCCAAAAACACTTGCAGTGTCATGCAGACCATTCAGTGAAAGTTTTAGACTATACCAGAGAAAAGAGTGGTAAGCAAACACAGCATCATCTCTCCAAGTTCAGTGTCCTGTGCAACATCACACAGACACACAGAGCTACCTGAATTAGCTGCAAAAAGTCAGTTACAATAATCTTCGTATCAATATAGACAGCTCAATCAAGATAGCTGTGCAAAGTGCCATAGAGAGCTAGAAACAAGATCAAATACTAAATCTTAATAAGACTGTTATTTTTAAGCTTCTTGAGCATGCTGGTAAGAAGGATCAGTTTCCTGCATCTATTTAGTTCATTTAAGGGAAAATGGGATTTACAGGCCAACTGAGCACACACATAGACAGGCTGTGTGCCACAAGCTTTTCTTATTGTCTGCTAAAGTCCGTGAGTCAGGCACCCCGTGCTACATCTTATATTAGCTCAGAGGACATGGCAGTCAAGAAGAAAATTGCTGACTTCAATGGGTTGTTCCTATTTCTGATATATCCACATAAAACTCAGCATGTGTCTACATCACACAAATCCATGTCAACAAATCCAAAGAAGAAACAGAGGAGAAAACAATGAACATGCAGATGTGAAAGGAAAAGTTTGCAGCTGTAAAAAAAGTTCCATTTCCCTAACACATGTACAATATGCTTTCAACTTTATGACAACATTTAAGGTTGCAAAGGTTATTTCCAACAAAAGGAAGAAATTATGACAGAAGATGAAATATCGAATGAAACTTCTCCCCATCTCACAGCCAGATAAAAAAGGGCTCTATTTTTCTGTTCAGTTCTGAGATCTGTGCCTGAAAGATTTTCGTGCCATTCTCTTTAAGTGCTTCATTATAATTTCCAACTTTTGAGCACTAATGCAAGGTTTCCCAGTTTTTCCCTAAAGCCTGGGATTTGCACTCTACCTAGGGCTTGCTGGTGGCTTATATTTTTTAGTTCCCTCTAAACATAAGGGCAGGTATCCTTTAGACTGAAAACCAAGTTACCCACAGCAGAGTTAAGTTCAGCAAGGCTGGGATGTGGGAGCTGACAGATGTGCCAAAGCTGACCATTTCCCAGAGCAGCTTCCCCTGCAGCACTCTTTCTACAGAAATCATCACATTCAGTATGAGCACGAAGTTACAGAAAATATTAATCCACTTCCAAAAATGTTTTCCAGATGCAGACACAACCTTCTTCTAGAAGGAGTCCAGATTTTCTGACAGTTTCCAGTCTGAGTAGATGCATCACATAAGGGAAGGTTTTGAACTTTCAGCTTATGCAAGGGTAGCAGCAGTAGGTTACAGAGAGGGAAAAAAAATTATCCTAGAGGAGCCTGACTGACAAAATTGCCAGCTAAATCAGGCCAGTTAAAAGAAACATTTTATTTGTATTCACCCCTGTAAGATATGTTATACTGTACCCAAAGAATTGTATGGGTTCGTGGTTTTTTTGTTGTGTTGCTGTTACGACTTTGCTACACCTTAATAAGGCAATGCAGTTAGCATCTTCTGCTAGTCATTTGTAAGACCTGGCTCATTTCTGGTCTGGAAGAAAGAAGATAGAGCAATTTATTTCTTTTTTGCTGCAATCTTCTGCGGAAGACTCACAGCACCATGTCAATAAATTTGGCTCTGATGACTTGACATGTTCCAAAATCATGAGTCCAGTTATCTTAATTTTCAATACATTGAGACAACAAGCACAGACAATATCTATTATTATGAGTCTACTAAGTCTTTTAACTTTTAAGTTAGTGTTAAGTATCCTGTTGCAATGACAGAGACGTGAATAGCTGACTTAAAACAAATAAAATTGGCGGAAATTCTCTCATCCACATAAATTAAAAACCTAAATTTAAAGCATCTCCCTCAAGCCTTAAACAAACCAAACCAAAACTCACAGATAAGACAGCTTTTTAGAAAGATGGAATGATAATTGAAGTGAAATTATCAGAAATCACAAAAATGAAATTATTTTTCCGTTGCATTATACCAAAGGTATAAGCAAACAAAGCATCTGTTGTTTGTACTTCTGAACAAAATAGACTGGCAGTACTTCTGTCCTACTATTGACCATTGTCAAAGATTCAATATGGTTTTTATAAGTCTACTTTTCATGTTCTTGTTAGCTAACTGAAAAAAAAGATAGTCACATATACCAGAAATAATTCTGATGATATCAAGAATAAGGTCTTCACTTAGAAACTAAGAAACTGTTAAACTATATATATAAAAAGCACAATCCTGCTGAGCTTTCACTGTAGGACTATAGCTACATTTGTGTGTATATGTATGTATATAAAAGTAATATTTTCTCTCGTGTAAATGGACCAAAATCATTTGAAGTAATTGGCTAAATGACAATTTTTCAGCCTAGCTGCATTTTCTCTCTTTTCCTTTTAGAATTTTCTTTTCTTTTTTTTAAGGCAGAAGCATAAGTGTGTTTCTGATACAACACATCAAACAGACCAACAATACTGATGTATAGGTAATAGGGGAAGTAAAGGAAGGAGCTCTCTAAAGATCATTAGCAGAAGGACATACCACAACTAAAAGACACTTCAGATGCAGTCACTGTAGCCTGAGCAAAATAGATGTGGGACAGCCCTCGTTAAAGACATTTCCTCCACTGAGGAAACGAATGACCCATGCAGGTCATCATGGACATCCTGGAGATGGATGCCAAATTTGTAAAGGTAAAGGTAAATCTTTCAATTCATTGTCCTTGCTATCAGCTCAAATTGATGCAGGTGCCAGCACCAATATTCTGTCAATTCTCTCAGTAGCTTTATCGTTATATGAGCACTTAGGAGCCCCAGGTTTAGCTGAGCACTAACCACTTCTTCCAAAATCACTGCAAACAGGGAAGTTCAAACCTGTTGAGACTGGCTGGAAGATCTGTTATCCCGCTTGTGCTCTGAGCAAATTACTTGAAGGTGTTCAGACAGTAAATCTGTTACACAGCACTCAAGAGCTACAGAATATGTTTCTGTAGAAAAAAACACAAAAACAAATGAACATGTGGCAGGACACCACTCTTGAGGGAAAACAGCTGGACCACCATAGGGGAAACAGCGCAAAAGGGATACATTAGGGACGTCATTTTGCTAAGCAAATACGTTGAGGGAAGGCAGACAGAACATATAAACCAACCAATAAAAGGTTGGTTTTCCACAGCAGTATCAGGTATTTACAAATAGTAAAAGCCTCTGTCTTAGCAACAAGATAAACCTCAGGCTGCCAGGAGCCATAAAACTGCTAGTACGCCAACACAGAAAAGCAGGCATATAGGAAATATTACTGAATTGTCCTCTGTAGCTATCTTATTATCTTCACAAACAGGAACTGCTTCAAGATTAATCTTGGGAGGTTAATAAAAAGATTGGCTGTTTTTACTTCTGTCATTGCTAGCAAAACATTATTCTATGGGAGTAGCCTGCAAACCTCATCTGGTTTTATGTATGCCCAATTTCAATATAAGAAAAATAAAATTATACAACTGTTTCATTCACTTACTCTTTATTTTTGTGTTTAAAAAATCTGCTTTGATATTTTGGTAATATTTAGTAATATAGTGTATTTAACACATTTGTTAGGACTACCTACTCAGGAAACATAGAGAAACTTGGAATCAATTGGCCAGCATTAACAATCTGTAAAAGCAGATCATTAAAATCTGAATTCACTTCCAGCAGAATCATACAGTTATGGAAGCTGTGTCTCCATGGATCTTCTGGGAAAACAAAACCAAAGCGAAAAGCAAACCACAAAAACCCAACACCATACACAAATTAAAACAAACAAACAAACACAAAAACAAACAGAAAAACATAAAACCAAACAGAAAAACCAACCCACAAAGCTTTTCTTTTTCAGAGTGGATTAAATGAATGAGGAGACAGAGGCTATAAATGTAATCCTGGCCAAATATCAATAATTTAAACAGTATATTGTGCAATGGTTACTCTGATTCACACAACCCATTTAAAACTCTTTATACAGCGCAAGGCAAATTAGTCATCATTAATTAAAAATAAGCATCCTTTAGAAGTACAGGCTAAACATTGCAGGATCATATTAGTGGTTTATTCCAAGAGTTCAGTAATTTGGGTTTGTTTGTTTGATAACAATGCTGGCAGGATCTTTGGAGTTTTTAGGAAGCTCTTTTAAAGAATGGAAGTACCAGGACTTTGTTTTAAAAGCATTAAATCATACCTATGGGAGAGAATGGCAGGGCGAGAAGTTGTGGAAATAAAGGGGGATAATGATAAGCAGACAAAGCTTTGCAAAGAAGAAAATAATTGCCTTGAAAGAAGAAAAGTACTCTCTTTCAACAGACTGCCCATCTCAAACAACATCATGGGTAGGAGAAAAAAAATGACAAAACCCCATCACCTTGTCTTGCCTCCAGTTTCTAGGGAGGCTTATTTTGATAACCAAGGAAAACAAGTGAGCAAATGGAATCAGCATGCCTACCTTCCCAAATACTATATTTAAGACGCCTCAAGAGCACAATTTTTTTAATAGACATATTCCCTCTGTAATGACTAATTTGCAAGATTGCTGTTGAAAACACATCCATAAAAGATGATTTTTAAAAATCAAATAAAGATAAACCTGTATCTTGCTTTCTGCATGATGTAACACAAAACAGTGAGCAATGACTGAGGATGGAAACACACCATCAGGCTATTTCATTCAGTCAAATTCCAATAAATTTCTGTTCTTGCTGTTTTCTAAATACACCTGGATATACCGGAACCTGACCTCCAGTAATTAGGATCACTTTTTGTAAAGTATAAAAGAAGCAAGAAGAAGTGCTTATGTAATTTTCAAAAGGTATGGAAAATTTAATGAATATATGATAAACTCACTTTTGCTTTAGCACTCTATGATCAATTAGTCCTTTTTCATTTTCAGTTGAACACAGATACTTCTGCTCCACAGGACCAGAAGAATTTAACATCTGTCTGTCAGTAGCCCTGAAAGAAAAAAGAAAAAAAGTTCATTGTCAGGTCTTGTGCAGCTTATAGAAAAGAAGAATTCTAAGGTTCTAAAAGCAGTGGCAGAAATAAAAAAGGAGAAAAATAAACATAATGAATATGTCATGATTTTATTTGTTCATGCCTCTTAATCCCTCTGTCATGATTTTATGGGCTCATGCCTCTTAATCTCTCAGTTCAATTATCAAACTCTGACAAATTAAAAGGAAAAATGTAAATAGTACTGCCTGCTTGTATTCTGACTACTACACAGTTACAAACGCCAAGAAAATCAGCCTTCTCAGAGTTGCAGGGTAAATTCCATCTTCATAAACTGGCATCTCCTAATCTCTGGGGAAAACTAACCATTACAACATGTGAGGGGAGGGCTGAAAGAGATAATTACACAGCATTTCAAGACAGCTTCTATATAACTAGAACCTTGAAAAGTTGTTTTTTCTGGAGGCTAAGTCCAAAGCTTCAAGTCAGCTTGGCATTAGTCCAGCCACTCTAGAAGATCTCCAAATGCCATCTGGTCTTACACTACACTCTTCCTGGCTATTTGCTCCAAATCTAGCTCATCACTAGCAACAAAAACTCTAGATACACACTTTTGCTATGTGCCAGTCCAAATCACTGCTTTACATGTAACCTTTGTGTCCACTTCTCTTCCTCCTCATATTCCTGTTATTTCTTCTTTTGGTAGATATGTTGGTAGAAGCCAACATCGGCAATTTTACCCTGTACTGGGGGAAAGGCAGAACTAAGACAGGAGACACCATTATGCTGCCAAGAATTCATGGCAGTCATAAACTACCTTTTTTTTTTTCCTAAATTTCATCTCTTCAGAACATCTGAACTCTAAAGATGTTCTAGAATCTGTTCCAGCCTCAGTTGCACTCAACACATGAAAAGCTCCTATTGGAAGCGACATTAAAGTTTGCCAAATTTATATGAGGAGTTGTCCCTTTCCATGAATCAGTATATTTCAGCCATGCAGTTAAAGCAA
Organism: Origma solitaria; assembly: GCA_013397895.1. NCBI lineage: Eukaryota > Metazoa > Chordata > Aves > Passeriformes > Acanthizidae > Origma > Origma solitaria. The sequence goes on from VZRL01006640.1 coordinate 2,281,468, forward strand.
ACAAACAAAAAACTCCCCTAGTATGTTCTCTGTATAGCTCTTAGAAACAATTGATTATGAAATTGGAAGGCATCATAATATTAACATGGTAATGTCTATGTGTGAGCTCCTCATACACACAGTTTCTGCTGCATGACTGAGAACACTTCCCCTGAACCAGTGACACACACAGGATGCTATGTCCATGTCCCAATCCAAAATGTAAGCCACATTTGGTGTCCTTTCACAAATCTGTTAATTCCACACAGGACGTGTTCACCTATTGCATTCAAAACTCCATGTCCAACCAAGGACTTTGTTTCTGTTTGTCGCAGGGAGGAGAGCTCAGCACAAACCACACACAGTCAAAGGATGTGCTAAGGACACCAGGATAAAGAGGTGGCAGCCAGGAGTGCACCGAAAAGCACTGGGGATAGCATTCATATGAGAAATACAATAGGGAAATACTGCTGGCAGCTCTTGGAAATGCCACAGTGACTTCAGCTGACCAAGAAAGAGATGGTGATGATGATGCCTTGCTGCCCTGCCCTGAGCCCTTCCCTACCCTGAACAATGCCTTCTCCACCCTGACACTGGTCCTGGCAGCGCATGCTCGTTCTGGGAACTGGCCTGACTGAGAAATAATTCTGCTTAACAGAAAAAATGGTTAGTTTTCTCCTGTGCTCAAGCACTGCATGGTAGGGGCTCAGAACATGCAAACTCAGTTTTCACCATTGCTCCCTGGCACTGTGGGGCCACACACCCACCTATGGATGCTACTAACTGCAAATCTTAGCATGGTTGCTTTACTCACTGCAATTCAGCCTAGAATCACTAAGCGATGGAGGAAAAGTGAGTTCATATATATATTGTGAATTTTACATTTGTTCAAAACAGTCTCATACACTTTTGTCCTGAGTCCTTGAACTAGATCAAAAGATTCTTACAGGATTCTGTTCAAGATGTACTGAACAGACAAAAATAATTTTGAACTATATCACTAGGACAAGCACTGCAGTGTTAAGAAAAGAATGTCACAGCTCTGTATGAGGATAGAACTTTCAGTTTTGTAACAAAATACTCTTTTCATGATAGGAGCTTTCCCATAATTTTATACCCCAAACTGCACAGAATATATTGACTTTTTACTCATCCTAAAATACATGACTGAATGTATCTTAAATATGATTGGATTTTATTCTGTCATTCTTGGTGACACAGAAAATATTTCAGAAATGGCAGCTTATTGACTCAACTTCCCTGTAAATAGAAGGATACCAGCACCTTATGTTCCAGGAAGGAGACTAGGTAGGAAAAGATTTTAATGTAAATTATATTCACTAACAGTTGACATTTTAAGCATTTAATTTTTTTTTTAGTCTGGAGAACTTCACAGCAAAACTGTTGCCCTCATGCTACTGCAACTGCATGCCCTTTGTGAGACACCATGCCTTGACCTGCATGAGCTGAGAAGGGAAACAGTCACATCTGAGACACAGTCTATCCAAACATCCCTGACAAAGTCAACAATGAAAGCTAAATATCCAAAGCAACATTCGAACTGCCCTAAGCACGAGGGCATGTTTTCTTCAGAACCACCCTGCTGAGATCATGGGGTATCCACCACACTTTGGGTGATGTACAGGACCCGCACACAACAGTCTTCGCAGCAGACACCTACTCTACTCCTAAAGAAGGAGATTCCTATAAATCAAATAGCAGGTCCTTGGTGCAGAGAACTGAGACTGGCTGTGGTTGCACACTTCAGGCCTGTGACAAACCATACATTGTCTTCCTGCAATCACCTCTCCAAAGGTGAAGGAGCATTTCCCTAAGGAGTTTCACAAATACTTCCGCAAGGACAAGAGGATGTATCTACATGAGCAATGTAGTTCTGCTCATGAGCTCAAGTTGTCTGGCAATAACTCGGTTATCACCATCACGCTTTTGTTTGCGCTGCTGGTCACCTCAGACTGCACAACCTGGACTCCTTTTGGATGAATGCAAATGCTCTGCAGTTCTAATCCTACTGTGACTAATGCAGCCCTAATGCTAGAGAGTCCTTTCCTTTGGAAAAAAGCATCTTGCATCCATGGCAAGCTGGTCTCTACTGCCAGGATTCTTGGGTGTAGAAGGGACCACTCAGAGGTCAGGATTTTTCTCCTCAACCAAGACGTTCAGAAAATAAATAATCCTGAAAGACTTACAAGAGATCAGCATGGAGGGAAAAGATCAGAGAATCACACATAAAAACCCCCTCACCCAAATATCCCCAGTGAAAACACCCCACAAACTCTGCCCCCTCCTCCTGCCCCTAAGGAACCCCAAACAAACAAAGAAAACCTGCTCAACCAAGAGCCAGAACACAGTCATTGAGGACAATCTCCCTGGAATCTGTTTTCTAAAAATCTACCTAGTTTCATAATAAATTTCAATAGTCCCACCATGGGATTATTAAATGCTTACATCTGGAACAAATCCAGAGTTTCCCTTGATAAACTGACTTTCAATATACCTGTGACACAAATACTATCTCTGGTTAAATCATTATTTTACTCCAAGGCTTGCAAGCATTTAAAAGTAAGTTCTTCAAAAGCTTAATATTGTAAGCAGAGAAAATCTTAGCTGTAGTGAAAGTATGATAGTGCTCCATCCAAATGAAAACTAGCTTCTAGAACTGGATATGAGGAAAAGTTTAAATTAATTAATGGTGTGGTTCATGAATGTTAATGCACTGTTTAAAACCACAAGGTAATAATCTAATGTTACATTTCACATGTTGTGACAGATACTCAGAATATAAACACCAGGTACAGCTGAAGAGCTAGTAAATACCAGTTTTTAAATGCCATGAAAAGAACACACTACACCCAGACTGATATTTGCTGTTGCCATGAGCAAACTCACCCACTGATCACTCCTGGAAATTTTTGAGAAGGTGTTTCACAACAGTATGTGAGGGATTCCAGCCCACTCTTTTGTTGCTGGTATTTTTTAATTAGGTCCATCAGCACTGCCTGGTGCCCAATCTTCTTCACCAGCTGCTGCACCATTCGATCATTCAGAGCCAGAAGAGCTGCTCCACTTACTTCTTCTTCTGCAGATTAAAGGGTTAAAAGAATTACTGTAAAATAGCTTTTGGTTCCTGTTACCTTCTATGCATCCAAAAACATGATGATGGAAGACAGGTCAAAGGTAAGGATGCTTTGCACTGCTGACAGTCGTCTTCAACTGCCACCAATCCTTTCCCAAGCAGCGCCAGGAGTCCTAATCACTGGCCAGATACCTTCCCCTGACAAAAAGCCAAGTCTAAAACATACAGAAGCAGTGAGGTGACTATTTTAATTCTTTAAATCAGGCCTTGCTTTATCCACAGGAGACTGTTACTTGCTAATGAAGGAAATCAAGCTTTTTAAGAGTACACAAGAAATAAGCTGTTCACATAACAGTTTCTTGTGCACTCTTCTGTAGTACTTATATACTCAGACATAAAAAATTTACACACTACATTTGCACTACTTCAAAAGATTTATACAACATAAAATAGGCCCTGTCAAGACTTTTAAACTGCCAGCTCTGATTTGAGGTGTCTCTATTTATATACAGGCTTAATCTCATCCCCCAGGATTTCTCAGCGACTTAGTAATAAATCTGTACATTTATGTAGATTTATCAGAACTATGTCAGTTCTCACCCTAATAAATTTCTAAAAAAGTCTGAAGTTAGTATATACACACATGCCCCAAACCAAAACAGGGTAGGCAGTGCCAATTAAATGCATAGAAAGAAATACTAAACAAACACCCCCACCCCTAAACAACAAAAATGCTTACCACGGAACTTAGGAACTAGTTCTCCTAAATTTTTCTGTTTCAACCAGTTGCAGACTTGCTCAACCGACCAATTTTCCATCTTCAGTTGCTGCAATGTTAATTTCCCTGTGGAATGAAAGGAGGGAATTATTTTTATGCTGAACTCTAAGCTGAACTCCAAACTGAACTCCAACATTTCATAGGAAAAAAATGCACTTAACAAATAATATATCTACATGCTCTGAATAAAATTGGTGGAAAATAATCCAGCTAATGCCTGTTGTAAGTAGCAATTTCCTTGGATCCCTTTCCTCACCTCCTCTCCTGTCCCTGGTTTCCCTCTGTTCTGAGACAGTCTCATTCCTTATAAAACACGACCTGCTCCAGTACCATTAACACCCAGGTTTCCACACAGAGAAGAAAAAAGGTGTGAAATTCACCACCAGCATCAGGCTCATCAGGAAATGGCTGACATTTTACAGAAGGAAAAAAAAAACAAACCACCCCACCATCAGATAAGAGTCTGTCACATACATGCTTATAAGTCAATCAAGCACCTTAACCCTCTCCGCACCACCTGGCAGGGCAGGTACCCAGCAAATATTTAACCCTGCATCACCGACAGCTAGGCACAGTCCAGATGGAAGGGAGGAGACTGCTCCTCCTGTTATTTGCTGGTTCCTGTCTCCAGCCTCCAGTGGCACCTGGGAGGATGCAGTGGGCACCCTGGGAAGGCAGAGTCTCTGGGGCAGCCAGGACACCTGCATGGACCCCCTGGATGAATCCTGCACATACTGTGTGCCCCCTGCCCAAAGGACTCACTTGGATAATCAGAGGTGTACCTCACATCCCAAAACAAACAGCCATATCCCCAGAGGAAGATTACTTGTATAGACACAGCTTGTTCCACAGTGCAAACTTCTCAGAAACAGAAAACCCTCTGAGGGAAATTTTCTTATTAAGATGTTTTAGCTCTACTACCTAAACGAGGACCAAGTGTTCCATGTCCATGCTTGCAATCCTCAGCAAACAGCATTATTGCAGTCAGGTTTCCAGACAAGTATACAAGTGCCTGGCATCACTGGCCAAACATTTCCTTCCATACCCTGAGCCTGCAGCAAACTCCAGGCTAACGTGAGGATCTACCCACACGAACCTCATCAGCATCTGTGCTCAAAAGAATAGAAAAAACCCCTTGAATAAAAACGTTTCCATTTTCATCCTTCAACAGCAGAGACCCTCCAAAAGAAACACACTTCAGCCTACACTCTCATGCCAGTCGACTTCAGCAACTTAAAAGGGTTAAGTTTAAGAGGAATGCCTTTCTGAATTACATGAGTGGATTTAATTTGATATGACAACAGTAGCCATACAACTCCTCCCCCAGGCTAAGCAGCAAGAACAGGGTGTGAAAAGTCATTATTTGTTGAGAACTCTGGTGTAAATTAAAAATCACACCTTTCTGTCACACTTCTTACTTCCTTGCAAAGAGTAGGATAGAAAAAAAGTCTCCAAAAACTTGAAAGATAAAACCCGGGTGCAAAGCAAAAAGATACTTCCCTTATCAACCAAGCAGTGTAAAAGGAGAGAGATACATTAAAATGTTGGAAAGGTCACTTCTTCATCCTATAAGAAGACTAACACCCTAGAACTATTCTTCTAAAGCAGACAAGCAGATACCAACACTTTAAAAAGTGCCAAGCAAACTCCAACCATGCACAACAATATGCACATTTAGCCCAGGGTGGCTAATTCTACAGCAAAATGGCCACTTGCACATGGAAATGCAGGCTGCACATTTTATAAAGGGAAGTGATTACAGTTGAGAGGTTCTTTGAAAAAAAAACAACAGATTGTATGCATTAATGGGTCATGAAATATAAATACTTTGAAATGCTTCTCAAAAGTGATTTCAGTTACTTGCATATGCTATAGATAAAGCAACCAGAAAAAGAGCACACCAGTCTTCTAGCAGCGTTATGGAGACAAGAAGAAGGAATGAGCATGGATGCTGATATTTGTGTTCATTAATGATTCCATTTATTACAGCAGCATCAAAAGACTATCCAGTGAAGGGTTGCCTGTGTTCACTGTGGTGAAATATGTGAATATTTATATTCTTCAATCAAGTCTTATAAGTCAGAACAACAGAAACCCAATGATAGTAACATTTTAAAGACGGCAATTTACAGCATAACTTCAAGTCAAATTCAGAACCGTTCTAAGTGTGAATGATCTCTTTTTGTTAATAAATATAGCCAATCACTGAGACCCATTTCTTCATACACCTAGGGTGAATACTATAATTAGGGCTTAGCTAGCCCTGCTTAATGAAATTAAGTAATGAAATCAATGCAAATTACACTTCCCTAGGATGCGACAAGACAACATTTCTATTTGCTATAAAATTCTTCAAGACTGAAGGATAAAAATCTTGGGGTTTAATCAGATCGGGTTAAAGACATATCTATGGTACAGATTTCAGCTGGTGTAGCTGTTTATTCAATAGGAAGAGACAGGGCTCCTGAGCAGCGTTCCTGGGCTGGCAGATCCACACTACGCATGGACCAATTTACTCCACAGCTTGTTCTACAAGAAAATATAATGAGCTGCCATAATCTTGAAATGACACTTCTAAATTAATAAGCCTATATAACACTTCAGACATGAAGAGTGAGGTATTGTATTTACCTCGCATATTGACTTATGAGAGAACCTATGGCGCCACAGACTACAAATAGCACAACCTCTGACAGGCTGCTATGTGGATTTCCCTGAGGTCAGAGTTATGGTTAATTTTAGTACATTTTAGTACTAAAGGAATGTGTAAGGCATGTGATGTGTGCACATCAGCTGTGGGGCACATTTTGTACAGGGCCAGGTCTCAAAGTTTCGAGTGTGATGAGTAGGAGTTGGTGCATACCAAAGATATAAGCGAAGTATTCCACATGCAATTTTATGCTCTCTTAATTCAGCTTCACGAGGCTTTATTATTTTGTTTCCACTTGCTACCAACCTATTTTAAAAACAATTAAAAATTTATTCAAGCAAATTTATTGAAGACAGAATATGAAATCTCAGATCCAGTGTTGAGTTATGAAAAGAACATCAGTTGTCCACAAAACTTTTCCGTAACACATAGGGAAAGACTCTGAGGCAGCACTTCTGTCACCTTCCCCGTCCCTTGAAGAAAATGCCAACAACCTATTGCTGTCATTTATCAGGCACATGCTAGTATGAACCATTGTGCAAATGCCTGAAAGAAAGGAAAAAAACTCCAATACCAAGGAAGGAACAAATCTTAAAGACAACTATCAGTTCTCATTTCTATGCTGCTGTAGAGTAAGACACATGCATCTGCAAGACAAGGAGACATGCAAATGTGCAGCAGATGCAAGAGAAAACCTATATCACCTAGGAGAAAGGCTGTATAAGATAATCTAGGAAGAAAACATGCCCATCCATAAGTCAGCTGTAGATAAAGGGAAACCAACCAGAGAAACACAAACTACAATTAAGGGAAGGTTAAAGGGTTCTGAACATGCCCATCTGTTGTGCTTATCAAGCAGACAAATCCCTCTGCTGCAAGAATTAACTCTGAAGAATATTATAAAAAATCAAATCTTTCCTTAATACATGTGCTTCTGATTAAATATGCAATTTTTAATACTCAAGTTTTTGCTATACAAACTTTAAAACTATTTTCATCTGTACTATCTGCAGTACTACTGGAAAAATGAGCTGTCCTGCTTCAACAGCAAGATTCAACACAAGTACCAAGTTCTCTCTATTACAGATGTGCAAGTAATTTGGTAATTTTAAAGGAAGAAAAGAAAGTTAATTTCACTGTGTTTTAATGGTAATGCAAATGAGACTCCATTCTTGCTATCACTGGCAACAGTTCACAAGCGATGAAATAATATACTTAGCTGTAAATGCCTTCTCTTTTTAGAAAATCTTCTGGAAATGAAAGGCCTGTAAAATCAAACCTTTTTATATTATCCTTTAAGAAAATTGTATCAAATCAAAATACAATGTTACTGGATAGTGAGAACAGGGAAAGAATCAAGTAAAGGTTAAAAATTAATGAATCACAGGAATGAAATTTCATGTATCAAAAAGAAAGTAATCAGACTGAATATGCTCAATATGACAAAGACACTGCTTCAGAAGACTAAAGAAAAAAATAATTTCATCTTGTAAGTGATATCACGCTGATTTTCTTTTCTCCCCCAAAGTACAAATTGCTCACCAGGACCATCAGTACTGTTGATGATGTCACTGTTTGCTGGCTTGGCAGAGGACTCCAGCTCCTGCCCCTGGGCAATGCAGAGAACTTGGACACTGTAGCCCTGCCCTGCAGTTCCACACTAACCTAAACTGGCAGTCACAATCCAGCCCTCTTCTTTGCAGTCACAATCCAGCTCTCTTCTTTGCAGCCATATGTGTGATCATGCAATCAGCGGTGCAGGCTAAGCTGAAAGCATCAAGTTTTTCATGTAGTGGGTTTTCGATGGATCAGTACCTTTAACCAAGTCCCTGGCCAATTGTGTGAAAATATACGATGGAATCCTATCTCTAGATTCATCAAGGTGTGCATTGATCTTTGTTTCAACCTATTTTAACAGTGAAGATTTCTATCTTAATGGAGCACTGGTTTGTAAAGTTAGGCCAGAAATCCAAACTATGAGTAGTAACTATTCCACCTCCAAAAAATTTGGGAGATGTACCTATCTCCCTCAAATAATTTTTCTTGAATTTTACTGGCTCTGCTTCTTGAAAGGTTACTCTTCAAGATTTTCTGGTAAATAAGACTAGTAAGATGTGGAATACTCAAGAAACTGAGGCTGATCCACTAATTGCTGAGAAGGATGGTGACAAAGTTCTATTATTTCCTTGCTCTGCTCTTGGTTTAGAACCACAGACCAGTTCAGAGAGCAGAACCAGCAGTCAGTTGTAGTGACCTTACAAAAAATGGTTAATGCTAACTGAAAATAACAACTTACCAAGTCTATTCTGATGGAAAATGCTTGGTGACATTTTATAAGTGGTTCAGTTGTCAGATCCTCAAAGGTGCTAATGTTTAACAATCTGCTTTCTGTTGCTCCCAAGGGATGGATACAGAAACTTTTTTGGCTTGGACAACATCTCGAAAGTGATGTATATCCTTAACTGAGTCTGTATAGCTGAACTATGACATAAGTTTGGGATCCCATGTGGAACCGTGTGGATACATGGCATTTACATGTTTTTCCTGTGAATGAGACACTGAATTCTTTTAGGAATCACTGAGTTGTGAAGTGGAGCACCACTGCTAAGCAGTGCCTGCTGTCGCCCAAAGCTTCTGGAGTGCTGTTTTAGCTGACTGAGAACTGCTGAATCATACACTACTAACCACTGACAGTACTCCTCCAGTTTATTCATTACACAAATATGAATATGAGGATGAACAATTAAGTTTTAACACATTTCACAATGCACATTTTTTTGTTTGTACTATTCATTAAATAATGACAGCTCCAGTCAATCACAGATTTTTGTGTTAAAGAATTATGTTGGCATATGAAGCCTGGTGAAGTGGGTGTAATTGAGCTAGATGGTAAAACCAAACAGGCTGTCTCAGAGACCTATTTTATACACTAGAAACAACAGTTTAACTAATTTGGCATCCTTCAGTTCAAGCTTTTTATGTACAAGTAGTTCTCAAGGATGAACTAAGTAATGCAGTATTAATTCAAAACAGATGTCCCCACAGGGTAAATGCATTTTTTTAGTTCATTGATATTTAGGGCATGCACAGCCCATTTCTTGCAACATTACCACACTAAACCAATCCCTTCTGCCCACTGCCTATGTGCTGCTGTCTCCTCATCATATCCAGATGAAGTCATGTAAGCACTCCACATCTGATACAGAATGTTAGTTGAAACCATGAATGAAAGATAATCAATAATCTCTACCTACATAGTGGAGATAGGAAACTGGAAAGTTTGAATATCTGTAAATTTCTATTTTCTTGGGATAGTATAATCATGGCATAAGCAAAAGGATTCACAAGCCCGTTTCAGAGAACTGCTTCCTCCTGCTTTTTGCCTCTTCTCCAGCTATTAAAATTTATGATGCCATGAAGAAAACTCTTCTCCAAAGGACCTATACATGTATAAACAATTGTTCTAGTGACAAGACTGTATTGTCAGACAGTGTATCAATTAGTGGGCCTATGTTCTGGCTGATTGTTGTAATCTGTGCTTTTCAGGACTTCTGAATTACTTATGTGAAGAGGAACATCCAAGTTTGACTCTGGGTAGCCACAGAGCCTCTTGGTTAGCACACAGAACACACAAAACTGCTCTCGAATCCCTGCTTTAGAATAGGCAGAGCAGGAATTTGGGGCTATGCCTTAAACCTTCAGACTGCCAACCATTACAAAATGGGGTGGGATTGTCGTTTGGAGGGGAGGACATGTCAGTAGGGATATGTCAGAAAAGGACTGATCTCAGCTTAAACACCTTCTCCAGGACAGGGGCCAGAGGGGGGATCTCAAGGGCAGGTAACCACCTTTCTACAGGCTGAAGGTGGGTAGATACTGTGCATCAAACCAGTCACATCATGGTTGTGCTGTGCTCATATAGTCGATTATTGAAGTTAAACTTCTTTTCCACAATAGCTAAAAGAAATGAGCTTTGTGATTCAGTCTAAGCAGTTACAATATATGTGGGAAAATGTAAAGGTTCATTAATTTAGCTTTGTTTCACTCATTCTGTGGTTCCTAAACCTACACATTTTATAAATAAATATTTTCTGACTGTAGGTCTTGTTTACATTGCCAGCAGTCAGACTGAAGCAATACAACATCAAAAGAGGTGGGAAATTCTTCTGCATGTGTCTAAAGTAGAGTGTTGTCATTTCACTGTTAAAATGCCAATAATTTTAAGCAAATGCATACCCCAAAGATCTATACACATTGTAAGTTATTTGTATTTAGTTGTACACTGACTGAACATGAGAAAATATACTTTGGTGTACACGGTTCATCAGGCAGGGTGTGGCAGAGTAGTAGAGACAAGACTCAGTCAGGCGTGAGAAGTATGACACTGATTATGTGGATGATTATGACACGATTTATTGCTTCTACAGTAGCTAAATATTGCCAATGCAGTAAATAACACAAGCAGGTCTAAAGCATTATAATAAGAACAGGTTCAGCTAGAAACACAGGGTTGCAGGCTTTGGCCTTATGAATGCACAACTGCAAAGCATCCAAGTACCTGTGGAGCTGCTTTAGGATTTTATCTCTGTATGTGACTTAGCATTTTTATCCACTTGGTAGGAAGCTGGCTTAAAATATCTGTTGAACTAGTGACTAGCTTAAATAATGATGTAGACAAACAATTGTTTTGGAAAGAGCTGCCCTGATGTGAAGCATGATCTCCAGGTGCTTGCTGTTTCTCAGCTGGAAAGCTGTCAAACCTCGATTGTTTGTGTACTCGTGTACAACAGTTTAGCTACACAGTAGGCAATCACTGGCCCTGCAGGCAGGATACCTTCAATCACCACGGCTGTTCTTCACAGTGAGCCTGACTGAAACTTCAGATGCTCAGTGAGCGAGTCTTTGTTATTGTTAGAGATGCACTGATCTCTCTGTTTGCAGCAGTTCCTACAAATCTTATCAATAAGAATGTCTGGTAAGTGCCGAATGAGGCAAAGCAGGATTTCCTGCACGTTAGACTTGCCTCTGGCATCCTCAGATATTTCATTTCATCCATGTCTTACTGATCCCAGAGCCCTGGACAATGTCTGATACTGTGGTTTCTCTGTTCCTCTGAGGGTGATATTGTTGTTGCTGCTGTTCAGTCATGCTCAGTCTTCTGAAAACTGAGTATTCATCAGATCCAAATTCAGTGCAGAACAGATTCAGTCTATAGGCTTGGTGTGAGTCCCATGGGGCTCCATTTACATGGTTGCAGTGGAAATGGCTGGGGCAGTCACTTAGGCAGTCAGTGCTTCAGCCACATCTTACCTCTGCTCAGCAGCTTGTTGCTCCCTGATCTCAAACAGTCAACAGAAGAGAATGTCTTCATGGCCACTATAATACAAAGTCAGGGCTGAAATCCTCCTACAGAATTTACCTTAAGTTGTTGGACTCCGGTGAACAGACAGGTTTGATTACCATTTTGATGTGGATGAGACAGTCTTTAGGAATAGGTAAGGGGTGAAGGGGGAAATCAGCATTACTAGGCAACCTGAATTATTTAAGTCCCTGGCATTTGGAATTTCTCACATTACACTTGCAAACCTTGTCTTCCTTGTATGTGCAGCCAGATGTTTATTTTTTCATATCTTCTTGCCTAAGTATATTTGGGAGTTTAGAATCTTTAATAACATCCTCACAATCTCCAGTCCTCCTCCTCCATGTCAGGACTGGGCTGCTGCAGTGCTGGAGCTCAGATGTCCTGTCAGAGCTCATGCCAGTCCAGTACCATGCAATGTTGTGTCTAGAGCACAGCACAGGATAAGTTTGGGATTTTTTTCCATTGAAAAATCTGACCATCCCAGGATTGCTTTGTCCTTCACGTTGCCTCATCCTACATCAGCTAAGGATTGTTTGTGATCTTAATTGCCAGGGATACACAGATATTAGGATTAGATGGCTAAATGTCCCTTTACAGTCTTAAAGTTAATGAAGTATCTAAAACTCAGCTATATCTTAAAGGACTAAAAATAATCAACGTGGCCTGTTATTACTTGCATACTTAAAAATTTAATCAAGTCAATCAAAGGGTAGCATAGTGACTACTAAATGAAGTTTCAAATGCTACCATGCAGCAATATTTCTATCACTTATCCTACCATTTTAAGAAGTGCTTGTAGAGAGAAATATTGTCAAATATATTGTCAATTTTGTTTCACGAGGCTGTTTGCAAATCCAGTTTAAAATAATTAGCTGTATTTCCAGTTTTTACTCTTAAGATCTCTTGGCATTAAAGAATTACATCAAACTGCTCCAAAGAGATTAACAGCTTTTCACCAATACTTCTATAATGCATGTCCCTGCTAGGATAGTGAATTAGGAAAGAAGCCACAGCTACTTCTTCATTACTTTGAAATACTGAGCTATTAAACTGGGTTAGTTTAAGAACTGATTCACAAACACCTGTTTGCTGCACAAACAGCAAATTTCAAAAAATAGACCCCTGAATATCCCTCCAGCTGCCTCTGTGTGTGTGTGCAATGTTGTTGTACCATCTTATTTACAGTAGGAGTTTTTGGAAGTAACTGGCTATTGTTCCCTATTTGAAAGGATAAAGTAAAAGAATTGTATTGTTGGTTTTGATTAAATCAAAGAGTGGCTAAACTTTATAGAATTTTAGCACAGTAAAAAAGTATCATGGAACACTGTTGGAGTTAACAGCCTTATTTGTCATAAGCAAGTGGTAACAAAACAAGGGTTTTACTGCAGGCTTTATTGGCAATGAATTCTTCCTAGCTATTTTCCTCCAGTTCTGATATTGTATGGTTGAAGGGTGCCCTTATGTCTTTCGAAAGAATCAGCGATTATGAACTGTTGGGCTTCATGGACTTCCAAGCAAAAAAACCCTTATGTTCTTGTACTTGTCTGTTGGACCCTCTCCTGCAGAAAACCAGGCCTTATTTTATAAAGTTTGTTCAAAACACAATGTGTAATTGTTCTGCTGACATTTCCCATGTCACTGACACCATCAATTAGCAAAAGCATTTACTATTCAGCTCATGTTGAAGCAAGGGATGAAGCCATGCTCTGCTGCGCTAGTTTCGGACAGAGCTGTGTTAGGGAAGGGAGCAAAGGCCTGGGAGCACCATGTCAGCTCCTGTACTGCATGTAATTGATGGTTTGTACTTAATGAAGTACTACAGTTGGAAGCTACTTAGGATTACACCTGAGACTTTGGACTCCAGTGTGGCAACATTGAAGTGAAGCTGTGTAGTCTCCATGGCACAGATAAAGACTATGTCCACATTGCTGTGTTCAGTAAATCCCTGTGACTGTTAGTTAAGTGGGTAACACCTTCAAGAGGTGGTGAATTTATTTACCTTGGTGGGATGTTATCAATGCAGTTCATAACAGCATTTCAGTGCGGATAGATTTTCTCCCTTATTTTTATTGGAAAGTTCAACCCACACTAAAATAATCTGCATCAGAATAAATCTATTATTTCAGTGGCATAAACAGTATCTGGTGCCCTGATAATTACAGTACTTGTAAAGAAAGAGAGATCGAACCTCTAAAGTACAGATGCTTTAAATATTCCCAAAACAGATCTTTCTTGTAAGTTATGCTTCTCCAATAAAACGAACCCTAGCTGTTGCTTGAGAGAATGGAGATAAGTTCTATAGTTTTATCAGCAGTGATAGCTAAAGCTGTCATTCCAGTTACACTTGTTCTTGACATTTATGGGGTCATGGAGACTGGTCCAGTAGAGTGGTATAAGTAACGTTAACTAAGCCATGTGCTAACTGCTAAAGCTCTGATGTAGGACACTTGTCAGTTATTCTTTCATTGACTGGCATTTTCCTAATTACATGTAAAGTGATGCATTAATTGGTTTTGATATAATCTCAGTGGGCTCTCTTATTAATTAATTAATTAATATGCATACTGGGACATCAATTGCAGTCAAAACAACTTATTATTAGCACAGACTTCTTAATGCTCCTGGGGTTTTGTAGCCTCAATTACCTGTTTTATCAGAAAATGTGATTCACCTTTAGTCCAAGGATATCATATTTAATTAACTTTTCACAAAACTTTTTCAGAAATTCTGTATCTGGAAAAAGTGTACACATATAATGCCTACCCCCCCCTCCCCCAAATATTCCATATGTTAAAATCAGCAGAGGGATTATATTTATTTCAAGTTATAAAGAAAAAAAACCCTGACTTTGTAAAATCCATAAGTCTATTTCAGAAAATAGACTGGCTCATAGAGGCACAGAGTCAGTTGGAAGGGACACACAAAGATCATCAAGTCCAAATACTGATTCCAAACAGGGCAACATAAATGTTAAATCAATGTTGTACAAATGCTTTTTGGACTCTGAAAACTTGTGGCCAAAATAATTTCCCTCCAGGGCTTGTTTTAGTACTTGCAAAGAAGACATTAAAATAAGAAAATCTGAAATTTGGCAGGGTGGTAATCTTGGTATTTAAGGCCAGCCTTTTCTGTCTCAATAATAAAATGCCTTAAAAGCTATAAACTGCCTAAACTGTTTCTAAAAAAAAATTTACTTCAGAATTAATTACTGAATTTAAAGAAAAAATGGTCAGATGATAAGCTGTTTCAAGCCTTGATATTTCAGTTTGCATGTAGTGTACTCTTTCAGCCTGAACCCAGCTGATATCAGGACTGTCAAGGGTAGGTAAATGAAAAGCACCTACCTTCTTTACAAATAACAAGGCACTGAAAAGGTGACAGGCTTTCCTTTGTCTTTAGAAAACATTTCATTTTGCTGGTTGCAACCATAACTATGTCACTTTTACAGTCACTTTACTACAAAGAGGTTTCTAAATATAACACTAGTCTTCTAAGCTTTATGAACAGGTTTTGCTCTTTGCATTTATTACAAAACTCTTGCTCAAATTCTTAAAAATTATTACAAAATATTAAGCAGTGACGTTATCCTCTAGTCTTGCATCATGGAAGCAATTTCTGCTATTTAATATATTAGCTTTAATATCTGTTTTGGAAAAATAGATGAGGAAAGATCATTAGAGTCTGTTTTTCCTTTTTTAAATCAGTTGTCATGGTTTAAATGGCAGAGCAGAAGTTAGTGGCGTCTACTTTTGATCTTATAGTGTACAATCAAATTTACCACTGGATATGACAGGAGGAGCTGGTAGCACTGATGGAGGGAAGGGAGGACCATGACAGTCTGGGATTAGATCAGTTTAAATGGATCTGGAAGTCTCCTTGCTTGCACTGAGTGCTGGTTCTGCTCACGTGTATGAGCCACTTCTGCTCGCCTGATAAGAAAGTGCAGAGCTTTGTGAGCTTTGTCTGAAGGAATACAAACTCCACAGCACATTAAGCTCATACACACTCATGTTCACTTGCAGTGCCTGCTGTTTTGGCAGACTGGCACCCTGCCTTGACTGTCTGGGTAAGTCATTCCTGTGGCCTCTATAGTTCTGGGCCCGACTAGATATCATCTCCTCATGGAATATTTTCTCTGCAGTTCAAAGCACTCTAAATTTAATAGAATCATAAAATCATAGAATGATTTGCATTGAAAGAGACCTTAAAGACAGTCTAGTTTCAACTCCCCGCCATTTGCAGGGACACTTTCTACTAGGCCAGGCTGCTCACCCTCAAAATGTGTTTTACATAGAGCAATAAGCCACTTGTGTCCTTGTCTTTTGGGAAGGGAGGATTTGTTCTTTTCAACAGACTTAGTAGCAATGGTCTTTACAAAACTCTCAATGCAGTGTTTGCTTTGCAAAGTCGTGTCTGCTCTGCAATGTGAGACCACTGGAAAAAAATTAATGCAGTGTCCCAAGAATGAAAAGAGAACAAGTAGCGCTCTAGCCCTGTGTTTCTTATGTGGGGCTGGAAAAGACTTTATTTGTGTGACACTCCTGCCTGTGGTTTGGAAAAGTGTGTGGAGATACTGCAGCATGGAGATGATGCCAGGATCAGCATGGAGCCTGGTAACAGTCACCTAAAAACCAGAGGCTCCCTGTCATACAGAGCTCTCTGAGAAGAACACAGACAAGACTTTTCATCTGTCAGATTTCTGGATGATACTCCTGTTTTGGAAGGGGAATCTGGTCAGATTCAGGTTTTGTTATAAATATTTTGTGTAACTTTGTCCATAGACATTGAGTGTTTTTCACTCTTAACTAGAATATTACTTATGTCACAGAAGGATCATTCATGCCTGTGCATTTAAAGATTTTCTGTACCTAAGCAGGCCAGTAGACAGAATCCATTTCCTTCTTGTTTTGCAATAAGTCTTGCTTATGGGGAACTGGATGTATAATTGCTCTGGATTCACAACAGTGGCCTCTTTTTCCAATCCGCCCTATGTACAGTGCAGAGTTTAAATTATGATCGTTATTATACTTAGAAAAATCTCAAAACTTGATCCCATGCTCTTTTAAAAGTGCATCGAAATTTATAGACCATCTTGCAAAGCCCTGTGGAGTAGTATGGTGAGGGCCCTTTGGGTTTCAGAGCACAAAAGCTTTGAGTTTCAGCTGGAAAAGTGGATGGCTTTCTATATGTGTCTGTGTGTGTGTGCGCTGGTGTCTCCCATACAAAACCCAGCCATTCCAGCTGGTGCTCTGCTTATCGAATGTCTAAGCATGCACAAAAAACAAAGCACTGAAAAGGCGACAGGCTTGGGTCACCACACCTTCTAGTTCCAAAAGTTGCTGTAACTCTGTTCATGTCGATATAAAATTTGTGCACATCTGCAGGGGGTACAAAATGCAACCTTTGCGCATGCAAGCGCTCTGTTTTAGCTCCAGCATCAGAGTCACTATGTTTTTCATTTCAGAATAGGTAGTTCTGGCCTTTCAAACAAGCAGAATGTCAAGTGGGAGCATTTTGGTGAATGATGTCAGTGTGTACCTTGCTGCACTCCATTTAGAACTTTTGAAACAGGCATTTGTTCATCAGTGATATCTCTTCTCACAAAAGGTATAAAACTGTGGCTGCCAAATGCTTCTCCCTCCCACCTTACTGCCTACCTTTTGTGATGATAAATGACTCTTATTGGGCATTCAGCATCTGGCAAATGACAGGAGCAGAGTGCAAAAAGAGGAATATTTAGTGAGCTACTAAAAGATTGCATAGCACAGAAGTGGCTGAGGATTCTCACGGCTGAGGAGAAGGGCAACAGGACCGTGTTGCTGCCAGTCTGCAAAGTTCAAGGAGAACAGAAAAGTTCACAGGCAATGAAGAAATGTGATGTTGTAGAAAGTGTGGATAGTCTGAGAACGTTCTGGAAAGCATGTAATGCTCCCCCAGGTTTTTCCTCTGAAACTCCCCCCCTGCCTTATGTGGCTTCATCTGATGTGGCACTGAACATCTCTTACTCACGCAGATCCTCCTACTCAGAACTTTCACTTAGATGATGCCACGTTCTGAGCTGCTGTGCTAACACTGATTTCTGACATGTCTTTACATCTCTCAAGTGTAATCAGGATAAAACCTGAAATAATAACTTCCTGAGCAGTATGGCCCAAAGACCTTCTCCATCTTTTCCTCTCCAAATAGTAGCATTGGACTATATTGCCAGGCAGTTTTTAGAGACCCTGGCAGAATGAGGACTAATAGTAATTTGGCTTGGATTCAGATTACATGCTTTCATTTGCAAAGTAGTAGCCTTCTTTCTGCCTCAGTTTACCTTCAGCCTCCTCTGCATTTTCAGTGTACATCTGACTCTGTGAGGTGTGACTGGTTCTGTGGTCATGCATGACTGACTATCCTATCTTTCCATTTCTTTAGAAGAATCTGCAGAAATTTCACCCAAATTCAACCATTTGATAATTATAGGACTGGCACCTTCAGGCTGACAAGCATATCACTGTACTGCACAAGAATCCCCATCCAATCCTCACTGAAACTTTTCCACTGCCAATCCAAACATCTCACCCAGGCAAGACTCAGACATCCCACTGAGACAAAAATCACCTGCTCCTGCTGTTGGGCTGCCAAATGTTGCCCAAATGTTGTTGTTGATTCTGGAAGAGCTCTTGATCTTATTTTTGGAAGGCTAAAAATGACACCAGCTTCATGCAGCAGTGTGGCCTGATACTGTTAGAACAAAATAATATATATAACTTTGTATTCCAAGGAAACAGTAATAACGTGGCCAAGTGCACACTATCCTTAGGAGTTAAGCACCTGCAGAACTGCAACTCAGTGATAATATCTGTGTAAGACATTACTGTTAATGACATTACTGTTAATAACATTACTCTGAATGCAATGCAAAGTAAAAATTAGTTGACTGAGATATTGGTCAATGTTGCATATCTTGCTTGGCTACTGCTGCTAATTAGTAGCTTTTCAAAGAAAAAAAAGTAAAGTATCTCTCTAAAGTGAGAAATAAATGTCATACTTTTACCATGTCTTTGGTTCACAGGATGTCACATAATCTTGCATTTAGGATTACATCCTGCATTCTGCACTGATTAAAAGCAGATATAAAATAGAAAAAAAAATAGAAAAAAAAGAAATAAAAGCAGATAATTGCCTGTTAGAAAGTGGCAGATCTAGAAGAGCTAAAACTAAAAGAGCATTATGTATTGAAGGCTCCCAAATGTTTGACAAACTATATAAGAATTTCTCATTCTCCTATTTCTATTTTTAACTACCTTGAATTGCTCACAAGAGTTTTTTCCAATATTTCTTAATACCACAGTCACTTTTAAATGAGGATAAGATGAAAAATAACTCTACCAGTTGATACTTTTGTTAGGATAAATACTAGGATACAATGATCAGTAGCAACTCTGACAAAAACTGAACTGCAAAATACTTTAAAGACTGCAAGTGCTCAAGATCTCCATTTTTCATCTGATCTGGAAAACCAAATGCTCTTCAGGCTTAGGGAAACAGAGGTGTGCTGTCTGCCCATGTCCTGTGCCTCATTAGCGCTCGTGTGCTTTTGCAGCTGATGACACTTTTCACTGAGCTGTATGACTGCCATGACCAACCCAAAGCAAGGCTGACCATTTAGCTTAACTCCTGCTATGACAGCTGCCAGCCAAATATTCTAGGAACTTCAGTGCCCAAAACAGTCTGCTTCCCTAAAAATCTGCCCCTAGAGAAAGCTTTAAGCACTCAGAGTCGGGTCCAGTAGGGCTACCTGTATATAAGGCAGCCTAAGACTAAACAAACTTCTCTGGTTGTGCAGAAGCACGTACATTAGTATGATGGTAACTTTCTTAGGAAATAAAACACAAGGGTTGAAAAGTATTGGTTTAGCTTCTCTCAATCTAAATTTCACATAAACTCCAACCCTACTCAGGACTCAGACTGTTAAATCTCATGGTGGCTTACACTGCCTGGTTCCTGAGCGCTAATTTACTGTATATATGTTTAAAATCAGCCTTAAAATACTTATAGATGATAAATTTATCTCCAATATGAAACTCTTTTATTGTACAGATGTGTCTGTACTGATGCACACTTTAATGAAACTTGCTCTGGGGAGCTACAGAGGTATTATATATATTTACATCCTCCATACAGTGGAGGATTATGAAATGAATTGATGATATCCAAATTTGGATTGACCTCCTAGCATTCTAAAATGTTAAAACTCTCAGCATTCTAAATCTGCTCAGCCTATTCCTTATTTATTCATTCTGATTGTCCTTTATTGAATGAAAACCACAGACTGACAGTGCGCAATGACTCATATAGGAAAGACATTGCTTGGATTTAGACCATCTTTAATCTGAGGGTGGTGGGACTACCAGACTGTAGAACAGCCTGATGTGAGACTCTTTCAGGACACAACAGCTCCAGCTTCAGCAGACAGAGCAGACTCACCTTTAAAAAAGTGGAATACAGTTTTATGGAGACAAAGAACAAACAAGAAGCAACCCAAACTGCAGGCTGCAAACAACAAAATTGGTCCTGAAAGAAACATAAGACATTGCTATGAGCAATCGTCTTTATTTTTCAAGGATTATTTTTATATATTATAGGGATAATGAGTGTATAGGATGAGGATTTTCAGGACATATTTCTAGGATTTGAATAGAGCATTAAGATTGCACAGGTGTTATATAATCATTCACCTCTATGGAAAAGATTCTAAATGTTAGATGACAAGGGTTATGTCATGGTTGCTCTTATGGAATGCTAACTACTGTTAGCAAGAATTGATTTGATTGTGTATCATCTATGGTTTTTTCCCAGAAAAATAATAATTTTACTCAGCATTTTCCTGCACTAAGATGCACAGCAGACAAAGAAACCCAAAACAAACAAAACAAAAAACCGAACAAACAAACACGCAAAACAAAAATTCAAGCCCACTGAATTTGTGATTTTCTTATATGAAATCCAAGCAGTCTTTCTTCCGTAAGAATGCTTACAAACAGGGACTGATATGCTTGTTTGGGCAGTTGATTCCTAGATAAAACTGTTTGGCAAACATATGGATTAAGTCTTGCAGCTACAGTAGGACCCAGTTCACTAAAAGAAAATGGCAAGTGCATTGATTTTAGTTGAGAAGGAACAAACCCAGGATGGTTGGCAAAATGGTGATGTTTTAACCATTAGAGAGAACACAAAGATTGGAAACAGACGCTTGCATGTACAGGGGCCTTAGACTTCAGGATTACAATTTTTTCATTTCTGTAGGACAATTTTACAAGAAACAAGTATTTAATGATTAACTACAGTGCCCAAGATCAAATTACTAGCATTTTATGATAGTTGCATCTGGCTATTTCAACCCAAATTTAAAACAAAAATGTAATGCATTTTATACATTTCTAGCCTGCTATTTTATTGAAACCATTCTAAAAAATAAAGATTTTTCTGCCTTCAATAGAGAGGAGTTAAATTTCTTTATGAACAAAAGTATTATGGGAGATGGTACAGATTCACTAGGTGGCAGCATAGCTAGCAATTTTCTGAAAAAACTACTTCATATTTCATGTAAGTTTTAAGTGTTTTTTGGCCAAGCTAGATACAAAAACAGATAGAAAAATAGCCTATTAGGAGGCCAATATTAATAAAATAAACTTATTATAATAAGTCATTCTTTCAGAACATGTATTAATCTGAGGCTATGCTCTGTGATAAATGGCATACATGTACAATGCTGTGGTAAAAATTTAGAATAAAACAGGAAAAAAAGAAATTCCTAAAAAAGAGTTCAGCCATAGCTGTTAGTCAATTCTATAGCAGGTTAACTACGAATTGCAGCTTCAGAATATTTTAAAAAAAAAATGGTAATATGCAGCTGTTAAAAGGTATTAGAAGTAATTTGAGTTGGTCCTAAGCAAGGAAGAAACTTAGTAAAAATTGCAGAAGTATAACCATAGTATAAGCACTGCCTATGCTCTCCAGAACCAACAGGTATAGGATAAACAGTGTGGTGCCAAAGGGAAGACCAAAGTGAGTAGAGAAAGAAGCTTACCTCTGTGTCTGACCATTTTCCCTGCTATACAGAGGCCGTGGACTTGTAGCCAAAGTTGCCTGGTTTTCGATGAGACTGCAAATGGATCTTACCAGGTTGCAAGATTCTTTCTGATTTCCTGGTTATATTGTAAATCACAGCTCTTTTCTCTTCTCTTTAGATGAGAAAAAAAGCTTAAAACCTTCTCAGCAGGGAAAATGGATATGAAAATACATTTTTAATCGGACTGAAATAATTCAGTCTTCTCAACTTCAAAGATTCAGATCAACCAATTGACCCTTCTCACCTCTGTACACACCTTACAATCAACATTCATAAAAACAGAATGGATAATGATGTTTTACTAAAATATTCTGTAAGGAAGCTCTTTCCTGATACAGACCAACATAATTATCCAATAATCTCTGTTCTGCAATGCTCCTCTCAGCCACTTACGCTTAACGCATGACTGCATTGTCGCTGCTACGAGCTCATGGGCAAGCCAACCATGCAGCACTCAGTCAGGCAAACTTTTCTTTGTCCAATTTCCCCTCATTAATGACTGTGAGATCAGTTACTTTATATCCCGGCCTTTAGGACTAATCCCTGCCCTGCTAAATTGAGCATCTTTTCTTACCAGCTTCTCCAGAGTAACTTTGCAGTGTAGTTTGGGGCCGTTTCTTGTGCCTTTGACAATTTACTTTCCCCTAGGGAAGGGACAAGGCTGGTGGATCACAGACAGTGACACAGTCCTGAGCTAAATCCCAGTGCTGGCATTTAATCACAAGATTGGCTGCCATTCACAAACTGCTTGAGCTGTGCACTTGTGGTTTAGGATCCCAGCATCATCCCCTGATGAATTTCCAGTTGTATTCAATCTGGGCAGAAGCATGCTTTTAGACTGGCAAGCAGAAGACCTTTATCTCTGAAATTACATATAATATGTCGTAGATATCGCTGCTTATGATGAAATGGAACAGATTTTGCATTTTTGTAGTGCTTGTATATAATTCAGAGAATAGGAATAACAGGAAAAAAGTGTATTTAACAAAACTCTGGCAACTTTAATTCAAATTAAGTATAACACAGACAACTAACTAGAATCATTATTTCTGAAGACCAGTGGAACAAAGATAAAATATAACAGCCAAATATGTGTATTTATTTTTAGAAACTGTATATGTTGGTGTGTAAAATATAAACCTCTTTTTATTTGTTCAAATCCATTTCCTTGAGGAAAATTGATACTATCTTCAACATTTCTTTTTCTGAGTATGGGTTAGAGGATCAGCTGTCAAGATTTCAAGCCTTGATGATAATCTCACTGAAGAGCACGAAAGTCTTGCTGCTGCTGCTGCACTAACATTAAGTTTCTCCAGTTTCGAGTCTCTTCTCATTCATCAGGACTTAGACACAGCCTTGCCTTCTTCATCTCACAAGCCATTGGATAAACCTTTGGCTTTGGAGAAGAGAAAGGAAACATCATTTCTCCATCAGCTGTTAAGAAAGAAGATGAAGCCCACCTTGCAAGATGCTTGCAAAAGGAACAGCTCTAAAGCTGTATAAACAATTTGGATTAAGCGACATTAAACACATTCACATCTGCTTTCAGGTTCTGAATCTGTAGCTCCGAAAAATGTCATCTGTTTGAAGAAAAGCAGATCTTTTTCTTTCAGTAAACATCTGCTTGGAAATGATAAACTTATTTTTGTGCTCTTAACTTTCCTGTTGCATTTACCCATTTATCACCCTATTATTTGAAATATACATCATTGTTTGCCACTGGACAACAGCCATAAATAATAGTAAGTTATTCCCTTCTTTGCCTTCTCTTTTTGGCCTTTAAGATGAAGGTTTTTCAAATAATTCTACATACAATCACTGAGCTTTAAAATACAAATGAACTGGAAATCAGGAACAATCTGCTCCCAAGTTTTGAAAGCTGGAAAATGTATTATCCTGCTTTATTGTTAAATACATGAAACTTAGAGTTTCATTGGAAAGCAGTCAAACTCAAAATATGAATGGCAGACAAATACTTGTTTAAATTATTTACAAGATTTAGAGACCAATGAAAAACAATCCATTGAACAAGGGTATGTGATATGAGATTTGATTTTATAAGATATTCAGTTACAGGTAAGGTATTGCAGACTTGATTTGAATCAATCTGTAATTTAAAAGCCCTGAAGATTAGGAAAAACATTTATAAGTAATGAATTCAGGCATTCACATGAGGAAACTATCAGGTGTATCTTTAGAAAACAATGAACAGGGCAGAAAATCAATGAGGCATTTAACAGTATAAACACATGTTAATATTTGACATGTACTTCAAACACAGCATTGTGATCCTGGCAACATGTCCCAGTTCCAGTAATATTTCTGAAGTCAAGGGAATTGTCTGCATAAATAAAGGTACTTGATCATGTGTAAGTTTCTCTATTGTTACATGCAAAGTCATTGGGACTGTATGCTCTATTTAAATCTTTGAAAGGCATATTTAAAGGAATGTTGCATTTTCCTGCAGAAATTTATGCAAAAATTTTCAGTGGTGTGGAAGGTGCTGAACAGTATTTCAATAAACCTGTCTGCCACACAGTGAAAGTGGTCTATGGGTTTTGAAGGAACCTGAGAAAACAATAAGGGCAGAGATAATCCAAGAGGAATATGATATTTGAGAACCCAGTGGAGAGGCAAATGGTTGTATCAGTAAGGAGCCTGCAGCTGCATTGTTATATATGCATTATATATTGATAAAGTTCACTTAGGGAACTTGGTGGATCCGTGCTGAGCAGTTGAAATTAACTTCAATTGATATAAAAACATGTAGGCCAGACTGTTCAAGAACAGATCAAGATTAAGTTCAATTTACCTTCACTGTTTTTTTGTAGCTATTGCAAAGGATAAACCCTGACTTGCAAACTTGAAATGAAAAGTGTTAGCAAATATCTAAGACAAGAAAAGCATCAGACATATTATGTAATGTGGACAAAATTCAGTTCTATCCTTCCTCATCTGATAAATCCTCCTGGAATGAGTAAATTTAAGTTTTCTAAAAGTCATAGCTATAGAGTCACAGAATAGCTGAGGTTTGAAGTGACCTCCAGAGATCATCTGCTCCTTGTTCAAGTGGAGCTACCTCAAGCCATCTGCCCAAATCAATGGCTTTTGAGCTTCTCCGAGGATGGAGACTCCACAAACTCCCAGGGCAACCTGTGCCAGTCTTCACAGTAAAACAATATTTCCTGATGTTCAGCGGGACTCTCCCGTGTTTCCTTCTGTGCCCATTGCCTCCTGTCCTATCACTGAGCACCACTGAGATCAATATATCGCTCACTGTCAATAAGTGATACAATCACTAAGGGACACTGCAATCAATCTATATTTTGCAGTATCTCTACATGTTGACACACTCCAGTGAAGTCAGGATATCCTGCCTTTAGAAGAGGACTAAGCTGAATGCTATAGAGTACCTAAATCCGAATGAATTATTTATGTGGAGACTATGTAAAATGGCAAATGAAGTTTAAATTTATGCCCTACCTTGCCTCACAACAGCTTTTCTATGCCATTTGAAATGACCCCAGTGCTTTAAAAGTCTTTCAGAATGTTTTTCACTGCAAGGCTTTCCTACTTCCAGAATTCACATATCTGTAGACTTCATAGGCATCATCACAAGACTAAAGGTAGGTATTTTGTCAGTATTTCTAACATCCCCCTTTGACCCATCACGGCCTGAAAAAGCCATCTGTAAAGAATAGCTTTGTCATTTGCTATAAATTTTTTGGTCAGAAATGTGCTATAAGAGCAGGGTCAAATTGGAATGGCACAGGTGTTAGAGAATAAGGCTGAGTGTTGTGGCACATCAAACTTTTGTTGCCTGTACATTAGGCTGTACATTGGGCTGTACAGACTGCTGAGCTACTCTTCTTCATAGCTCTTCTTGTGCTGCCATGAATCCCTTTTCTGTACTGCACAGCCATTTCTTATCTAAAATTTGCACTGAGAATGTCATGGGATGCTCATTTCCCTTAAATAAATGAGTTCCTATATTTACATAGTAATTTTTTACTCCAATACACTTTCAAAACACTTCATAAAATTGGGATATTTCCTATGCCAGCCAACTTCTAACAAGCTTTGTTGTTCTCTGTCGTGCAACAGATGGGTTTTCCATACAACCGAGGGCAAGTATCACTCAGCTGCACCTGGTCCCATTGCAATTGTAATGTTTTTATGTTTCATACCTGCATTTTTGAGCACTGGCTTTTCATTTTTTTATTCCAGAAAGCTAATTTTCAACCCAAACCCCTCTAATTAACAGCATGTGTGAAGAACTTACACTTGGACTAACAAACTCCTACACTTTGGTAATGAAAATTCGTTACTCCACATGGTCCTGAGCCAACATTCTCGAACACTTCCTCTGTCATGAGTCTGTATATGCCAAGGTAGGGAAACAAAGGCTCTGGCAATAAATATGAAAGCATGCTCATGAAATCATACTCTGTCATGTTCTTCCATCCATGACAGTCCCTGACTCCAGAGGGAAAAACACTGTCGCAGGAAACAACATGAAACCTGACTGGTCAGCATGCCTGGCATTAATCTCAGCTTGTCAAGTGATTTTAAAGGCATCAACATCACATATAAATCATAGGATTTCAGTTGAATTAAACTGGTTAGCAGCAAAGTTCGAATAAAATATATTTTAAAATGTATTGCAAATCAGAAGTATTTTTCCCCCTAAAGATATGGATTTAACATTCCCTCTATGGGAATATTAAGATGCTTCAGGTCCCATGGTAAATAAACAGTAGAGTTGAAACACAGCTGATGACTAAATGAAAAATGGAAGTTCTTATGTTTGAGTCAGTAGTGTAGAGACATGCTAGGTAATAGCTCTGGTGAGAACAGGAGTGCTGTGACAATTGGAAACTGTAGAGGGAATTTTACTTAAAAAAAAAAAAAGGTAAATATTCACACTGGAGTATCATTGGGAGACCAAGGTTAACATCGTTACCCTGTCATCTACATGACGGCTTTCATTAACAGATAAAATGGAAGTAAGCACTAGGCAGTACCTTCCTCCACCATCCAGGGCACTAAATTCACAAGCCAATGACAATCTGAGAGCAGATGGGTACATAACAAACTCTTTGCTTAAGTATAAATGACTGTAACAGAACTGCTCTCCTGGGGAAGATGTTATCCAGCTTTGGTCAAGCTGTGAAGAAAAACGATATTTTCAGAAGAGGCAGTAAAATAAACAAACTAGACTCTGACAAAGTTCCCTGTAATTCATTTCAGCACAAAGAATGAATTGATATTTTGGAAAACTTCATTAACAGAGGCATCAGCCAGCCTGCTATGTGCTCATCTGCAGATGTGCTGAAACAATTAGCAATATGCTCAGGTAGTCAAGTAGAGCATTTTGTTCCAGAGCATCTCCTTTAATTTAAATACATTTGGAAAATTGCTTAAAAATATTTTAAAAAGAAAGTACTTCTGTTACCAGGTTAATATGTTTTGACATGATCCCTTTCCATCTTTTGCAATTCTGTGAAGGCATCAGTATTTCTCTGAAGAGAATAGTGCTTCACTTAGGATTTTGATATAATAAATCCTGGGAGATGTACGGAAATAATGAATAACAGGCTTCCCTTTATCAAGCCTCTATGTTAATTACCATTTAAGCAAATCTAATTTTCACAAATAACTATTCAGTTATAACCCGTTCCTAAATGAGATTTGAGACAATATTGTGATAAAACAGGCTGAATGGTAGATTGATATGATTGTCATAGAATTATTAATAATGGAAAATTAACACATTAATGAATGGCTCCACTGTTATTTTTCTTGCTGTCTTAAGCATTTTATGTCAATAATTTACTGGAAGTAGGTAACAGATTACATGTTCATATCTAAATCATCCCTTACAGGCATTTAGAATCCTTTAAGCAGAACAGAGAACATTAAAAACATAAATAAAAGCCTTCAATGGTATCTTTTTACAGAGGTTTTCCCTATCCCCCAATTTTCCCTTTTACATTTTAGCATTGAGGCTACCTCCACAGTCTCTTCTAAGACAATATCCTGATATAAACTATGCTGAGAATCTGCTGAATTCTGAGCTACTTGTCCATAAATGAAAGTGTTGTTTACAGGCCTCTAACTCATGTCTACATAAATGATAAACAGCAGAATGCCCTGTTAAACTGGGCTAAAAATTGCAAGGATTTTCTTCCAGTTGTTTTTTGTAGCTGGGACATCTCTTTCAGTTTGATTGCTTTAGCATACAATCCTCTAAAAGTAATGTACCTTCTAGTATGTCTTGCTTGATTCCTGTGGGAAAACTTAAATCCCAAAGCAATGCAGTATTTCTGAGGAAGAAGGGAAATGTGCATATTTTCCAGCAGTTATTATATTTTTTGTATGTATGTTTGTATGTATGTATGTATTAAAAATCCACTATTTATAAGTACAAGTTCCATGCCAGAAAAAACAACCAAAATATTTTCTAAGGAGAAAGGAAAAAAATGTATATGATTGCAACATATTCTCATGCATGTCTTGATGGGGCATATGACTACAGAAATAGCTCTCATGCAGACCCAAATCAAAAAGGCATGACGTCACTCTGTCTTCTTTCCTTCAGGACTTAGAATATTTCTACACTGTTTCAGACCACCTCTTGAGGATGACAAGCAGAGTATCTGAAGTACTTACTGCTGGGCTGAACTGTACTCTGAAATTCACAAAATAGTAAGTTTTATCTAATACTTGTATTTTAGAAAAACTCTAATAAGAATTAAGACTCCAATCTTATTATTTTTATAGCACAAATACCCCAAAGTCATCACTGAGTCAGTTTAGCAGGACACTCAGAACACTGTCCAAATCCATGGGGCTTTCAGTTGTTTAAACATGTTTATTCATGTTTAAGGTTAAAAATGTCTTGAAATGTTTATTTTATGGTTTCAGAATACTCTGCATCTTGAGGAGGCTCAAGCCACACTTCATTAAGAGAAATATTTTCGGTACTGAATTTAAATGGAGTGATGTCAACAAAAGCTGGATATTTGCCTTAATTCTACTGTATTTACACTTAGTTTTACTCTATTCCCTCAGTTTTAGACAGAGAACATTGCTCTCTGAGTTGATACTGTAGTTTTTAACACCACTGAAATGTAAAACCAAAACCAGAGAAATCCTTCTCCAAAAATCTACCTCAGGATTTGAGCAGTAAACTGTCAGTCCCTCCTTAAATCACCATTAGAATTAAAAAAAGAGTGGCTAAAAACAGATGCTGAGAGAACTGGTGAGAAAAAATTTACAGGGACTAAACTTTTACACAGGGTAAAGTCCTTGAAACACCAGGAAACATAGAATATAGATTTGTGTCTTGTTGGAACCAAAATCTTGGATTGGGCATAAACATAATTTTCATAATTATTCTCATAATAAATGCTAATTTCCTGGTGTCATTAATTAGTCTGCTTTAATTGCCATATTTGGTACTCTTTGTTACAGAATTATTCAGCTTTTGTCTTTCAGCAACAAGCATAAAAGGAGAACCACAAACTACAATCTCCTTTCATGAAGCTTGGAAATGATGATGGATATTTTACAGTATGTTTCCATGAAGATCTGATGCTTAAGGTTTTGTGCACTTTCTCAAACATTTTAAATAAAAGCCAGCTTCTGTCTAGACTCTCAGTGGGACTCATTTTTTCAGGAGACTAGCATAATTGTGTCACACAGGAAGACCCTCACAACAGAAAGCTTTTAAGAACCTCATGCTTTCTTAACAAAGCAAGCTATTATTCAGTACCAGTTTCTATTTTGTCTAGAAAGAATAATATTTAGGAACCTCACTGGTAGCAGTTGTAGGTAATTATTTACACATTTTACATAATAAGATTGAATTTATTACATAGATATGTTTTTTTTCTATGGAAGAATGCAACAGAGGAATAATTGATACTCCCCTTAATGATGCATTTTGGTAGGAATATATGTTTTCAAACAAGAGTTTCACTTCTCCTAGTGCTTCATAGTTCTCTTCCCCACAGCAATAGTGAGAAAAAATTGAGATGGCGTGGAATGGCATGAAGACCGAACTCACTATCACCACAACTGAAATGATCACAGATAATTGCTATATGACATAAAATACTTCAGTGACACCATTCAAAATTGTGAAGCAATTATACTTTCTCCGTTATTTAGATTTTCATTCAGAAGAGCAACAGTACTATTCTCAAAGGTGATCCTGCTTCACTTGCTCCTAATTTCCTCTAAGTCCCCAGATAAAATTCTGGAGTTAGTATGACTGATGCTCATGACAGCACTTACATGGGAAGTTTCTTATCAAACTAGTAAGTTAAGTTGCGCAGTATGTTGCTTTTTCTTTTTTTTCCAGAAATAAATGATGAAAATATGGCAATTCTGTAACCCATCTTGTCTTTTGCTGATGCTACTTCTGGCATTTAAAATGCAGAGTGAAATCCTTATGCAAACAAGGAAATACTCTACCTTCAGTCCCAGCATCCCATCTTCTTGCCTTGACTTGAAACAGCCCAAACAGAAGAGCTGTGTTTCTCTGATTCAGTATCAGGAAGCCTTACGTGCAGAGAAGAAAAAGTGTCTGCTTCAAACAATTCACTAATCTGAGAAAAGATTATATTTTCTCTATATTCTTTTTAAAAAAATAATTATTCCAATAGTACTTCATTTATTGAGTGCTTCTGCTATGATGGACATAAAAGCTGTATGCTACTTTCCAACTTTCTTTCAAGATGGTGCTGTTATTTAAAGATGCCAGCTAGAGAAAATCTCCCAGATATAGGCCAAAGGTCTTAAACTGCACTGACTTTAATAATAAACTGAAAAGAAAGAAACACCTTTTGGGAATTTTTTTCCCCTCACTATCCTATGCATTCGAGTTCCACTTCATAGATGTTTTACTTCCTTTATTCAGTATGTTGTTCAGCATCTTTTCACCTACGTGTGCATAATAAATAATGGTTCTATTTCTGAGGTTTTTATTACACACCAAGACTGTACATTCTAACATATCCAGTTATTCATAATATGTAATAATGCATTATTCAAGTGAACATTTCAAATAAAGGCAAAATAAATTATTATGCCAATGGAACACGTCTGAGAAAACCTGATTTCTTAAAGCACTTCAAGGCAGATTAAAACCCACTCAACTCAAACACTTGTTTCATACTTCAGCTGTTAATGAGAATTTTCTTTAGCAATAGCAAATTCTTTACTGTATACAAAAAGGCACATATATACTCTCAATGCTAGCAGAGAGAAAAACTTGACTTTCTACTTCAAGAAACTACCAACATGATTTCCAAAAGTTTATTTTTTATCTATATAAGTTTTCATCATATTTGGAGTGCTGAGCTTCTACGCTTTTTTAAAAAGTTCGACTGTAGGAAAGTATGAAAGGATTAAGTTAAATCAGCATTTTAAGTGCTGTTGACAGCTCACAAATCATTTGGAAGCAGACATTTCTGTCTGTACTCTCACTAGTTTCAGAAATTGGTTGAGGTAAAGCTCTAGCCAATAAATGGCAAATTACATAGTATTCCATGCTGTGTAACTATTGTTAAGATAAATAGTGACACATGCCAAGATTCTTCTGTATGATTCTGACATTTTCTTGGCTTTCTGTGTTCCTTGGCTTTCTTTGCTGTTACCAAATATCTGCACCATACTTCTGCTAAACAGGATCTCACTGATTTCCCTCGGTGGCATACAGCTGCAAACTGAGGAGATGTTATCCGCCATGGAAAGCTTCCAGCTGAGTAAAGATGGTATGTAACAAACAAGTACCAGGAGCTGAAGTGGTCAGCTCGAGGATCAGTGGTGTTGACATTGCAGTAGCCGAGTCATTTTCAAGATTTTTCTAGGTAATATAGAGACAATTTTCACACTGGTGTTATAAGGACACCAGTGAAGTAGCTCTGCTGGTACTGATGATGAGCTCCTGGTAAGACTAGTGGCACCATAGGGAAAAAAAAAAAAATTAATACCTCTAAAACAACTTGTCATTTGGCAATAGATACTGGCCCAAGGGGCAAGGAGCTAACCTGTCAGTATAGCATGCCCGAACAAAAAGAGATAAAGACACCTCTTCTAGACCTCTTATAGTAGGGGAAGGGGGTTTTTGTTTGAACAGAGACAGTGGGATTATTCAGATCATTTATGACTGAATTTTGGTTACTAGCTTGTATGCCCTGAGTACATGCAACAGGCTTGTTATTTAATACTTAGGCAGTATTTCAGTCTTTGATTGCTTTAGCATTTTCTCATGTACACATTAAAGAACTTAGATTTTGTACTTTTAGAGGCAGAAATCAATCATTAAGACAGAGTTGTGTTTGCAAGTATGTGTTTATGATTTATTGACTTACAAACAACTTATTATCACCAAGAAATTCTTGACACTCATACACTGCTTATAGATACCATATTCTCGCCAATTACACTGTAAAAAAAAATTGAGTATGAACAAATCAGTAAGAACAAATGATGTTTTGAAGATTTATGTCTTAATGAGAATTAAAGGGATAACATATTTAGACTAATTTTTTAAAAATTTAATGCAAAATAGAAAATAATGTATGTAAGATAACAGTATCACAGTACAATTCACTGTAAGTCTCAGCAAAAATAAAAACTTACGGTGTCATTTATTCTCACTGTAAGGCCTGACTACAGCCCTTCATGTCTAGTGGAGATCCTTTCAATCTTCAGTTTCATTCATGTCCCAAATTCAGGATATTTCACATTTACCTCATTATTACACAGGACAGTCAAGTGTCACAATTTTTAGCCAAATTCAAAGTAGAAATGAATCTGGATTTTAGAAAAATATCCTGTCCAAAACTAAAAGAATGCCAGCTTTCTCTTTAATTGGATTAAATTTATGGAAGACACACAGTTTAATCCACCCACTGCCTTCCTTATTACAGTAAATTAATGGCTTTTCATAGCATGAACTGAAAGGTGTAGGTTGGAAGGGAAATTAGTACAATAGTGTTGACATCCCAACTTTCAAATAAAAGTATTCCATGCCTTTCAAAGAGAGAATCTCACTCATGAGGCTAAAATGACTGATTCTTGTTATAATCTCAGAAGAAACAACTTTCATAATGAATGTACTTTTTTTTTAACTGAACATTAGCAATATCAATGTTGACATTTAATGCCTGAAGTATTGGTCTTGACATTGTTTGACTCTCCAGAGATGTGCAGATGACTGAGATCTGAAGAGCCTTGGGACCTTATGCTCTTCTCTCTTTTCTACTGCAGATCAGGAGCAAATTCCTTAAATCAATGGTTTTAAGATCAGTATAAAGCTGTTGTATTTAGGAAAAGGAGCATCTTTAATAATGCACTGATAGAATTTTAGAAGGCTCCAGACAACACAGGTGAGTAGCAAAACTGAATGTCATCTGCTTGCAAGACACATTTCCCAAATGTCTGTCACTAGGGTGGACAGCTCTTGTACTAAAATCCACAGCAATCTCCCACAAAATGTATTGCCCACAATAAATTTAATTATCATATTTTTCTACATATAACTTATGAATCATGTATAAAACCAGCAAGCCTGTGGTTCGCTGTCAATGTGGGTTTTGCATATACAGCAAATGCAAGGGGAAGTCTACGCTAGAGATGCTTCTCATCTAGGAACAGTACTGAAATTATCCTCCAACCTATTCACTCTGTCCACAAAAGCACACTGGTTCTGTCTGTCAGTTACCTAGGGTTCTGTTTTCTGGAGGGGCACTGCTTGAGACCCCAAACCATCTGAGGATTTATGAGGATGGTTTCTTCATAGCAGCTAGTATGAGGCTCGCTGCTGGGATTTGTGCTGCTGATAAAACAGGGATGCATTAGTTACTGCTGAGCAGCATTTGCACAAGAGCCAAGGCCTCTTCTGCTTTTCACTCCTATCTGCCAGTGAGGAGGCTGGGAGTGCACAAGGAGGGGGAAGGGGACTGGATAGCTGGGATAGCTGACCCCAACTGACCACATGGATGTTCCATAGTGTATAGTGTAATGCTCAGCATATAGACATGGAGGAAGAAGGAAGAGGGGCATGTTCAGAGTGAGGGCATTTGTCTTCCCAAGTCACTGTTGTGCACGATGGACCTCTGCACTCCTGGAGATGGCTAAACACCTGCCTGCCCACGGGAAGTGGTAAATTAATTTCTTGTTTTGCTTTGCTTGCATATATGATTTTGCTTTACCTATTAAATGTTTTTATCTCAGCCCATGAATTTTCTCACTTTCGCTCTTCTGATTGTCTCTGCCATTCCACCAGGGAAAAGCGAGTGAATGGCTCTGTGGTGTTTAGTTGCCAGATGGGGTTAAAAAATGACAAGAAAAGAAGTTCAGTGATAGTCCACCTAGTCCACTGTTGGAGGGGAAAAGGGTCACTAGCAAGAACAGAACAATTTTTTTGCCTTGTAGACTTAAAAGCCCCAGCCTTTCCAGAGACGGTAAAAGGGCAGTGGTGAAAGAAGCAGTGGTTCATGTCACACCCCTGGTCAGCATTTCATCATCTACTGACAGCACAGGAGGGTGAAGTTTCCCCATCTCTTCCACATCAACATCTTCCATAAATTCTAAAGAAAATTTCTGATTTTTTACTTGTAGAGACATTACATCTACTTGCAATTTGGTGGGCATGTATCATCCTTTCATCCATTGCCTCTGTGGCACACAGCTGGGTCTCAAAATTTGACATCTCTGAAGTACACAACTGCCTGCAGACCTTTCCTCTCACATGAAATACATGTTACATCACAAACAAATCAAATTACAGATCCAGCAATAGCTGAATGAACAGACAGAAATCTGACACTTTAAAGTGATTCTTCACTCCTTGAATCAAAACATGCCAAACAGCTGGAAATGCAATGTTTCAAATTTCTGAGGAATATTTCTCTTCTCTTTAGTAGTCTGGAACTGTTGGCATGTGTGTCTCCTTGCTACAATAAGGTGATAATGGAGGATGCATCTAATGCAGAAGCCACTGCAGCCATCAGGAGTATAATCAGGATAAAGCACGTGCTGAGAACTGACAACACACTGTACAACCACAAAGAAATTGCATGCTCTTAGTATTTGAAGTACTGTTGAAGGATGGATGGTAGCTCCTAAGTCACTGTATTGAGGAAAGCACTTCCCGAAAAAAGTTTAGGTATTCTTATACCAAATTCAGTATTTTTGTTTTGTCTGTGAGATACACTAGGTAGAATTATGGTAAACTGAATAAAAGGAAACAGCAACACTTAAATCAACTCCAAAAACCTGCTACCAATGCAAACCAAGTGCAGGGTTGTTTTTATTTTCCCCCCAAAAGACATGTTTCACTTATAAAGGCAGGCTGGAGTCATCGCCGCTCCCAAACCCATCTGCTGGGTTACCTCGCCAGACTGGAAGGTGCGAGCCCCAGGTAGAACAACTCTGCCGCCCCTGGCTGGACAGGAAGGGTGGGCGGGTGGCCTCAAAAGAAACACCCCAAAATAAGCGCAAAAAGGAAAAGCTGAATCATAAAATGTAATTGCATCCGAGGTAAAGAGCCCCCACATCGCGGTGAATCACTCTGCGCTCCCACGGTTCCCGTCCGGCTCTCACAGGGGGGCAGGGAGGGAGGGCACCCGACCCCACACCCCGAGGGCCCCCGCTCCCCTCTGCACCGTCAGGAAAGGCTGATCACCGCCGGGAGAGGCTGCTTCCCGCTGGAAAGGCTGATTCCCGCCGGGAGACAAAAGGCGCTCCAGCGACACCGTGACCGGCACCCCCGCGCTCCTCCCGCGCCGCCGCCCCGCCGGTGACTCCTCCCCGCGGCCGCGGCCCCTGCGCCCGGCGGGGCGGAACCGGGCGCGCTACAAATGCGCGGCTCCGTCGGGGCTGCCGGTACAGCAGCGCGGGGAGGTCCCGCGGAGGACGCGCTCCGCCCGGCTGGNCCCCCCCCCCGCCCCCGCCCCGCCGGTGACTCCTCCCCGCGGCCGCGGCCCCTGCGCCCGGCGGGGCGGAACCGGGCGCGCTACAAATGCGCGGCTCCGTCGGGGCTGCCGGTACAGCAGCGCGGGGAGGTCCCGCGGAGGACGCGCTCCGCCCGGCTGGTCCCGGCAGGAGCGGGGCGCGGCTGCCCGCGCTCTCCCCCGGGGACCCGGCAAACTTCCCCGCGGGCGGGAGGGAGAGAAGGAGCCGCGTCCCGGTCCCGCGACTCAGCCTGCCCCTTTCCCCTGCCGCCGTCCCGTCCCGGGCGCTGCCTGCGGCCAGAGCTGCCTAGCGCCCGCCGGGCTCGTCCCGGCTGCTCCTCACCGCCGGGGCTGGCGAGGGGGCTGCCCGCCTCCGCCTCGTCCCGTAGGGAGCGGAGGGGAGCGAGGGGGTCGTTTCCATGCAGATGGGGCCGCAGCCGCGAGGCTTCGGAGTGAAACTTTGCCGCGGGCCGGCGGCGGGAGCCGAGCCCCGGCGGCGCTGAGCGGGGCGGTTGGGCCGGCTGGGAGAGCGGGGTCTGTCCCCTTCCGCCTCCCCCGCGGCGCCGCCGGGGGCGAGCGCCACCCGGGCACCTCACTGAGGAGCCGGGAAAGTTTTCGCGTTGCGGAGCCTCCGCCCGCCCACGCCCCCCTGGGCGGCTGCTTGGCGGCCGTCCCCCGGCAGCTCCCGCGGAGCGCTGCTATGGCACCCGCCCGTCGCCGCGGGGCGAGCAGGGGAAGGCCGCCTCCGGCTGGCCGTGCGCTGGCGGCGACGGGGGGGCGCGCAGCCCCCGGGCGCCGGGCGTCCTCCTTCGGCCGGCAGTGACCGCCCCGGCCCCGCTCCTGCCTGCTCGCCATGCCTGCCCCCGCCCGCCTCTCGCCGAGCACGGTGCCGGGGAAGGGCGAGGAGAGCCGCCGCCCTGTCACTCCCTGAGCCAGCCGCCGCCTCGCCGGAGAAGCCCCGTGTCTGACGGGCACGGCGCATCTCCGCAGCTCTCTGCGCCGGGAGGGCTGCGGACACCGCGCACCTCCTCACAGGTAAGCGGCGAGGCGAGGGGGTTGCGTGTGGTCGGGGTCTACCCTTCGGCCCCGAACTTCAAGGCGCCCGCAGCCGTCACCCCTCCTCGGGGGCGGAGGGGCTGCGCCGTGCCCGTTCCTGCCGGCGGTGGCTGGGGGCACCGGGAGACGCGCCCCTGCCCTCGGCGGCTAGGGGCAAGGAGGGAGCGGGCACGGGTGGCTGGGTTTTTCCCTGTCACAAATGGACTTTCTGCCTCCCGAGCGGAGCGGGCTGGCGTGCGGGCGGCTGCCGCGCTCCGCGCAGCTGCTACACACCCTCTTTTGTCTGCGCTCGGGTCCGAAATACTTCGGTGCTGCCGTCGCCTGTCCCGCCGGTCGGGATGCCGGCTCGGCCCTGCCCTGCTGGGGGCTGCGCCCCCCGTGCCGCTCCCGACCCGGAGAGTGCCCCTTTGCCTCTATTGTTACAGGAGTTGGGCTTTCCTTAACCTTTGTTTGCGGGGAAAATGGTGGTGTGCTGGTAATCTGGAAGGATGAGAGACAGATGGGGATGACAAGGGGTTGCCCTATTCCCTTGCGTGCGAGCATAACTCAGCGCTAAATAAATCGCTCACCGGGTAGACATAAGCTTACTAGTGAGACAGACTTTGAAACAAAAGTACTGCGAACAGCTCGGATGCATGGTAGATACTCCTGATATCCTCTAACATAAACATTATTAATGTTTGCGCTTGAATTCAATACGCGTGCAGCTGTTGTGCAGAACTGGAATTGCAGTAGCTGTATCTATTTGACACTTAATAGTCTATTGTATGCAGTGGTTATGAAAAATAAAACGGGTTTTATTTTTCCAAGGCAAAAGTATCCAGAGAAAAGTATTCCTTTAGTGTAGCGTTCTGTGTAATACGAGCTACCAAATAACGTGTAGCGATATAGTGGACTTGCACTTCATAATGCTTTTAGGACATGAGGACTATATTCAATAAAATTCTCTCAGCAAAGGTTTTGGCTTCTCTGGCTTACCTTGCTGCTAGATCAATACACTAGCAACTATTCTGTTATTTTTCTGGAAGTGAATGGTGCATACAATCCATGTGATGGAAACCAAGTGTCCAGATAGGAAGAAACAGTGGTTGTTTTTTTTTTTTTTTCTTTTTGTAGTTTTGGTGCAACTTTGTAGAAAGTGAGAAAAAAACCCCACCATTTAAATCAGAAAATTTTACTTCCGTTGAATGTAACTCAAGTACCTTAATGATGAAGTTAAAGGGTCATTCAAGTTTGGAATGATTTAGTGTACTTGTGTTGCCAGGAAATGTACTTCTAGTTAAATACTTGTTAGAAGGTAATTGTAAGATAATTTTTAGTAATTCAAAACATGAGTTACAATTAGATTTTTTTGTCCTGAGAACAGCAAAACATCCTTATGGAAAAAGATATGAAGTACTTAACTAGTAATTTGGAAACCAAAGTCATATATAATTTATGTTTTGTTGGCATAGAAAGATTTTATTTGTTGCTTCTTGGTTGGATTGCAACAAGGATCCAAATGAAAGTTGGGCTACTGATGCAAGCATTCAGCATGTTAGAATTATTTTATTCTATGTACAAAAATGGTTTTGCCTAATATAACCTTGCTGGAATTAATTTTTATGGAAGCCCTGTAATCAGATTATAAAAAGTGGGCTGTTTGAATCTAATCCTGTGAAGTATGGACTAAGCAAGCCCTGCTCTGACAAAGGACTGAAATACATGCTTACTCTCAAGCAAGTATGTAGTTCCAACTTCCATCCCTAATGGTCACCTGAAGTCTGCGTTCATTGCACAGGGCCAGAGGTCCTGGTAACTTCAGTGAAACTCTTCACTATCTTAACTGCACTACTGGACCTTCTCTGGACCAAGAACACACTTCTCTGTGTGTTCTGCCTCC
Source organism: Origma solitaria (assembly GCA_013397895.1). Classification (NCBI taxonomy): domain Eukaryota; kingdom Metazoa; phylum Chordata; class Aves; order Passeriformes; family Acanthizidae; genus Origma; species Origma solitaria. The sequence continues at coordinate 2,320,356 of VZRL01006640.1, forward strand.
ACTTCCTCGAATGCTGGGCCTGTAACACAAAATACCTGTGCCATGTGCAGGGACTCACCTCAGCCACATCTCATGGCTTCTGTATTCTCTGTTGGCTCTCACCTCTTGGGGGCCAAAGGGGAAAATGCAAAGTGAAAATTGGTTAAGGAGTAAAGTACATCAATGGAACAGCAGGAGGAGACTGCCTCTTCTTGTGTTTTTTTCAGTATATTTTAGGAGCCAGAAATCTGAAATGCTGAAAACCAGTGAAAAGTCTCACTAAAATTGGTGAAACCAGACAAAGTTATGATATTATTTTATATGAAACCTGTTGTCATTAATAGTATCATTTTTATTTTTAATTAACAATAGAATCCTGACAGTCTTGCCTGTAATAGTGGTAGAGAATGTAGTAGAAGGCGAACTTTGTGTCCTAGCTAGTGATGATTTGATTTGATGCCATTATGCTTTATAAACAGATCAGTTACTTTTAATCTACTTTTAATCTAATGTTTCATCTCATGATACTGGAACAAAGGGGCAGTTGTAAATTATTTTCTAGCATGCAAGATATGAGAGTAATGTAGGAAAACACGTGAAACATGAAAACATTGGCATATTGTGCCGGTTTAAACATCTTAAGGTGCTTCAGACCCCTGTATGGGGCTGACAAACAGTCTAAGGGGAATACCTCTGGAAAGGCAGCTGAAAATCAGGTAGAATAGTCTATTCGATAATATTTGTACTAGAGTTCTATGTAAAAGCTTTAAGTCTTTAAGAAGACTTCAGTCAATTATCTGAAACCCTGTTAAAAGTTCTGATGCTGTGTTATGATGGATGTGGGAAGAAATCCCTTACTGTCAGGATTGAGGGAGGTCTATTCTTGATGCCCATTTATTGGCAGAATTTTTGTATTGCTTCTTATGCTGCTAACTGCCTTTGGGTAACTCAAAGGTACTAATAAATAGTTGAGGAGTTAAAAATATTCTTAGACAAGTTTAATACATATTTTAAGACACAGAGTTGTGTACACTCTCCAAGCCCACTAGAAGGAACTGGAAATTGCAGACAGCACTTGAGTTAGTGCTCTACTTTTACTTAGCACTTTAGTTGTACAATAAAAATACTGTAGGGAAAAGTTTCTGGTTTTCTTCTTTATTGGCTAAAACATAAGAACTTGCTTACCCAGAGATTGTGTGGGTTGAGTGGACTGTTGGTTGCATGGAAGGGTGAAATGGTGACAACATCAGTGAATTAAACTACTGAGCAGATGTTTTACACAGCTGTTATTCTGCCCACTAGTTCTACTAGCTCCTCAGCATCCACCATTTCTGGAGTGCGTGAGAATAAGCACTGTTCCGAACTTTCATGCTGAGGCTTCAGCTTAACTCTAAAGCAAGGTGTTGTTACTCTATTCCATCATTTACCATTTCCACATCAGGCAATTCAGTGCCAGGTGTATGTCTATGTGTAACTGCTCTTCAAATAGTTGAATCTTGCCAGAGGCAGCCCAAGTGACTGGATGACAGAACTTAGTACTGGAATACTGACATTATGTTGGCCTCTTAGTATAAATGAAATTACGTTTTCCTTCCTGAACTTTCTTACAGGATCAGTGATTTTAAACTACATGATTCCATAGATGCCTTTTCTTTAAAATCAAGTTTTCCTTTTTTTTGCCTAGTTAGCCAGGTGGGATGGATAACCTGTAGTACAGAGCTACGTGAAGCCTTTTATCTGCAGCACTAGCAGAATATGTTTGTGTCACTCAGTTTTCTTTAGTCGTTTGCTGACAAATATTAAAAAGAACACCTGATTGTTTTTAAATGATTCTGTGTCCAGAAGACCTGAGAAAGAAGGATGTTTATCCTCAGTCATTTCCTCTGTCTATCTGTGTTTCTAGTTGGGGAAAATTATTGTTCTTTTTTCTGCATGTTTTAATACCTAAAAAAGTGTGACAGGGTGGTGCAACGCCACCTAACCAAAACTAGGCATCTAAGGAGCATTGCAAATAAGATGTAATGATATAGCAGAGATTTTCAGGAAAAAGGGACTTGTGGAAAATAAAGCAATAAACTACCTTTTTTGTGTACAAAGATTCTGAAAAGTCTTACGTGAAATGTAAATGGTTTTCACTTTTACTCTCTTGTGTATGTCTATATCAACATCTTGTTTTCATTTATATACTACTGGAATTTTAGTCAGGTGTACATTTTGTTGGAAGTGTGACCATTTTCCTCCAATTAAAATAAGTAGAAACAAAGGAGATATTTCTCTACATTGTCATTTATTTTTTCCCCACTAATCTGAATGATGAAGCTCTTACTGAATCAAAAACAGGACTTTGTCACTCCAATGAAGAATGCTTTAGATATACACAATAAGTGAGATTTTAAAAATCAAAAGAGATGTAAAAATAGCATACATTACTTTTCATAAGAACTAGTTAAAAAGACAAAGAAGGATAAGGGAAGAGGAAAAATGCCTTTTTATATGAATTAGTTTTTTCTATTTGCTGTGTCACAGATAAAGTTGGACTGAGCACCCCAGCATTATGGTTTTAAAACCCATTGATAAAAAGTGCTAAAATTTGAGACAGTTGAAACTACCTAGTTTTTCTCATGCTGGCTATGAAATGGGAAGGACATTTTCAATGAAGCATTGATACAGTTCAGTGCTAATAGCCTATGAGTTCTGGCACTTGGTTAGTTTCACTTAATTCTTTAAGTAGTAGAGGTTTGTATTTTGATACCTGTGAACCTGTAGCGTTAGCTCAGAGAGTAGATATGATATCAAACCAAGTTTTTCAGAGCTTTTCAACAGTAATCACACTACTTTTTTCCAATACAGGGGAGAATTCCAAAAGTAATTTTAATTTCTGTCAATTTAAACTACCATGAAAGCCCATTAATTAGAAGCCTGTTCTAAATGTCACTTACTATGTTGAATTTGGTGTCATAGTGGTAACAAGAATATAGGAGGTTTTTTCACATTCTCCATCTGAATGTGTCTGAATAAATTGCTCTGCTTATCTGTAATCAGTTGCACATTGTTGAAGAATGAGTTTGTATCTAGTTAATTTTATCCCTTCCATTTTGCTATCTATTAAATGAAAAAAAAAAAGGTGGTATTACTTGTCCATGCATCTAGTGTAAAATTCCTATTCAAAATCCCGGAGTTTTCTCTCTCCTTTGGATATTTCAGAGTAACAAAGGCACGTTGCTTATGTGATGTACATGTGAGACGTACAGTTGATGTATTTCTTCATAAAGAGGGATGAAAGCAGCCTTGTGTGTTGGGGCAGCATTTTGCTGCAGCAAAAAAGCTTTCCCAAGGACTGTTCCTTGGAGCACGCAGGGTGTACTTAACAGCTGCTATAGCTTCTGTCTTTTGCATGATCTTGTGCTAGACAAACTTGGTGTATAAAGTGTGAGACAGCCCACTGCCTGAAAAAAGGAAGGCGCCCTGCAACTGTGCTTTCTAGAGACAGGGATGTCGTGGTGGGGTCAACTGAATAAACCTAATACAGTATCTGAGACTTGGCAGAGGTGTGCTTCTTGCTATAAATTATTGTGTATTTAAGAGTTGGCTTGTTTCACTAGAGCTGCGACTATTATTTTTGTAGGAAGGAGAAGTTAAATGACGGAAAACAGATAAAAAGAGCAACCAAGGAACAAAGCAGGGGAGGGAGAAGGGAAAGCGGAAAGAAGAGCAAAACACAAACCAGAAATATTGAAGACAGAAAAAATATGAAGGCAGGAAAAAGATAAAATATAATAAGTTGCATTTCTAAAGAAAAGCGATGCTACATCCGGTGTTATTAATGAAAAGAAACTCGAATAATGAAGATAATAGTAAGAATAAAAGATGTGGTGGTATTTCTTTTTTGAAGCATCTCATGAAAACCAGACTGGAAAATGAAGAGATTAATTCTTGTCTCCCTGAGATGCATTTTAAATGAGCTGTCTTTGTTGTGTGTTGAAGTAAAATGTTCTGCAAAAATGATGTTAAACACTTCTTCCAGAAGATACACTGTAAGTAAATCATTTCTAACAGACATGTGAAAGCAAAGGGAGCTATGAAGGATAGTTTGTTTACAAAGATAGAAACTGCATTTTGAAGTACTTGAAAGTTAGGTGAACTGTTGTTTTCAATTTGCGAGCAGACTAATACTCTGAACCCAAAAGTTATCACTGTGTTGATCCATGTAATTTGTCATTGTCTCACAGAAGACCAGTGAGCACAATAAGCACAACGGGGACATCCTTCAAATAGTGGATAATTAACTGGTATTTGTCGTGAATACTTATCTACCATACTTAGACAAATTTTTCTTTCTAATATGTTTTTGCTGTATCTGTGTTAAGAAACTAATGACGCCAAGACCCGTTCTCTGGCCATGAGGTCAGCCAGAGTGGTCTGGCTTTGTGTGGGTGTTAAACTGTCTTTCAGAGGATCACATCCAAAGTGACTGTTTGGAAAGAGCTTCTGGACTGAACCAGCTAAGTGCCTGAGAGGGTGCTAGCTGACCTTGACCACCAAATGTCCCTGGCATCCTTGTGGTAGTGTCCCAGAGACATGGTGGGTCCCACTGCCTGGGCCTGTGCCTGGGGACAGGAGATCCATGACTTGTTAGAATGTTTTTTCCATCTCAGCTGAAACAATCTTACTGCAATGATCCTAATATACACAGATTTTAAATAGAAGTAGTATATTAAAAGCTATATTTGGAAGACATTGTCTGCTCTAATTATGTTAAAAGAAATCTGATGTCAGTTTGCTATCACAGTAGTAACTTCAGTAACATTGAAAATGGAATTTGGAACATTATGTTTGGATACACAAAACTTGTGGAATTGGTGGAACATACTGGGACACCAAGAAAGTGGCCAACTTGTGGCAAAGGAGGCCAACAGAATCCTGGGCTGCATTAGAAGGAGCACTGCCAGGCAGGTCAAAGGAGGTGATCCTGCCCCTCTACTCAGCCCTAGTGAGGCCACATCTGGAGTGCTGTGTCCAGCTCTAGGCTCCTCAAGACAAGAGAGACATGGAACACCTGGAACAGGTCCAGCAGAGGGCTATGAGGATGACTGGGGGACTGGAGCATCTCTCTTAGGATCTGTTCATCTGGGTGAGGACTTCATCCATGTGCATAAATATCTACAGGAGGGTGCCAAGGGGATGGGGCTGGGCTCTGCTTGGTGGTGCAAACCACTAGGACAAGAGACAATGGGCAGAAACTGATGCACAAGAAGTTCCGCCTGCACATGAGGAAGAGCTGCTTTACTGTGCAGTGACTGTGCAGTGGAATAGGTTGCCCGGAGAGACTGTGGAGTCTCCTCCACTGGAGATACTGAAAAACTGTCTGGACACAATCCTGTGCCATGTTCTCTAGCATAACCCTGCTTGAGAAAGGAGGTTGGACCAGATGACCCTCTGTGGTCCCTTCCAGCCTGACTGATACTGTGGCCATGCTCTCAAATGGATTACAAAAGATTTACCAAACAAGCGCAAAACTTGCACACAAAATAAACCTCTAGCTGGAAGTTCCTTAATGTCACAATTATTTGTCTGGTAATAATAGCCTGTACAAGAATGGCTAGCAGATATTAATAATAAACATCCAGAGGCCTAACAGACGCTTCTTGGGAAGCACTGTCTTGCCTATTAATACAGTCTATAGACTTTAGAGCAGTAGAATCACTTTGCATTAATTCAGTGCCAAAGTGCTTTCCCCAAACCCTTCCTATGACCCCTATGAATTATTTGCTTTGCTCTTTGCCAGGAAGACATTTCTTCTCAAATTACTTGCAGACGCCTATTCTGAATTTATTGCCATTCTTTTGCTAATTCAATATTATTCTCCTAGGACGTGGCCTCATTAACTGGTGCCCACGGTGGAATATCTGCATACATTGCTGGAACATAGTTCAGTAGACTGTATTATATTAGAAAGAGACGAGTCCAATCCAAACATGCAACCAGTATGCAAACCAATTAAATTACACACAGAAGTGTTTACTGGTTAAGGACAAGCAATTTTGTGTCTTGCAGAATGCGAGTTTGTAATTTTTTTATTGTCTTACTGGCTGTATAGTTGAAACGGTAATGAAAAGAGGTTATAGCTGAGACTGTAGTTCTTTTTTGTTTAAGTTCTTAATCTTGTGAACTTTTAAATTCAGTTAGATTGGTGTCTGGTTGGTTGATCTTTCCCTGTGAAATTTGGAGATTATGACTAGATGGCATTACATACATGATACAATTCCTGTAAAAGAGGTAAGAAAGATTATCACAGAATCAGAATTAGACTATGAGAGGCTGGGCCCAGATGAAGTAGCATAGCTTTCTGTTAATGTGTTGTTGTGCAGCTTTTATGGCATGCAAGTGTGTGATTATAGGTTAGGAAAAAATTCTTCACTTAAAGGTTTGTCAAGCACTGTAGCAGGCTGCCAAGGGAAGTGGTTGAGTCACCATCCCTGGAAGTACTTAAAAACATGTAGATGTGGCATGTAGAGACATGGTTTAGTGGTGGACTTGGAAATCAGTGCTAACGTGATGGTTGGACTCATGATGTCTGTGGTCATTTCCAGTCTAAATGATTCTATGACTTCATGACATGTGATGGTTGTGGTTTTTCCTTTCTCCAGAGAATTTCGAGAGTACTTAATCTTTGCTTTTATGACCATTTTTGTGACTGTGCATGTTACTAGGTATTTACCTTTTGTTAGGGAAGGCAAACTCTAAGGGAGAATGTGGAGCAGAAAATGGTCTGTGTGATCTTTAGTTTCTTCAGTCCTTCCTTCCAGAGTTTAGACTTAGACTCAGGGAAAACTCTTTATGTCTTTTATAGAATATTCTAATTATTATTAGACAAAATTTAATTCTGATTAAGATTTGTCAATCTTGGTTTTCAGGTTTGTGCTTAGGAGGTAATTTTCAGCTGAGAATATTGAGTGCTTTGGAAATAGGCCTAGCACATTGCTTAAAACTCCTTAAGAAGCCAGTATCAGCATCACCTTCGGGTTAAATATGCCTTTGTTAAATCTTGTGAATGAAGAGATTGGCTTCAGAATGCAATTCGGAGCCTTCTTTCCTAATCTAGCTGTTCTCACAGTTGTAGAAGAGTTTACTTGGGAAATGGGGAGGAAAAAGAAAAAGGAAACTACAGAAGGTCTGCTACAGCAGACCATGAATTCAGATGGGAAAAGTGAGAGAGTGTAGTTAAACCAGTCTGGAATCAAGAAGGCCCCTGCAGAGGTTGCTGATGTTATGGAGATTTGGATTGGAAGATTTTTCTCATGAATCATGTGCTCTGAAGTTAGCTGAGAATGTTGCCGTTCCAACAGTGAGACTGTGCTTGGGAATGCCCGTATTTCCAAAAGTATGTGGCTGATACTCTTCTAGGATTCAGAGGCTTGTGGCTTCTCAGGTTAGACCTGAAACTTGGAGGTCTGGGTAATGTTTATTATGTGGGTTCTTTGATTGCTTTATATGAATAGCCTCATTGTTGTGCTTTATCACGTACATTTGATTCAAGTACAGGCATTCAGTAGCTGTGTGCTGTAGCAGAAAATTCACACAAACTGACACAATTTATTATACCTTTGTAAAAAATTGTAGGCAAACAACTGTAGGTAAATTCTCACTCCTTGACAATTGCAGAACTGTGCATATGATATTATGATGGCAGAATGTAGATAGATAGATAGGTCAGTAGTACAGCAACAACCACAAACATCAATTATTCTACAGTGCCAAGACTATAATTTTTGCAAATAATATCTTAATCAGATAGTAGGGAGGCTCTTACCTGAGTAACTGGAAGAAGTGGGTCTTATGTAGTGTAGCTAGAAGTATGTGTGGCATTAATATCATAGCACTCTTTTCCTTCTTGTCTCTCAGTAAACCCACAAGGAATGATGAGGCCAAGCATTGGCATTTGCCAAGGTTAGCAATTTAGAAGAGAAAAAACATGGTAGGAATAACACTCATGTCTTCAGCAGTGACAGCAGAGGCTTTGACATAGAGAAGGTAAAGGGCCCTAGAAAAGGGGTCTGATCTGTTGTGCCTCCTGTTCTCCAGAGGTTTGTAGCTTTAGAACTCCTTGCAAACACTCAATTCAAAAGTTTCTGTTCAGGAACTGCATTGCTCTGAAAGATTGTCCTTAGCATGGTCATGTACGTATTTGTACTGCTTCTTATCTCCCTTTTCACCATATTTCTGCCTTTCAGACTGTGATGTTCTGAGTGATGTGCTGTGGGTAGTGTGTCCTGGGGGGATGTTCCAGCCACGCTCCAGCCCACATACGCTGGTTCACAATGTGGAAGGTAGACAGAGGGTCTGCAAGAGCAGGTATTCACAGAGGTTGCTAAGATAAGCATGAGGTTCGGGTTGTCAAGATTTTTTATCTAGATCTCAAGGCAGTTTGTATTTTCAAAAGCTGAGATTTTGAGCATGTAATCACATGGACCTTGAAGTTAAGGTGATGGGCAGGTTTTAATAATTCCTGTTCCTAAAATCCCATCTTGATAGGAAATTGCCTTCTCAGACAGAAACATCAGTGAGAGGATGAGACCTGTAGAAGAGGTCTACAGATCCTACTTTACACATTCCTTACTGTTTTAGATGCAGCGAGGTTTTCTTTAAAAAATAGAATTTGAGATTTGGTCAAAACAATAGAAATGGTTGAAAAAGCATTGAAGATCACTTTAATGTATATCACGTGTAGACCCATGTGGCTGTGATTACACAAGCTCATTGTGTGCAAAAGCTAGAGGATGACTGTTGCTGAGCATAACTTGCTTTAAACAGATTTTTCAGAAGGATTATCAGTCATCATGATCAAACTGTAAAAACAGAAAATATGAGCAGCAGCAGAGATCTGAAAAACAGACAAAGAAATTATCCTGGATTTCATCAAAACCCAAAAGATTATATGACTTCATGTTACAGCTTTGGGAGAATGATAAAATTGATGAATGGCTTCTGTTAATAATTTTATATTTGGCTTTTGTTTTAGTTTTCAGGATACTTTATTGTAAAACTTTTTTATTGCTCATTCTTGGTATGGCTTTTGTTTGTTTTTACAGAGACAGACTTTGTATTTATAGTGCAGCAGCTCTCCCCTTTCTGTCTGGATAGCTGTTGAGGAAGGAGTATGGAAAAAGCATGGCTATGTAGACAAGCTAGTATTGCATTATTTGAATATTTGTCTGAATCTAATGTGGCTCTTCTGGCTGATATGACAGTAATTTCTGTTTTTCTCAAGCAAACCTGCTTTTTCCATATTTAAGTGTGTATATATGCGCGTGTATATATGTATAAAAATCTTGGGACAAGAGTGGGGAGTTTGTGCATCTACTGCTCCTCTCTTTGTTAAAAAAATAAAATCAAGTAGTGGATTTGCTTCATATGGAGGCTTGTAAGCTCTGCTTTTGTTGTTTGCTTCAAAGAATAGCTGCAGAAGCACCTTAATGCTGTAGCCCTCCTTTATGATGTGAACCCAAGCCATTCCTGTATTGCATAGATGTAGACAAGATACCAGAGTGTCGTAAAACATGTAAGAATCTCATGGACATGTTGTTGTATGTAAGGTGTGATAATTGCTGACTTACTCTGTTCCTCTGTGAAACAGTCCTTTAAATCCTTCAGGTTTTTTGTGTCCATGCAATGCTCTCTCCTCTCCTTGTTTGTAGTGTAGGAGATCCATCCTCTCATCCTTTGCTTCACTTCTCCTGTTTTGCTTTTTCTTACATCAGAGCAGCAGATGCTTCAGGAATCAAATGGTAATTTAGACTTGCTTATATCTAGGCTGCACACAGCTGGGAACTGCATACTGGACCACTGAATGACTCCTTGGAAGCTAATTTTTAGAGTTCTAAAAATTAAACAGGTCAGGAAAGACATAAGAATTTGGATTCTCTACTATTGTTATATTTTGCATCAGCATAAATCCTCGATTTTAATGGACGTTTTAATATATGTCACGAACTTGGTAGAGGGTTAGATCTTACAGATTGAGTATTAGATGATGCCAATCAAAAATTGTATTTGCCTGCTGTGAGCTCAAGAACGCTGTAAAAAGATGGAATGATTCTTGTTTGGTTACTGTTGCTCTGGTAGTATCTTGAGGTCCTGACTGTGTGAAGTCAAAGGCAAAATTCTTATGTATTTCAGCAAGGTTAGGATTTCATTCAATATGGTAGGTAGTCGTGGGCCTAGTGCTGGTTCTTACATGGCCCAAAAATGTAAAAAATGTTTTCTGTGAATTATGCCTTTATTACACATGCGAGCCAAAACAGCTCTCAGCAGCTAGAAATGTTTTAGTTCAAAGCTATGACAATCAGTTTCTGCTAATAAGCTGCCGTCCTGGCAAATCCCCAAAGCCTTCCAGAATGTGCTTTCTGCAAAGAAGACACTCTAGTTTATCTAAGCCATGTTAAGGTGGTATTTTGCTGTTGTTGTCTTAATGTCCCTGAACATACACTTTTATCAGCTGGATTTTAAAATGTCTGTGTTCTAAATTTCGAAATTATATGTGTAACATGCCTGTAGTAGAATGCACTTTGGAAGTGGAGAGATTTTTTCCATCTAATTTCTTTAATTATAATAGAATATTATGAAGACATATGATAGGTTACTTAAGTTAATCAAGATATTGAGAAGATGTTTAGTTTTCTTATTAGTGATATTCAAACTCTTAATGGAAACATAGTGGGAAAGATGTCTCTCCTAGTCCAGGACAAACACTCTTAAGAGAACTTTTAGAAATGTCTTACACAGGTATGGAATACTTTCTGTGGCCAGTAAATTTCCAGAGGTCGCATGTTCATTCTGCAAAAAAATTAATGGCCATTCTTGAAAGCGCATATACCTCATTTCAAAAATAGTAGTAAAATTTCAGTGACCTTTACATCCCAGTGTGCTTGAGCAGTTAAGATTGGAGTTGTAGGAAAGGTTATATAGATGTGTTGAGAATTTACTTTCTTCCTTAGGGTTGTACAATCACATTTGCTGGGGTTGGAAACACTAATTTTCTGGGGTCTGACCTGCTGCTTCATATGACATAAGGCTGTGAGAGTAAGAGGTCTATGCCTAATAAAGCTCCTCTCAGAATGCACTCTGATAGCTACTGGCTGCATTTTGGAGAAAACCTATTAAGTTCTTTCATCGACTCAACAGTATTCATTGATCCAGTAAAAAACCTTTCTCCCAGCTTCAGATGTGAAAAGAAGCGACTGAGTGTACACGCTTCCATTGACACAGGGTCACTGGGGACTGAACTGCCAGGCTGAGGTCTTCATTCTCTCTGCCACAGGTCAGAGTTTCAGCAGCTGCCAAGGCCAATTTGGGCTTGCTGTGAATATTGGTGTTTGTGATTCATTAGGCTTAAAGTGTCTCGTTGTAGGAAAACGGGTAAGAGCAGCCACTTGCTTAGGTGGTGCCAAAGCTGTTGCATTCCTGTGCTGGGCAGTTTGTACTGTTGCTGTAATTGAAACATCAGCCTTAAATCTGCAGTGTATTTCTGAGCTGTTTCAAATGCAGAGTTGTACACCTGAACTTTATACGACAGTATCTAGAAACAATATGTTCAAATTGTAATGGTCTTGTTGTGGAAGCACAGGCATAAGAATCTTGATGAGGGATTTTTTCCTGGCATTTCCAGAGCAGACCTGTGGATTTGGAGAACTTGTCTCATCCCACCTTCCCAGAAATGCATCGATACCTTGCTCCCATGTTATTTTCATCCTTTTAGAGAATATGATCTTGAGTGTCTTTTGCTTCAGTTTGCCTGGCTGCAAAGTAGGGATATTTCTATAGGAAGTTTGCCAGTCTTACACAGTAATGAGGATTTTTTGAGATTTGAAATTTGAGGATTTGAATTAAGGGTGGTATCCAAAATCAAATCAGTATTATACACCATGAGTTAAAAGAGCTCTGTGAATGTTGGTACCTGAGCAGAGTCATTAATCCTAGAAGACATCATGCAACAAAATGTATTGGAAATCAAAATATTGAAAGTGCAAATAAAATAACAATTGAAATTGGAAACAATTCTAACAGTGAAAAGAATTAATTAAAGTATCTTCTAAGAGCCGATTTGTTTCTATTAAAATCAAGACTATCTTTCTGAGATAAGTAATTCATGGAGGAGTTAAAGGCTTGATACAGAAATCAGAACTGAATTTCCTTGCTTATGTATGCAGATGAAAATGATCTTTTCTGGCCTAAAATATCCATGCATATACTTTTTTTTTTTTGGCTGAATAGTTAGTTGTAAGTTTGTGGCTAAATAGTGCTTTTCTCTAGAGGGATTTAAATTCCATCAAAGCTATTATTTTGAACTGTATAATGTAAGCTTGTTATGTAGGCAAACATAATGGCCCAGCTCTTTATTTTAGGCAACCTTCTCCAACTGTATGGATAAACACATCTTGGAGATACTGTGATTCTCCAGCATTCACCTCCTTGGATAAAATTGATATTCCACATGCTCGATGCAGCAAATGAAACAAAGGTGTCTAAGTAGAAGCAAAACTCTGCAGACACATATGCCTTTAACACATTATTTGTGTTTGGCAGAAGTAGGGTTAGTGTTGTAAGCCTGTCAAACAAAATTCAGTACTTTTGGTGATGCCTGAGCTATTATGGCACTGGACATGGGATGTCTATTGGATGTGTGCTTCAGATATTTCCATGCAGGATGGCATAATTGACACAAACCCTGCAAGTTCAGAGTCAGCTGTCATGCCACGAGTTGTAAGGAGCCAGGTTTAATGTGCATACAAACCATTTGGTAATATTCTTCATTGTTTGAACAAAGACTTGAATGATGTGTCTTACGTGACACACATGGCTAAATCATTTCAGCATTTTCTGAACTGTTTCTCAGTTGAAATAACAGTTTTTCATCTTCCTTTGCAGTTTATAGGAAAATCAATGTGAATTGCATATGTGACCTAACTTTGGAGATAGTGGTGGAGGTTTTTCAGCCTACATTATTCCATAGTTCTGTGTTTTAAGAATGTATGATTTTGGTTTGTATGCATGTAAGAATGAGTTTGCACACTTGGGGGCCAGGTAGATGGACAGAGAGAGATAGATAGATAGATAGATAGAGTTTGAGCCATTCTAGATGTGAAGCAGTCTGTAGACATCTTTACTGACTGTGGAGATGAGGTTCACTGTCTGTCTAACACTTCTGTGATGGTTGTGACTTTCACCCTGTGAAATTCCCTGCCTGAATTCCTGGTTCTGCATTGGCTCAGCAGTTCATCAGGAAAGCCTGAGCCTTACTTCTGGGAACTGAAGGAACAAAAGCTGAAAGGCTGACGTTCCTTTTTTTTACTTAAAACATCTTGTTAGTGGAACGTAATCTTTTTCCATAATGAGTACTGCCTAATATTGCAAGAAGTTCATCAGGGCTACCTTTCCAATAGATTTTTGACAGATGGAGCATCATGTGTGATCTTTGTATTAATCCTGTGTCCTGGCTTGACATCTGACTACTGGAGACATCTGCCAGTAAAGAGGCAATAATTACCTGCTTGTGTTGTTTAGAAAACAGTACTGGTCAGAAAAACAGTTGGTTGCTACTGCTGGAGCCGTTGCATGACTAATTACCAGGCTAGCTTCGAATTAAATAAATCAGTGATTAAATATTTAAGGGTATATTTTATCATCACGGTATTTAGTGACAGATCTTTTGGGTGACAAGGTCCTATGTTTCCATGAGATTCTGGGGGCAAGTTTGACTGGGAAGAGAGGGAGACAGCCTATGGGGCTAGATGAGAAGTTTGCCCTGGAGGGGAGGATGGCACATGCAGGACAGTCAGCAAGGATACTCTTTCCTTCCCTGGGAAAATTGCCCTTTGAGCCAGCTAGCGCCTTTGATATCTCTGTTCCTGGAAGGACCCCCAAAAGGAAGAAGTGTGCCTGTAGGACTGCCTTTCCTCCTTCTTACAGGCAACTCCTGTTGGCTGAGTCTCAGTCCTGTCCATTGTTAAGCCTCAAGTGTGGGATTTGGAGATTCTGTCCAAGGAACTGAAGAGGATAAATCATATTTTTGAAAGAGCATTACGACATTTGTGTTTTGTTCTTCGTGAGATATTGGACTGTCCTGTTGGTAGACCTGAGAGGAGGAAGGTTAGACATGCCAGTTTTTCCCAAACAGAAATAAAATACATGACAATGTGGTCTGGCTAACTATGAATTAGATACGATTTTTAAACCTACATTATCCCTCTAGTATCTCATGCAAATGCTATCTCAAATAAAGAGTGTAAGGAGGAATGTGTATTTTCATAAGCAAAATAATGCTTTGGCTATTTTGACAAAGAAGGTAAAAATTACCAAATACACTGTGAAGAAATTGGTTTGGCTTGCTTATGGGTTAATTATGGGATAATTAACAAGTTGAAAAATTTTGCAGTAGCATTTACTGAGAATATTATAGGTGGTTACCGTGTTGCTTGTGTGTTTGCAAGGTTAGACCAAAACATGGGTAAGATTTCTCATTTCATTCATGTCACAAAGCAACCCATGACACAGTGGTCTTAAAGAACCATTGAGAGTTCATCTGTTAATTTCAGTGGAACCAAGATTTCATATACATAATTAAACAACATAGATACCTTGTTTGTTCTAAAATTCTCATTTTTACGCAAAACTCTTGGACTTCAACAAATTCTTTGTATTTGCAGAGTCTAGAGCTGGGCTCAAAGTTTGAGTTTCATGACATAATATGAGTAAAATTTGTTATTGCCTAGATTCATGACTTAATATGATTGTACAGTTCTTTCTGACTTTACTCTTTTTTACAATAAAAATAATTTATATGAGAAAGATTGACACAACATTATGTGAAACACTCAGGATTATCCCCATTCTTAAATATGGTGTCTTGGTTAATAATGGAGAACTGAGGTGTACATCTGCAAAATCTGCATTACATAAAGAGAGGTTTTGTGATATGTTTTTCTTTAAATGGTATTTTACAATTTTGTGCAGAATAGATAATTATTCTTTGTGTGTGTGTGTATCCTGTTCTTTCATGTTATTGTAGAGCCTGAATGGATCACAGAACTCATGTCCCAGTTAAACCATCAATCAGCATAGAATTTATATGTATGTAAAAAATTTCAGATTTTCAAATAAGAAGTTAAAAATATGAATGTCACTCTTGCTTTGTATTTCCCCCCAATCTTGTTTAGCAGTAAAGCAACCAGTTTTTGGTGAAGTTTCGTAAAAGGCCAAAGTTGTGAAATTCTGGCAGATTATTTACAAACAAGAATTTACAAAAAAATCAGGTAACTAGTTAACCTGGCATTTTAAATGGACTTTGGAAAAGGAAACTATTGCATTGCAGTGATACAGAATACAGTGTATCACAGGAAAAAAGAGAGTCAGGGCCATTTAGAATAGTCATTTTACAAATTCTTGTGGTTGGTAACAGAACCAGCTGAAACTGCTAGACCAGGTTCGGTCAAACCATTGTGTGTCATTCTTGTATGCAGTTTTACACATTATAAATTGCAGGCTCAGATTATCTTTTAAAGCAAAATATTTGGAAATAATTTAGATCTATGCTATCCAGTTAGTTCTAAATTTCATCTTTCCTGCAAACCAAAGGTGTCAGTGCAGAGTGAGGTAAAAGTAAAATACTGAGGAAGCTCAGTATCTTTGGTGAATAATCTTGAAAAATATCAGTAGGGAAAACTCAAGAATTACCAAAGAATGAGAGATTTACATAACTGTTGCATCATTATAATGCTTAGGGAAAGAAAGGTGAATCATACTCCGGATGCATTTTTTTTTTCAGTGAACGATGGGAGGTTTCATTATGCTCAGTTTGACTTTAGCTGTGAAAGCTCTTCATCTGGAGTATATCTGACTGTAGTGATTGTTAACAATGATTGCATTTTAAATTGAGATGCTGATAGCAGAGAAAGCTGCAGTTTTTGCAGAGAGGACATCAAGCAGACATAATATGCAGACATACAAATTTTTCATAATGGTTAAAAAATATACATTGATGGTCTGCTTTTCTGTAAGTTTCCTGAAAATCTAAGAATTTATATTATAGCACATGATTTAAATATTTTGACAATTGTATACTCTAGTCCATCATTTATCTGTTAGTGAATTACAAGGCTTTGCAGTCAGAGATACTTTGACTTACTACATTTCCCCAAAATCTAATGGGAATTATTTGATGTCAAATCATTACAAAACAGTAGGTGGTCTGCAGTGGACCTTTCAAAAAGATCTTCCCCTAGAATTGTGCATCTCATATTCCAGTTAATCATATGTGTTCATAAGAAATTGGGCACTGTCAATCACACACAGCTGTGCTAAAAGATAACTCCATTTGGATGAATGTGGAGAAAAAGAAGCAGTGGCTCTCAAAATGTGAGGACAGACATAAGGACTGATTTTCTCTTATATTTTCTTTAGAATGCAGCTTGCTGAGACAAACAGCAATCCTTGGTGCCAGTGCCTGAAGGGCAGGGCTATTAGTTATCCTGAGAGCCCTTCAGCTAATAAGGAGCTGCTCAACACAAAGTTGATTGTATCTGCACGCTGCAGTGTCAGAGATTTTGTTACCTACTTGACCAGCACCAGGCCATCTGGGGAAAAGAGCAGCTCTGCAAAAAGAAACAGAGAAGTGATGTTGCATCCAGGGCAGCAGGATGTGCTTCTCTGCTTTCAAGGCCCAACTAAGCACCATTGCACGGTGCTTTGTTCTGGATTTTATCTGTAGCTCAGGGTTCAGTTTACTGCACTTGGTTGCATGGTGTTAGTGTGCCCAGTCGCTGCAATTCTGGTTGATCATAAAAGTGGAAAACACTCTTTACGGTCTGCACAGAAGATCCTGAGTGTTTGTTGAAAGGCTGGAAGAGTATCCAATGATTCTTGTAAAAGTGCTGTTAATGTTGTAAAAGCAAATATTTAATAATACTTGCTGGATTTCTCTGTAAAGCCCCTTGTTTTATCTGAAAGTAATAATTTGCTGAAAGTTCCACATTCACTGAACATTAGTACGTCTCTACTAATGTATGTGTACACTATCCATTAGTACATGTATACTGAACAAAAAATCCATTTCATTTCTTTCTACTTCTGTAAAACCTATACACTGTGCACTTACACCATACATTAATTCAGTTCAGCTTCTTGATGATGTAGGGGTACTAATTATTATGATTTATCTTTACAAAAATCTGTCCAGTGCTGTGCTGAGTGAAACTCCAAAGGTCTTGGGACAAATGAATGAGTTATGAATTAAAAGATGAAGAGAATTATAGAGATCTAAGAAAATCACTAAGAATCCAAAGTGAGTTAGTATTGTCATACAATCCTTATTCTCCCTGTAATGTAGTCTTGTTTTGCTTGGTTTTGTGTCTTTTTTCATGTGTTCTACTTTATACTGAACATGCATAGTGGACTTCAGTCCTTGCTTTGTCTTAAGGTTGCTTTGGATAAAGCCTTTATTGTCATTTTTGAAGGAAGATGAGACAATGGTAGGCGTTATCTCTAAATGTCAGAATATCATTGTGATAGTCAATGTCTTAGAGTGGCTTTGATAAAACATGAGTTTTCCTGGCTCCTCTGCGGAAGTGAGGAAGTAACCAACTTTATTTCTCAGATGTGAGCACGTATGTTAACATACTGACAAGTCATCTACCACGGAGAGGCCAGGCTTTGTTTCAAGAGAACACTGGGAGCAAGCCAAAATAATGCTTTTAGAGTACAGAAGCATATGACAGGCCTAGATAAAAAAAGATATTCAGAGAAAATATTTTTCTCTGTGGTCATACCATATTTAACTGCAGTCAGCTTGCTGAGCATGAAAATACACTGCTGAATACACCTTTCAATTAATTTTAATATGAAGGACTCCTGAAGATAATTGATGCACCATTATAGAAATTAAAATCTAGGGGAAGTTCAGGGGAGTGAAGGTAATATTACATTTGCTGGAAGCATGTACAGAGATGTGCCTGCAGGAAAGAAGGGGCTTGTTCTCTACAGTCACCGGTTAGATGAGGCAAAGGCAATTTTTTTATTGAACTTACCAGGAAAATAAGAAGTAGAAAGAGGCAAGGGAAATTAGTACACTAAAGGTGTAACAGGGGTGCTACTGATCTCTTATCTGTGGTGCCCAGTGACAGAACCTGGGGAAATGGCCTGAAGCTGTCAGGGGAGGTTTAGGTTGGATGTCAGGAAGAGGTTCTTCACCCAGAGGGTGGTTGGGGATGGGAACGGCTCCCCAGGGCAGTGCTCACAGCACTAAGCCTGACAGAGTTCAAGTGTTTGGACAATGCTCTCAGGCACAGGGTGTGACTTTTGGGGATGGTCCTGTGCAGGGCCAGGAGTTGAACTCTATGATCCTTGGGGGTCTCTTCCAACTCAGGGTATTCTATGATTCTGTGATTCTTTTTTGAGATGTGGACTACTGTGTTTTATTTTTATAGTCTCTGATGCTGAAAAGAGCTCATAGGTGCTGTTTTTACTGTGTTTGTTACTGATGCTAGTTACTTAAAAGCTGAATTATTTCCATAAACTAAAAATGGAAAAAATTTTTACACAGCAGGACTACTTTTAAAAATAATTTTTCAACTTTTTGGCCACATGTCCCCTAATAATTCCTTATGGCTAGTCAAAGTGTCAGTCCTACAAATAAAAAATACAAGCTTAGAAAAATCATACAGCTCATGTGTTTCTTTGATAAGCAGAATCATATGAAATTACACATATGATTAGATCTCCCAGTTTCTGTGGAATGACAATTTTTCCCTTGCTGCCAAGCAGCAAAATGAAAAGCTATAGTATTCTGGCCTCAACTCTGCAAATTTTTGCCAGTTTTAGCAGCCGTTCGTTCCATGAAAAATCACACTGATTTTAATGGAGGGAATTCCAGAATTTAGGTGTATTAAAAGCATTTTATTTCTGAAGAAATTCTGCATCCATCTTACAAGATTATAATGTTATTTGCCATACAAGATGCAATAACTCTGACAAATTTGCTGTAAAATTTTTGTGATTGTAAAATTAAGAAGAAAGTGCAGATAAGCAGATGTTTACAAATCAGGCTCTCTGTAGAAGTTTATACTAAATTTATAAACATAAAGCATACTTTTGTCACTACAGAAATAACAATTTAAGTCCCATAATTCCTGTGGGTACATTAAAATGAGTCTTTTACTTTTTAAGGTTATAAAAAGATCAACGTTTTCAAGTTCCACAGCAATGATCATCATGTTGTTTAATAAGCCAATTTAATGCTGAAGCATGAATGTTTTAAGAATGAAAAACAAGATCTGATCTCTTAAGATTTGAGAACACCTCCAAAGACTCTTAAGCATATAAATAATAAACCATAACAGCAATTATTTTGAAAAGCAGCGAGGCACACATCAAGAATTACTGAGAAAAAAAAAATTCTGAATTCCATATAACATTCTGATCCCATTTAAACTGATGGCAACTTTCTGTTGCTTGAACTTAGGATTTAACCTTTTGTCTTGTTATATGCTTTCAAAGCACTATAGGTATTCAGATATCTAATTGATAAGACAAATTACTTGAAAATTCTGTAGAACATGGGGAAATGGAGGTGAAGCACAAGCAGAAAACCTGGAGAAGGAAGTTATCCCTAGAATTTGATGGCTTCCATACCTCTTCCTTTCCAGCCTTTTTTCTCAGCTTGAGGTTAGTTCATATAACACTCCTATAACTAGGTGACTAAACAAAGTATAAGCTTATCTTCATTTTTATGGCATACTTTCACTTTCCACTCTCTTTCTGCTGGGAGGGATAAGATGGGTTGCTTTTGTGTGTATTCCAAAATCCACAGCAGTCTTCCAGGAGCAGTGAGCTAAGACTATCAGTGTGAATTAATTTTTTTCTTAATGGGAAGCTCATAGTACGTGTCCTGTAAAAAAGGGCTGTTACTTAAGAAATGTTCACATGACTCTAGTATTGCAGGCCATCTGTACATCAGCTTTAAGCAGTTATGGCATGTTATAAGCATCTGCTGCATCCAGCAGCTCCAGAGTCTGACAGTTTTTCCTGGCTGCTGGAGCCCAGCCTGAGGTGCCCTAAAACCTAAACGTCTCCTTCCCAGATGATGGACACGGCTGCTGCTTTCCCATTTACAAAAGTTCAGAAGTAGCGAGGCTAAATAGGTACCCCAGAGATGCACACATGCAGAAGATGTGTGCGTGGCTGGCTACTCAGGCTGCCAGAGGAAAGATACATTCTTCAGCAGCATCCATACACAATGCTTTCAGGAGTGGTGTTACAGCCAGGTTCTCTTCCTCCTCTTCCCCTGGTAAGGATTGATATTCAATAGTGAAAGTACACGTGTTTTTGTGGATCCCCCAAGCACTGGTGTGGCCCCTCTGTCCATCCAATGCTCCTGCCTGGATCACCTTACCCACCCCATGGTTCTCTATCACCAGCTGGGCCAGCTAGGTGCTTCTTGCACACAGACATGCACTCACACACTCATTCCACAGGTACTCCATGCTCGTGGATACCCCCAAATACCAACATGAACTCTGCTCACCTGATACCCCTGCAAGGTCCCAGAGCTACTGACTGGTTCATTCAGCTTGAGAGTTGTGAGCGAATACACAGGGACAACTCATGCACACCCCTCAGTTTCTTAATGACCCATCAATTAGTATCTGGATGTTTTTAGCATTGTCTCTGTTTATCCCTTGTCTTATCGGTTTGTATCCCTGTGCTTTTGTTTATCACTTACTATCCCCTCTTGTATCGAAGAGGTCCTTGATTGGATAAAGTTCATGAAGCTGATACTTTCCACATGTCCTACACACACAGGCTGTGGTGTTGAGGGTGGCAGCTTAAGGTCCATAACCTGTACTCAACCTGCCCAAAAGCTGGGCAGGCATCTGGCTAGTTAGACAGTGTTCCTGGTCTCTGACCCCAGCTCAGTGGCAGGTTTTGCAGTGGTGGTCTGAGACATCAGTAATGCAGCTGCCCATCCCTGTGCTTGCCAAAGGCTTCCCTCCATTGCTGAACAGCAGATGGGAACACGTGGCAACTCCTCAGTTGCTATAGGTGTTATTTTAGGCTTATAAGCATAAATCACTAATGAAGATTAACAAAGTGTTTGCATGTTCCATTGCAACTTGCAGTCACTTTGGCCCTGGCACATCTGATTCTGCTGTTCCACAAGGACACTGCAAGGCCTGAACTGAGAAGTTTTGGAGTTGGCTGCAGCAGGGCAAAGCGCACTTGCCTTGGTAGCAGCGCTCACCCCTGCTGAGCTGGAGCTGGAACATCTTAATTGATAAGAGCTCCAGTCACTGTTTTAATAGCTTTTTAAATATGACTTATCTGTATGTTTCTTAATCTTCATTAGAGTTGTATCTTGCTAAATTTTTGTGTGTTTTTTAATGTTTTTGTTCTGTTTCCTGGATTTTCAGTTGCCTACTGTACAGAGATCAGTGTGGGAAACATTGTACTGGATTGAAGAGCTGGTTGGTGCCAGCTCCTAGAATTTTTGTCATAACAGATCTCTATCTCAGATCTTACAATCCTTCCAGTAAAACTGAAATCCTGAATTGTTTCCTAAATAGGAAAAAAGTGAGAACGGATGAGGAAAGTGTATGAAGAAAGCATGTAGTACAGATAGGATGCAGAAGAGTTAGAGGCAGACCCAATTGCAGAGTTAGTGGGACTTGAAGTAGTATATGACTTGTTCTCAAGCCTCCTCAAGGATTTTATAATCTGCAGTATACTATGTGTTAGAAATTGCATTTTTCATAAGAGATGCTAAGACCCAACTCTTTCATGTGCACCAACAGTAAATAAAATCTTACTCAAATGAGTAGCTCCAGTCTGTTCCACTTGAACTGTTTGTAATAGAAGAAGTAATGCATCCTGGCATGTGTAAGTGCCCCAGAACAATTTCTATGAGCTACTGTAATACTCCTACACTGAACAGACTGTAGTTCACAGCAGGATTTCTCCTGCAGCGTGGTGATATCCCAGATGAGTCACAGCAACAGCATCCAGTCCAGCCAGCAAAGTACTGATTATGGCAAGAACTATGGCTGCAACTACAAGCAGCAAATCTCTGCCCTATGTTCAACAACATGGCTGCATTTCAGCTTGAGGCTGATGCCATGTCTGTTTTAATTTCCTTATGATAGGGGGAAGTTTTCTTGGCCTGTCTTCCTTTGTTGGGCTGGGGTTCTTTTTCCCCATCTCATCCCAAGAGAATGTAGACCACAGGTCTGTAATGCAGCTGTGAATTTTTATGACAGCACGGCAGCAGATGTTCTGTATTTGAATTCATTTTCAGATGCTACTATTTTGATAAACAGCATTCAGGGACTTTTTACTTTGTTGCCTAAGTGTTTTCAAATTTGGCATTTATGGAGTGGAATGTTGAATTCTGACACTATAGAAAATGTTAAGTTATGATGTCTTTATCACCAACGCAGATGAATTGAATAAGTGAACAATATGAACATTTGTGGAAAAGTAACTGTATATTTCAAAAATTCAATGAACACCAGGAAAACGAATGTTTTCAGAGACAGACATTTCAGTTATTTCTAGGTTTTATGGCTAATCCAAGGTTATTGTATGGATGCTTTCTTTCTATGAATAAAGGCATCATACTAAGATTTTTGTGTCTTCTGGTTTCTTCTAATTTCTTATTTAATTTTTTTCTGAGCAGGTATACTTACTGTTACACTGCAGAGATCTTACTTAATTTGTCACAGCACTTCCCACAGTTACATGTGTATGAAACAGCTTTTGGCTGGAGGAAATCAGCTATCTTGGGAACTGCCAAAGGTTTCCTAGCAGGGAGTGTAGGGAGTGCAGGATTCAGTCAGAGTCAGAATGGAGGACCTGGACCCTTCTGTGGAAGATCTGCTTCATAGCTCAAGTGTGCCTGTTTAAGACATATGGCTGTTAAAATAACAGTTAGACATGGAGATTTAAAGAGTTGCTTGATGGAGACATAATGGTGATGGAAGAGAGATTCGATCACTCCCAGTTCTGCCTTCTGGAGCTGATATGAGACTTGTCATTGACTTTCAGCAGCATTCCATTAATGCTGTAAGAGATTTGGAGATCTGACCTTACTGTGGGATGAGGACAATTGGATTTGGCCTTGAGAAGTTAAGAAGTTTGCTGCAATGTCTGGACACCTCTACGAAATTGTTCTGACATACAGTAAAGAAATTTCGCGTATGTGTTTTTTTATTTGTTTTCCTTCCACTGCCCCCCCACTTTAATTTTTCCTCAGAAATTTGTCTTCTAAAAGTAATTATTTCAGCTTTAAAAGATGGTTCATTTGGCTGCTGAAATTGTGGCTTTCAGCATGTGATCTTTGGAATTCATGGAAAGTTAAAGGTGGTGGGTCTGTGAACAACTTCTAAGACACATATGGAAGATGACTGAGGAAAAATGTATAAATTCTACAGGAGGTTGCATTGAAAATTTTAGAAGTTTGAAAATCCTGATTTAGGATATGAATATTTTACTAGGTGAGTTACAGATGCTAAGGCTTGCTCTCTTCTTTGCTTTTAGTCTTTCCTAGGCATTTTGACTGGAAACTGGAATTTGGTGTTTGCCTTTTGGCTGGTGGCATCATGCAGTAATCTTGAAGTCTTTTCCCAGGACACATACACATTTTATTTTTCATTGCCAGCTTTATGGCTGGCTGTTAGGACAGTGCAAATAGTTCTAAAGTGCTTTCAGTTTAAATATGTATTTGTGTATTAAAGGGTATTAAAGGAGACAATGTACATTAGAAATCAGTGCCTAATGTGAGTTTCAAATGCTAGATTTTGGAGTGTTCCTGAATATGTTAACACATTTATTTCTGTTTTCTATATTACTGTATAATGAACCTCTTACAAATAATAGTCTAAATGACCACGTTAAAAAGAGAAACAGAAGTACAAAAATATTGGCAAATACACAAAGTTAAGAAAAGATAAAATGTGTTCTTTTCCTAGTTGCACTGTTCCTGCAACAAGTAAAACAAGGAGTAGAAAATACTTGAAAGTTTGGTTTTATTTTAATTAGCTGTGTTTAAATTCTAAACGTGGATTCAAGGCTTCATCAAGGTGTTGGCCTTGCTGTGATTTGGAAAATTCGTGTGTAGGCCTGAGGATGCAGTGGAACCAACTTCGTCTCCTGATGATGCATTTGTGACAATATGTGAGGCGGGGGACTAAGGGAAACATGGGAGTTGTGGGATTGTGAATTTAGCCATGGCCTTTCACCTATGATGAGCAATGGCATCTGTTGTCACCATCTGTTCTGTTTCTCTGCTTATCTTCCCATGTGTGATACCAGGCTGGGAGCCCTAAAGAGGGGACAACGGGGTCACTGCAATGAAAGTAAAATGAATGCTGCTCAGAAGTCCCCAGGCAGCAATTGGAAGGATATGTGTGGTCTTTTGTCTGGCAGAGAGGAAGGTGCAACAGGATACAAAAAATGTGATTAATATCCTGCAAGGAAGTCTTCCTGACTGAGCTTCTATCCAGGATAAGTACTATGTTGTCTGACAAAAAACTGTAGTGAAAATAAAGTTCAGAAACTCCATCACCCTTAGAGAATATCCATTTGGTGGAGCTTCCTGATTTAAAATAGCTACTGTTCAAAAGTCCGTTCTTCATAAAACCCAGCAAGCAGGAATATGTAAACGTTTTGGCAACCAAGAGTACATTTCAGTGAGAGAACAATAGGATACATTCAGGGAAAATAACTGGTCGTTAATAAACAATAAACATCTTCAGCTTTTCTAATAAATCTACTCTATTTGGGCAGCAGCTTTTTAGCTCTTGGCAAGCTTGTAGGATGTTCTGTAGCAAAGACAAGAATATGGAAAACCGCAGGGGGCAAGCCTGGCTGCAGTCTGTGACAGCTGGTAATGTATGAGTCTAAAAATGGTGTGAGTATTGTTTAAAAGTTTCTTACAAGCAGCATAAGTTGTGGAGATCAGAATGACATTTTATAAAAACAGATTTTTTAAAATCAGATTAATTTCAGCTCTATGTGAAGTGTTTCTTTTGACAGAAGTTCTGTGATTTATAATATGACTCATTCTGTACCTGAAATATTTTGGTTAAAGAAATCACTTTTATATGTGAAACATTTCATTCCGACTCACTGTTGACAATAATATGAAAGAAGAGTTGCTGTAAAGTTTCTTTTCATTACATTTTTATTTAATCATTGTCAGAAATTCGAAATAGGATGGATCTAAAATTGAGGATACACTACCTATATATCAGAACAGCAGTTTTGTTAATTAAATCTGCTTGCAGAAGATGCAGTACAGATCAAAAAACTCATGATCCCTGTAGAGGCATCCATACTACATTCAGCAGAAGGCTTTGGCTAAAGTAGTAAAAATTGAAAACAAAAGTTGAAACAACCAACATTTTCTTTGAGTGTTTGGAAAATGAAACTTTTCCCCCTCACAAATGGATGTATTTAGTCAAAATCTGAAATCTGTGTCATTTTAAACTGGTAATGACACACAGAAAAAAAATGTTGTTTCACCCAGAACTAATTTTACTTGCTTAAGATTTTGCTAAGAAAGCTAAAAGCTATTTATGTTCACAGCTAAACTATTGTCCATATTGTTCCATTTTTACAGTCTCTGCTGGGGTACTGGGCCTATGATTGCCCAGCATATGGGCAACTAAAAATTTAGAATGCTGCATTTGTGCATAGTTTGCTGGATATCCTCTAGAAATAATAATATTTTATTTTGGAAAGCTGGCACTGTTAGAAAAATTTTCTTCTTGCATGCTACATTTTTTTCATTTTCTATGTGGTGCTTGTCACATTTGTGTAGCTTCCAAATTATGGTAGTATGTTTTAAAGGAGTACTTCAGACTATCCACACAATAATCTTTTAATGCACAAGCAAAGGTCTGTCCTTGTATAAGTCAGTGCAAATTTTGCAATTCGTGTCAGTAATTAGGATTTCATGCAGTGGTGTCACAGCCATTTTGATTTTGTGTCACAGCCATCATACCTGACTTACTGTTTTTCAGTTATGTATTAGAATTTGAGATTACATTCCATAAATGTGGAATGGAAAAATGCTTTGGCAATGATGTGAGAAATCTTGGAAAGCTGAAACCATTAGAAATTGAATGAAAGGACCTACCTTTGCTCCATACTGAGAGGACACAGCATTAAATTTGTGTATTCAAAATTCAAGGGATCTCATCACCAGTGTCAATATTTGGTATTCATAATACTATTTCATGTGAGAGGAGCAACCTAATATCACAGATTCACAAATTCACAGAATATTCCAAGCTGGAAGGGACCCACAAGGATCATTGAGTCAAACTGTTAAGTAAATGGCCCATGTCCTTTGGTATGATTTTGTATTCCTTGCACATTTAAAAATTCCATAGAAGCCAATCATAGTTTTATATGCAGTTAAAAACAGGAAGACTAGAAGGATAAATGTAGGTGGTTTTTTTTCTAATTTAGTTTAAATCAACAACATTAAATGTAATCCTATCAGACATTTCCAGAATAAATTTTACTTGCCTTACAAATGCAAAGTTTTTGTTGAGAATTGGGCACCAGTAAGAGCAGCATTTCCTTAGCCTTAAATCACTGAAAATCTTCTGAAACACCGCAGGTAATTTCAGAGATAAAGAGAAAAAGAGAGAAAAATTGTGTCTATTTCTCCGCCTTCTATTTGGAGATAATTGAGTTCAGAGGTTCTGAAGGAACATTGACTGTGTTCCAGGATGGCCTCCACACCAGAAAATGAAATTAATCCGTTATTGCTGTATTAAGTGAAAATGAATTAGTTGCAGACAAAACACTGTACTTTCATTACTCATGTCAAGATGCAAATGTGAAGATATATATCTTTGCATAAATGTTCACAGATAAACAATATAATTAAATTAACTATTGAAACAAACTAATTAAATTCACTGTTGTTATGCAACAGATATTCTCTTAAGTATATGATATTTGGCTAACAAGAGTACGCAGTAGGTTCTTTATCTGTGTTTTGTCTCTGATGATAGAAGAATTTAATTTTTGTTAATCTGGGGTGCCTGGTTGCAGGCAGTGACTCAGGAAGACATCTGTGTTTATGATTAGCACAAACAGTCCATCTAAATCTCGCTGGCTGCAAGTTTTCCTTTTGTTTTAATAATGTTCCCCTGAGGAGTACAGTATGCAATCTGATCTCATAGTTTTGCAACTGTCCCTCAAGATGGTTCCAATAAGACCACTTTTATCCAATGACTAGAACTGAAACAAAAGTTTTGCTTTACATATTTTCAAGGAATTTTATTATTTAGTGTCAAAGCAATCTTCACCGAGCATTTGCTCTAATTTCTGAAATGTATCTAGTAACAGAAAACACTTAAAAATCACCTGTTAACTAAAAATAGTTCAGAATTCAATTTATTTAGGTTTTTGCTGTTGAATTGAGAGAATGCAAAGTTAGGTGAGTGATGGTGATGTACACAACCTGCTGTGCAGGAGCTGTGAACTCCTGCACAGCTTTAGGTTGAACAATGGATCACAGTCAGCGTGTCTGCTCCATAGAGATTCCAGTCTGACATAGACATCTTCAGATACTCTTCTGTCATAGAATCACAGAATTGTTTAGGTTGGAAAAGACCTTTAAGGTCATCCAACCAAGAGTCCAGCTATTGACTTAACTCTGCCAAGTCCATCAGTAGACCACGTCCCTAAGTGCCGCATCTTCACATCTTTTAAATACCTCCAAGTTTGGTGACTCAGCCACTTCCCTGAATAGTCTTGTTCCAATGCCTGACAACCCTCTTGGTGAAGAAATTTTTGCTAATATCCAGTGTAAACCTTCCCTGAGGTCTTTTCCTCTCATTCTGTCACTTATTTTCTGGGAGAAGAGGCCAACCCCCGCCACGCTACAACCTTCTTTCAGGTGTAGAGAGCAATGAGGTCACTCCTGAGCCTCTTTTTCTCCAGGTTAAAATCCCAAGCTCCCTAAACTGCTCCATGTAAGAGTGACTTGTGCTCCTCGGGATTCCATTCATGCTGCTTGATTTCTGGGAGTAGAAGGCTCTGAATAACAGGATTTAGAGTGGCAGTAAGAGAATTTCATAAGAAGTGGATTAATGCCTGAATTTTAGATTAGCTTTAAGAACAGCAAATAAGAGAGAATATTTTAAAAATAATCAAAGAAACATTTTAACTTAATTGGGGAAGCCTTATGAGGAATGGCTGAGGTCACCTGGTTTGTTCAGCCTGGAGGAGACTGAGGGGAGACCTCACTGTAGGCTTCAAGATCCTCATATGAGGGGAAGCAGAGGGGCAGGCGCCGATCTCTTCACTCTCATGACCAGTGACAGGACTCAGGGAAATGGTCTGAAGTTGTGCCAGAGGAGGTGTAGGTTGGGTATCAGGAAAAGGCTCTTCGCCCAGAGGGTGACTGGGACTGGAACATCTCTCCAGGGAAGTGGTCACAGAACCAAACCTGACAGAGTTCACTAAGAGTTCAGACAACACTCTCAGACACGTGGTGTGACTTGTGGGGAATCCCGTGCAGGGTCAGGAGCTGGACTCAATGGTTCTTGTCAATGATTCTTTGGTCTCTTCCAACTGAGGATGTGCTATGCTTTGTAGAAGTTATTCTGGGTGTTGACGTGATACAAAGCACAGGTTTCTATTTTAATTTTGTCTAGAGAAAGAACAAAATGTTTTCTGGGCAGTTGAATATTAAATGTAAAATGTGAAGTGATTCCTATGAAGACTGTGTCTATCGGCCAGCTTCAATGTTTCAGCAAGGCAGACTGTTTAGGGAAAATGTCTTCTATAATTTGTTTACACTATTAATATGTTTATTCTCCGGTTGTATAAGCAAATCAGTTTTGAATGTGTGGTATATTCAGTAATGTAGCATTTGTGTAATTATTTGATGATCATTTGATGCGAAGTCCGCAAATTAAATATACAGCTGAGAAGAGAGAGCTTTTGAATAAACGATTGCTGCTGCCTATATGTGATAAAGTGATACATTATAATAAATATTGTTTTCCCTGTAGATTTATGATATGTTATTTTTTCCCCCTCCACTGTAATTTTCTACAGGAGAGCTCTTCAGAAGTTCACAGGTGGCCTGTGAACTACAGGGAAGCATGTTTTCAAAGAGCAAAATTGAAAGACTTTATAATTAGATCCTTTCGGCAGAAGACTGGTAAATCTTTGATAGTAACTTTGCTAACACCTTCTGAATTGACAGGCTTGTTTTTTATGCACACAAATACACCTCCTTGCTATATAAAGCCTACTGTAATTTAGAGGAGGAACTACTGAATTTGTGCATCATTTAACATATTTTAAATCTGCTTTTTATGTACAAGTCAAGACCCCAAGCAGACTGGACTACTGAAATAAAGTCTGAAAAATGCAAAGATTTTGTCCCAAAATAATGACAGGCAATCCCTATAAACACATTAGGGAAGTGAACAATATGACCTGTGAATTCTTCTTTGAAATGGTTTTTCTCCTTTTTGCATCAACAAAGTCTGTTAGGCAGTAAAGACCTATAGATCTACAGACAGCAAAGAAGGGAATTCATCAGTTAAAAGCTTGTCTGAAAACCTAAAAACACAATTCTTTATAAGGTTGACATTGGTGGGGGGGGAAGGAATAAGGCAGAAATGGGAAGGAACAGCTGCCTAGGGAAACAGTTATAATTTAATTACTTAGTGATTGGTAATTAGGTATTTGAAGAGGTGTTGTAAGGTCAGAGAAAAAGAGCCATGGCCCAGTCAACATATGGAATCTGGGAAGTTCTAATACTCAGATGTTTAAAGATGAGCCCTTTTGTAATTGTAGGTTCAGACCCTAAGGGTAAAAGTGTCAAACACTCATAAGTAATTCAGGAACTCAGTTTCCATTTTGAATGAAGATTCCCAGGTAACTTCTGAAAAAGATTCTGAATCACTTTTCAAAATTTTGCCCTTAGCTTTTTTATGCATTAACTGTTCCATAAAGAGGAAATGGACGTTCAACTTTAAGAAGTGTTTTAAATTCTCCTGGTGATAATCTGATGATGTCACTTTTATAGCTATATTCCTGGAACATGACTTTATTGCGATATCAGCTAAGAGTAGGTTTTGGTGTGGTGGGGTCTGGCTATGATTTTACTGGTAAAAAGCACAAGGCAGTACTTTTTAGGTCAGAATAGCATCTCTTTCTTACCCCTTCCGTAAGCCAGTAGAGTTGGCACTGGATGGATGTAATCTACTTACTTTATCCGTGAAATAAAGGCTCTTAACAACTGAGCTGTAATACAACCACATGTGCTGTCAAAAGAAAAGGATAAGAATAAAGATGTTGTGAAGAATATATGCCTACTGCAGCCTATACAAGTCTAAATCTGTAAATCCTTCCTCAAAACATAGGTTGAGTTCCTGTCTGCCCTCGCTTTGTCTTGGTCTTACTGCCCCTGTCCTTTTCAAAGCAATAGGTTTCTGTGATAACAGTTCCAGTGCAGCACATGAAGCTGATGTGGGGCATATGGTTAATCAGTGGTAAATCAGAGATGCAAATTGTGAAGAGCACTCATTGTGAGGGAATGGGAATGGATAAATGGATCCTGTACTGCAGAAAATCAGAACAGGATTGGATTAATCAGCACAGCATGTATTAGGAGGGGGCCAGGGCAAGCCCTATTCATTTGAATTTCAGCATGTCACAGCTCTCCAAGCCAGAGTGTCTGTAATTAAATAAAAAAAATCAATGTTAATGCTCAGCTGGGTCACACAGCTCAAATCAGAAGATAATCAGGAAGTGCTGGAAAATTGAAGGTTTCATACAAATATTCTGTGGGTTGTACTGCACTTCATCAATGTTCTTTGGTAATGTTTTTTATAGAACAAGTGCTACATGGTGGTGTGTTGCAATTAGAGCTGTTTGACACTTGCCAAGGACAGGTGTCACTATGCTTATTTATGAGTGTAACAACAGTAGAGTAGAATAGAATAGAATAGGATAGGATAGGATAGGATAGGATAGGATAGGATAGGATAGGATAGGATAGGATAGGATAGGATAGAGAAGTACGGTGCTGCATCATGCATGAATTGCATGTTTTCAAGCTAGAAAAAGATGGCACATTGGTATCTCAACTTCTGGCCAGCTCTCAGAGCTTGCAGGACTTGAGGCTTTTAGGGTGGCATGGATGTCCCAGCGGCTCTGAAAGCAGTTTATGTGACACCATGGTCTTGCTTTAGGAGTTGCATGATCTATGTCATACCTCATATGGAAAGAAAATTAGAATCTTCTTACAGATACTGATCCTCTGTGAACAGGATCACACGGGACATTTGTGGCACCAGGGGATGATGTCATTAACATCTGTTAATGATTAATGACCTGTTGGAGGGAGTCCAGAGGTCAGAGGTCTGCAAAGATGGTCAGAGGGTTGGAGCACTTCTCCAATCAATGCAGGCTGAGAGAGTTGGGGTTGTTCAGCCTGGAGAAGAGAAGGCTCTGGGGAGACCTTATAGCACCTTCCAGTACCTAAAGGGGGCCTGCAGGGGTGCAGGAGAGGGACTTTTTACAAGGGCGTGTAGTGATAGGGCAAGGGGGAATTGCTTTAAACTGAAAGAGGGTAGGTTTAGATAGATACAATGAAGAAATTATTCCCTATGAGAGTGGTGAGGCAGTGGAACTGGTTCTTCAGAGAAGTTCTGGATTCATGATCCCTGGAAGTATTCAAGGCCAGGTTGGATGGGGTTTTGAGCACCCTGATGTACTGGAAGGTGTCCCTGCCCACAGCAGGGGGATTAGAAGATCTTTAAGGTCCCTTCAACCCACACTGTTCTGTGAATTTTTGATTGTAACAAAAGTGCTCTTTACTCATTTCTATAATGATTTCAATATAAGTGAGAATATTTTATCAAGAAAGGTTCTTCATGCAAGAGAGCCTTCTTTGGGAAGACCTATGAGCTGGAGAAGCAGTAATTTCTTCCAGGCTAGTTTAGGGATCTGTCTCACTAGTCCCAAAGCAAGCTGACACATCTGGCTTTGTTTTCTAAGGTCGTGGCTCCATATGATGTTCACACACAAACTTCCAGCGAAGTGGGTAAATATTTTTGCTGCTCAGATGGGGATTTTTCAGGCTAGATTTCTGGATCTACATGTCGATTAAGAACTGAAAAGTTAGGAAGAGTGCGCAGCAGTTGGGTTTGTGTTTGGAGATTTAAGTCAGCTTAAATAAAGCATTTCCTAGTATTGTCTCCCTTCTTTCAGCATGTCTGGCAGGGATGAACTGAATGTTATAGCAAAGGCATGTAGTAACAGCCCTTAGGAAACTGTCAGGGTCAGTATTGTCCCTGACTATTCCTAGGATGGGGAATGCTCCTGTCTGAGTGGCACAAGGCTGCTACACGTTATCAGTAAGCATGTAAGAGAGGTCTGCTACACAAGCACCTCTGTAGCTTGGAGAAGGTGACTTGGAACTTTATGGAGATGGACTGTCCACAGGAAAAATCTAAACACAGCTTTTAGCTGATCTAAAGTTTTGGGGGTGTTCATGGTTGGAGTTTGCAGCAAGGATCCTTCAAAGATCCTGAATAAAACATTGCAACAAATAGATATTTGCCAATATTAATAACAACAACAAAAATACCAAATGATCTATCCTGTTTTCTGACAGTACAGAAATTACATTTCAAATTATGTAGTAAGCATCTTCTGAATTTAGCTTTCAGTGGCTACAGCAGAGATGTTGTGAGTGCCCTCTGTTCTGACCCATTCTTTCACCCACTCAGCAACTCAGCTGCGAAAAATTGCCAAAGGCTTGTGTTGAACCTTTTCTCAAATTCACAGCTATTTGAAAGGCAGAAGCATCAGAGTTGGCAGGAATCCGGAGTTCTCTCAGTTGGGATGTGCCTCTCTTAGAACCACACCCTGGGATGCCAAGGCAGCCTGAGAAGCTCCATGCATGGGTTTCAGGGCAGTGCAGGCACATTTCCAGGGGAGCCAGCTTGTGTAAATGTCCAAGGCTGGGGGGCTTGTGACCTGCTCTGATGGTGGCTGTGCTAGCTGGCTCTACTGAATGAGCACAGAGCAGTCCATGACTTCTGAGAGGACTGCAGCAAGGCTTCTTGCCTCTTGCTTGTCTTAGTGATGCTCTAGGATAAGAAAAACTAAAGAGTAAATGAGAAGTCTTAAGTGAAGCACCTGTGAAGTGATCATTTTGGCCTCTGGGCAGGTGATGGTTGATCCTTTCTATAGAGGAAGAACAGCAGTGTGATGTGAAAGGAAAAGGAAAATCTTGTTCTGTAAAATCTTGTCCTCCAGCTGAACCTGGAGGATGTGATCAGCTGCCAAATCTGCCAGAAGCTGCAAGTGTATCTGGCTAGTTAACTCCCACAGACCTTACGTATTTCCTACAAATCAAACAGTTCTAACCAGATGCTTTTTTTTACTTTCCCTTTTGATTTTATTATCATCTGTCATGTTTTTTCATTGCTTGCATAGGTATCTTTGTTGGTTTGATTTTTCCTTGCTTCCTAGTATGTTTGCATTTGTTATCTTAATTTTTTAGGCATTTGCCTTGGTTAAATAACATTCTATCTCTGACATTCCAGGCTGTTTGCGCATAGTTGCATGATCTGGTTCATCTTTCTGCATGCTCCTCTACCTCTTTATTCACTTTGTGTGGTCCTCAGTGTTTGCAGCTCTATCAGCCACTATTTCAAATGTCAAGTTCAGTTCATGAGCTCAGTTGTACAGAACTTTTTCTTTTGATATTTGCTCTGCTAATTCTTGGGCACAGTTTTAGAAAAAAATAGCAGTTGTCCTTTTACTTTATTGGGTATCTGGCTTACTGTGGCATTACTGCACTTCTTTCATTGCGTGAACAAGTAGTAATTACTTTATTCACATTTTAGTCACATAATAAACTTGAACTCATGTATAAATATATACATATACACACTAATCCAGCTGTCTAACCCATTTACTTTATCCATGGTTTTCTAGGAAATGCCTTTTCTGAGGAATCAAATCCCTTGAGGCTTTCATAAGGAAGTGAAAGAGATCAGTACCTGTCTTCAGAATCGGCACATTATGACAGTATCTCACAAAACTGGAGACTGGTTACACTTCAGATATACTCTGTTTGGACTAATCTGGACAGTCTCAACAGTTCCATAATGTCTGTTGTGTTTTAATGCTGCCTCTTACTCCATATTTGCATTAGCATTGCTGCCGTGTTTCTTCTAGGAGGAACAGGCATTGAATTGAGACCTTTGAACACAACTGTGAGAAAAGAGGAATCATAAATACATATTTGGTAGAAAGTGCTCTGTATATTTTCTGTGAATTTTAGTGAATGCCTTCAAATATGCATAGATAATTTTAGTGTTGTTTTTGCTTGTTGCTTTAACTGTCTAAATAAATCTATTTGAAGTAATTTGGCAGCACATTGCTGGCCTTCTACTGAAAAAATAGAACTGGTGACGTTGTATTTCACTCCTTCCCTGACACTCTGAACTGAAAACTTTATGGTGAACTGCTGACAGCTTCCTGTAACTACATTTTCAACTTAATCTCTCTTTCCCCATTTTTTCATCCTGCTTTTCTTACACAGAGCTGGTAGTTTTGCAGTAGTTTCTTAACAGAAAAAAGAATAACCCATATTACATCTGTTGTCATTCAGTAGCCTACTGAGTTTTACTGATCCTTACTTTCTTTTTGCTTCAGTAATGCATTCAGAAATTGGACTAAATGCTTAGACATATCAGACTGACTGATAGCTACAAATGCTCTGTGATTATCTGAGAAGGTTCTAAAGCCAGAAATGTAAATTTTACACTAACTCAAAAAACTTGACTGTATTTTCTGTCTTTCGGACTTTTACCTTCTTGTTGGAATCATCTCTTAGTTGTTTATGCTGTCTATATTTTCATCAAGATCAACAGTTTTTAACAGGGTCCCTCAATTGTGGTCATGCATTCATTTTGGTTTGAATGTGCCTAATTTGTAAGTGCTTGATTCTGAACATTATGCTGGCTTTGTGTAAGTCAGGAGAATATTCATTAAAGTAAACTGATATTTATCTCTTCAATTAACAATGACTATATCCAGGCTAAAGCAAAGTAAGTAAAATATTAATGGATGAGGTGACATAGCAATAATGTTAATGAGGACCTCAAGGAACGAAAAAATTACTGCAAGTCTTTGTGAAGAAATTGCAACCTATAATATATGCTAATAATAATTTGCATCTCCTCCTAAGTTAAAATGTTATCTAGTATCAGCCACTGTTGACATCTGTCATGATCATATGAGTCAGCTGACATTATGTTTTAAATTGCATGGGCAATTACAGGGTAGGTCAAATATGTTAAAACACAGATACATAGACTGTGCATTTTCAGTGCCCTCCATTTGTACAACACACCAGATAAGCCAGCGTGCTATCAGCAATGCATCCATTAATAGGTCTTTAACTAGGGCACCACGCTTTAGCTAACACTACTATTTATCATTCCTCATTGTTAGAAATATTCTCATTTTCCTGAGGCCTGGCAGCCTACTGTTCCACAAGCTCTCTATTAGGAACTCAGCCTAACTGGAACAAATGGAGGGAGATGGTTTTCTGCAAAATAGCAGGACAGGCATATGCTGATTCCTAGAAGTAAAATGAACTAAGGATAACTCTGCCATATTTCAGAGGACTTGGTCCCATGGTTGAACTGTATATATTTGAAATATATGGCAGCAGTATGGAGTGTAGGTGTCTGAGGGGAAGGAGGCAGACCTTTAAGGGTCACAAAAATTGTGCTGTATGTGAAGTCCCCTGTGTGAACAACACCTGGACATTCTGGAAGCCAGTAGAAGCGAGGAGGAAGCAGTTATTCTGCTCTATTTAGCTGGTGTTTCTTTATGTACTACCAAGGAATTGTTTGGCTTTAACCCCTAGTGATGTTCACAGACTGTTGATGGTAAAAGAAAAAAGGGATTTACTGTGCAACTCATGTATCCTGCATAAATGAATTCTGCTACCAAAGCTCAAGACAGAGTTCCATAAATTTGGCCCACAGTATTTCAGCATGTCTTTCTCTTAGCATCTCACTACTCACAGGCTCCTTTGTTCCCAATGGGTTCCTCCTGTTTGTAGTACCCTTAGTTTTGGGTACTACAAGGAGAATGGTTCTTATAATGCAAGTGATAATAGAGCTGATTACAAGTACGGAAGAAATTGTTTGTGATGGATAATTTAAATAACAGAAATGCCTTTATATTGACATTTCTGTTTTTTTACACAGGTAAAATACTAATCCGTGTCTTGGAACTGCTACTCTTACATGTACTTTGTAACTTGTGTTTACCCATCAATAGGCTGAGCAGCAGTGTGGATGCTTGCAGATTCTACGGATGCCCCCATATGGATGTCTGGCTAGATCATTCTAGTCTGCAGTTGAAGACATAATTGAGGTTTACTGTTAATTGAATAATAATTTATTTCTGTGTCATCCGTAAAAGGGCAAAAAAGTTTGGCTGTGTGGGATACCAAAAGTATTTTTGACCTATGCTTTCCATTCTCTATGAAACAGTGCTTGACTATCCCTTTCTCGTGTCTAACATTTGAAACTATTGTTGACATACTGGAAATAGCATCATACTAACCAGTTAGTTTATTTTTGTGGGATTCTTGAGACTCAAGAAAATTTTCATTCTGTTGTTGATGTCCTAATAATAGCTGTGATATAATGATGGCCTCATTGGTTTGCTAACACAGAATTACCTAAACCTCATACACTGATTTTTCTGCCCCTGAGAACGAATATAATGGTGTTGTAACTGAGAGTCCACCTGTACCTCTGAATCACAAAAAAAATAGTATTAAGATGCTGGAACTGTCTTTAAATGTGACAGCTCAGGTACTGTGACCTTGCTAGCTGTAGCAACGGAGACCTTAGCAGGGGCCGATTTGTGTTGCTACTTGGCAGAGCAGATTAACTTGCATGAAGGCCTTCAGTGTAAAAGACATCCTAACACTGACCCAGGTTTTCAGAAGAAATTTCAGAAAGCAAAGACAGAGCAGATAATGTAATGATAGCTTAGGGCCACAGTTGTGCCTTGGCAAATGTTTCTCTTGGCCTTATAAACACTCACACCTTGTGGCTGGGGTGGTCAGGGACCCCAAATTCCAGTTCTCCTTCTAAAGATTCCTTGCACAGACTTTACTAATGACAAGGAAAAAAGTCTCCTGCTGCTGGAGGGGCCTGGCACCCAGGACACCAATTCCCAGACAAGTATCTTGGCCACTAAGTTAAAATTCTGTTGGCAGGCTTGATAGACAAGTAGCAGAGCCAGGTTGTGGCTTTCACAGTTACTTTTTGGCCCTAGGTCTACAAGTCCTGTTAAGTTATATAATTTTTGTACTTCTGTCATGCACTGAGTTTTTCAAACACAGTATAGATACCAAAGTACTCTTCAGAGTTAGACTATTGCATTATTTGAATAAAAAAAATTGGTCCTAGGTCTCTTGACAGTAAACATGGCATGCTAACTGCTGCTCCTTTGAGTCTGCATGTTTTATAGAACAGGAAGTTTTTCTAGGTCAGGGGGAAAGCATTGCTCAGACATCTTAGTTGTGGAGCAGATAGGCTTGATTTCATATCTAATATGTGTATTACTTAAGCCTTCTGTGAAATACCTACTTCATTTTGTTCCTGGTACTATTTCATCTTACAGTCATTGGACTTGTGTGCAGTGGGAAATTGCAGTTGTTAGAATCTGCTAATTAACTTAACTGAGTATGTAGTGCAGATAAGGACATTTGTTTGGTCTTTGGTCTTGAGAGCTGGTCACTTCCTCCATTAGGTGTTTGTCCAGGTTGGAGATTTTCCCTCTGATTAAATGAAGCAACATATTGCTAGTTAAGCAGATGATATGTGAGTGTAAATGGTAGCCAGAGCAACCCAGCATTGCTGTGCTTCTACCTCCACACCAAGTGTCTGTCACTGTCTTATTCAAAGTTTTGTGTGTAAGAACTGAAGAACCAGCAATCCCAGTGATTGAAAATTATGGTATTTCCTAACATTTCCAATCTCGTCCTGTGTTTGGTTTTTATTAGGAAACTGAGTTTATTTGGCATGCTGAACCTTGGAGTGTTTACTCATGCCTTTCCTTTGCAGTAGATGACAGAGAGCATATCTTTTACTCTGCTTTTACACATTCAGTCTTTCAGAAACATCTAGAGACCTTTTTAAAATTTATCTCATAACTTTTGGTTAATAACTGGTCAATGCTCTCTATTGTGTGAGCTTGCTTCAGAATTCAGGTTAGTTCTGTGCATTTTGGATTTCAGTTGTAGAGTTGATGTATTACCTCAAATTTTTCACTTTCTTACTTATAAAAGAATATCCTTTTTATTCTTGGTAATATCTAAAAGATACAAGCTAAAACCCCCCCCAAACTAAAATAAATGCATAAATATCCACATGCTTCTTTTACACATTTTAAATTAGATTATGCTTATGAAGTGATTATTTTCAATAAAATGCATTGCTTTCTGTTGATACTGAAAGTGACAGATTGCATGGCATAAAAGATTTAAAACAGTCTACTTCTCTCACCTGTAGACATATATAACCCGGGATCATTTCTATTTACTGAACATGAACACTATAATCTGAATGGACTAAAGTATTTAATTCTGAAGATTTTCCTAAATATCCAATACCTGCTTCCATTTGTAGTACTGATTTTCACTAGAAAATGGATTTACACTAATTAAAGTGCTAAAACAGCTCGGAAACAGATTTTGTCACTTCAGTCATTAAGGGCAGTTATCACCTTGCTCAGTTTAGGCTAAAAAAAACCTAGCTGTATTTTAGTAGAAAATCTCTGACAAAGTGAATAATGAAAGCAAATGAAAGCTACGGTAAAGCCTTGTTACCCAGCTTTTATTTTCCTGTGTGCATCTTCTGGGGATTTTTTTTCTTCTAGGAAGAAAATTAAAAAACTTTATTAATGAATCTCCTTTTAAACAATTTTCCTTCAAATCTTATAAAGCTGCTTGCCATTTTTGTTTCCCCAGTCTTTTTTTAGCTCCCTCTTGCTTTTTGCCATAGTTCTGTAATACGTTTTGGAACAAGATGTGATGTATCTGTGCATAGGAAGTGGAAATTTTTATGCGTAAGTAAAGAAGTTATAGGTGCCCACTTCCAAAACCAAGTTACAGCTCTAAATTTACTGATAATTTAATACACTGGATACAGAGGTTATGTAAGCATTCCACAAATAAGTACATCCAGTGCCTGAGATCTTGTGTTTCTTTAGTCCATCATCTAGGACTTCAACTAAGATGGTACAGCTAGAGAGAGGCAGACAGCTGGGAATTCAGGACATCAGACACGGCACTGGTGGGAGAAGTGGGTTTATGCTGTGTGAGACAGATGTTTCTTGACCTGAGAACACGTTTGGTTCACTGTATAATGACGGGAAGGCTGCTCTAGGCATAGGAGACCTGGCACCAACTTCAAGTTACGTGAGTTTTACATTGGTAAAATCCATGAACTTCTGTATGAACTCACACCTAATTTACTGCAGTGTGCCAGTAGACATATTTGAGAATAGAATGTATTTAAAAGTGAGTTCAACTGGGCCAGGCAAAAGCTGGCAGACCAAATCTAGGCCAAGTCATAGAGCAGCATCTTGAAAACAAAATAGAGAAACTCAGGTTCCTTCTTTCCCTCTTTGATGTGTGCTCTGTGCTTTTGTGAGTAGCTAACGAGCTCTGTGTAATGCTGCCAATATTGAATGTTGCTGATTTTGCACAGAATTACAATATATGACCCACTGAAAGGATGAGGCTGTAGCAGAAATAATAGCGAAGACGATAAGTAGCTCAGGCATTCATCTTTATGCAGTATTGCTGGGTATTCACCTTATATTTGACCTTGGCATAATAGTTTGAATAATTAATGGATATGGCAGGTACTGTAAATGATGAAGAAATTCAAAAGGGATTTTTTCCCTGTGATTTAAAGCATGGAGTCACAGCATTTGCCAAATCTGGGTAACAGTCACTGTGATAAAAAGGACCTGTGCCCCTTGGTACAATGCAAAGATACCTCTTTACATATGTTTAAAAATGACACAGTATAGTTGCAGAACTATGTACAAAAATGAGATCTTGTAGCTCTCATTAAAGCCTGGACTTGTTTTTTCAAAAATTCATTTTCCCTCTTAGGTTGTTTGGGTTCCCAAATTCGTACAGTAGTACAATGAGAAAGTTCTGATATGCCATGCCTGGCTGTCTTCCACAGATTCTGCACAGGTAACTGCTGGGCCTCTGTGGTCTTGCTTCAACCAGTACAGTGCAGATTTGAAAACCACTGCCAAATCTAGAATTTTTTAAATAACTGGATCACTGTCAGACTTCAAATTTCCCCAACAGATATGTCTTAATAGCAACCTTTTTTCAGTTATGATTGCAAAGATTTTACTATTTAACATGGTACTGTTGTAAAGCAAATACAGAGTGTTTGATACATTTGCATGATCTACCAACGTCTAGGGAAGCTCATCTTTTAACATCTGCAGTGGACTTTCTGCCTGCTGCTGCCGCTCAAACACGCTGGTGCTCTGCCTCGCCTGACCTGTGGGCAGCTTGCCTTTCCCTTTTTGTGCTGTGAACCTGCTTGCACGATTTGCCTGCTTGCACAAGATGATTGGCAACCAGGAGGTTAAAAGGGCATCATTAGTCCCTAAGCTTATCCCTTTACAGCCTAGAAGAGGCACCATTAAAGGGAATTTCAACCCGAATGGGTTGGATTCAGCTGGAAATTTCAAAGCTTTAATGTTTTAAATGTCACATCCTTGGCTTTTGCTAGCATGACATGAAATACCAGCTGAAGCTATGAAGATTTTTAGTACCACATTCCACATGCTTTCTTTTCACCTATTATCAATTAAAGTGCACTTAAAATACCCCATATTCATGAATGCGAGAGATGTTTTTTGCTTGCTTGCTTTGTTTTTTCATCTGTTCAGCCAGGTCATGTTTTGATGAATGGATAGGAGGAGGGAGATGGATCATAAGGTGGTCCTGTTGGTGTGCTGGGCATTGGGAAGGGGCTGCTTGTTAAACTCTGCTAAATAAAAATGTAATTTGATATGGTTTTCTCTGCTTCTTGTGAAACTATTATCCATTTGGCTATTACTGTATTATCTCTACCAGAATGATTGATCCCTTTGGGCCTATGAAGTTGGCTGTTTTGACCCTTGGAATAGAACAGATTGTACCAGATGACAACCTCTGTGCATAGATAGCATATTGATATGTATGCATTGTTCATCAAGGGAAAGTATAGATGTGCTAAATACAGCTTAATATTGATATGTTTATTCAGTTATGTCATCATTTCTCTTATCATTTTGTCATTTGCATTCTTGATAATGAGAAATATTTTATAAGTAAAAAGCCTGTCACCTCCTTCATTTCTGGGACTCTAGGTTTATCAAAGGTGAAAGAAACTTCCTCTGATGTTAAAATTTGTGTTCTTTTTAAAATTCAAAATCTAGTCTCTTAAATGATAACAAACCAAATACTGTTGAGAAATAAATTTCCAAATAAGCTGAGCTAGTCAGATAGGAAATGCTACAGCAGTGGAAATCAGATTCTGTCACGCACTACTTCTTACTGCAGTAATGTTTAAATCTTTGCTGATACATAAGAACTGAATTTTTTAGAAAGTTATACATAAAGTTAAACTACAGGGAAATAGCATGTACAGTTCTGATAATTTCACATAATTAAGTTTCAGTCATTTTTCAAAGAATAAATGAGAAAAAAGGAAATATTTATGCAAGCAAGATTATCATGCAAAGATTTTAAGTAGTAAGGGACACTGAAATATATCTGGAATAAAACATAATATTAAGGAAAAAAGATACTGGTAATCTTTAGTTTGCTTCCTATCTTTGCTGGAAGAATTTAAAATTAAGTGTAAGATCTCTGTATAATTCAAATTATTATGCATGTATTCAAAAGACTAAGTTGTAGGTAGAAGTAATAACTTGCATAGTACCAAAATAGTTGAACAAATTAGATAAGGCAATAGACTTCAGGCATTTAAAGTAGAAGCCTCGAGCTTTAAAGCTTACTGCAAGTTGAGAGCTGATAATAGTTGCTGAGAGATTAATTAGATTTTCACTAGTTCGACCATCTCTGAAAGAAAAGTTACTTGGCAGCAGCACAGCTGTGGTGAAACTAGTCCTTGCACAGGAAAGACAGGTATTAAGGTGGTGGCCTCTAAGGTCAAAGAGAGAAATAAATAGTAATAGAACAAGGAGAAGTTAGTTGGAGCTCCTCCTAGAAGACGCTATGAAATCCATTCCTCCCAGTTGCTCTGTGCTTTGCAGCTACTGTAACAAGTCCCCAGGTCTCCTGCCTGCCTTCCTTTCTCTAGACTGGCGGGTCTGTCTGTCTGTCAGTCATTTGTCTGTCAAGTCAAGTGGGATATGAGCAATGGTAACAGCATAAACATTTCTGTGCAATCATCGGTGATAGCCCAATGTACTGCTGGAAGAGAAGGGTTCTCATCCACCTGTGCTAAACTACAGTGTGTCTATGATAATTTACCTTGAACGTACCTTTATGTCACAGGGTGAATCTACCATTTCTTTGTTGATTTGAATTGTTTGACCTTCTGACATTTTAGGAAAATGTACTTTGCTTGACAAATGCAAGTCTTGTGGTTACTCACAGCATACTGTTTTGTGAAAGCTGTTTTTACCCTCTTTCTTGAATTTCCTTTATAACAGCTTTTCCTGGAGCATCTGAGCGACCTTTCCCCATATGGAAAGGTGATAAAAGAGAATCCCTTCCAGCCTCTCTGGCAGCCTTGGCCTGTGTAGTCAGTGTAATGAAAGGAAAAAGCCAATGTCACTCCACGTCCCAGTGTGACACTTCCTGCACGAATTTATTTCTCTGGCTTTGCTATTCTCTGCTTAGATGGGCTGCAGCCCCTCTCATGGCTCCTTAGCTACACATACTTTTGCAGATGTTACTGTATTGGGTTTGTGTGGCAAATTTCAGTAGTGGGAGGGCTACAGGGGTGCTTTCTGTCGGAAACCGCTGGAAGCTTCCCCTTTGTCCAAAAGACATGCCAGTCAGCTCCAAGATGGACATGCCACTGGCCAATGGTGAGCCCATCAGCAGCGGTGGTAGCACCTATGGGATGAGAGATTTAGGAGGGGAAAAAAAAGGCGAATGCAGCTGGAGGACTGATAATATGTGAGAGGAACAGCCCTTCAGACCCCAAGGCCAATGAAGAGGGGGAGGGAGGAGGTGCTTATCGTGCCAGAGCAGAGATTTCCCTGCATCCCACGAAGACCATGGTGAGATAGGATGTTCCCCTGCAGCCCATGGAGGTCCATGGGGAGCAGAGATCCACCTGCAGCCCCTGGAGGACCCCACACAAGAGAAGGTGTATGCCCAAAGGAGGATGTGACCCTATGGGAAGCCTGTGCTGGAGCAGGCTCCTGGCAGGACCTTTGGAGGGAGGAGCCCATGCTGGAGTTTTGCTGACAAGACTTGTGACCCCTTGGTGGTCCCATGGCAGTACAGGCAGTCTGTACCTGAAGAATGTATCCTTTGGGAGGACCATGTGCTGGAACACAGCAAGAGTGTGAGGAGTCCTCTGCCTGAGGAGGCAACAGCAGCAGCAGAGATAACTTGCAGTGTGTTGAATTGACTTCATAGCTGTGAGGAGGAGGTGGAGTATTCAAGGAGGGAAGCTGAGCCTAAGAAGAAGGGAGAAGTGTGTGGGGGGAGGTATTTTTAAGATTTTGTTTTGTTTTCGATCATCCTACAGAGATTTGATTGATAATAAAGCAAACTATTTCCCCAAGTTGAGTCTGTTTTGCTCGTGATGGCTGGGGATGAGTGACCTTTCCTGATCTCAACCCACGGGCCTTTTGTTATATTTTCTCTCTGCCATCCAGTTCAGGAGGGCAGTGACAGAGCACCTTTGGGGGTAACCTGGTATACCCACATTTATCCAGGTCTTTCCCTTTGTCTCCATTTCTCTGTCCTTGCTGTGTGGCTCATTACCTGTGGTTTCTGCTGCAAGTCCAACCTTTCTTCATGCTAAGGGGGCACATAGCAACCAGTTGCTCCATCTGCTGCTGGATTTTTTATTTTTTTAAGGCATCTCCAGATGCAGAGGACTGTGTTTAGCCTGTGTCCTGGATGAAAGGTGAAGTACATATTGCTACTGGTCACTGAAGTGGTTACAAGTGAATTGTCAGGAGCCTGAATCATTCTCTGGGCAAATAATGCCGAGAGAGTGAGAGTGATCAGGAGCTGCTTCACAGGATCTCTGCCAAGATGGGCTTTTCTTGGATGATCTTTGAGTGGCTGACAGGGCTGGTGTCAGAGCTGCTCTGTAACAACAGCATAAAACAAAGTGAAGCTAAATGTAGAGGTAGATGTGGGCTGCTGCTTCTTTCAGGACTAAACCCCTAAGCTGTCTAAGCCTTTGGACC
Source organism: Origma solitaria (assembly GCA_013397895.1). NCBI lineage: Eukaryota > Metazoa > Chordata > Aves > Passeriformes > Acanthizidae > Origma > Origma solitaria. Next base: position 2,364,897 of record VZRL01006640.1, read on the forward strand.
TGATGTTCTCACTGAAGGTGAAACAAACTGAGCAGTGACAAAGCTAGAGAGCTGCTTAACACTTGTTCTTCAAAAGGAGCTTGGCAGCTCTGATGCTTTTGTATCAGCGAGATGGTTATGTTTTATAAAATGAATTATAGGCCTGTCCCTTTCTTTTTGTTCTGTATTCCACATCAATTTTACCATGACTTGTTTCCTTGCAGAGCCAACATGTATCATTCAGTGGCACCAAAGAGATGCTGTTTGAGCTCTTAGCATAATCTTTATTTACCTCTGAGTAAAAGTCTTCTAAGACTTTGCTTATTTAGAACTTTGAATTCAGATTTCAGTGTAAAACTAAAAATAATCACTGTACTAATCTAAGTAAGAGAGGCAGCATTTAATGAGCAGCACTCATATTATGGCTGTTACATGACAAAACAGATTTGCAGAATAAATCATATGTATCTACAATGTCTATTATAAATACAATATTTTCTAAAATATGGTTTTATCTTAATATGCACTTCATTGTAATTGGTTTCAGTAAAGTTGTCGGCCTGAAGTGAAACCATCTCATACCATAATGTATGTTAACACTATTGATTTTATAAGATGCAGATAGATCAAAATTGGCTTATTACAAATTAATATTTACAAACCTGATTGTGGGGGGTTTTTTTCTGTGAAAGAAAGTATAATAATATTGATGTGAACTCAAGAAATAAGGAAGAGACACTTTTTATGTACAAGATATGCTTGTATCTTTTGGCAGCCAGGATTTTTCTCCCCTGTGCCCAATTTCTGATGCAGGTAAAATGTACAAAGGAACAACATGTTCCCCTGAAACCATAGAATCATAGAATGGCTTGGAGCCCAACTGTGTGCCTTGAGAGATCTTCCTTTCTCTCTCACTTTCAGAAATCTCAATTTCTGTCCTTCAAGTAACAGGTAATAATGAAATTGAGATACAGTTTCCCAGTTTTTGCAAAATCTGCAAATGAGAATTTTCTACAGAAAGACACCCCAAGATGTAATTTTTAAGCATGTTTTTATCCTCTCTACTTTTCAGAGTTAGCGGGGAGTTCTTGCTAGAGGTATATTTAAAATATTTAGCAAGCAGATGTAAGCTTATTCTGTTCACCCTTTGGTGCAACTCAGGTAGCTGTGATAAGCACAGAACAGTACACAAAATTACAAATCCTGCAAACAGGCACAGTGTGAATTTAGCACTAAACTGCTGTACCTGTGCAGCTCCTTGGCAGCCCTGAGAATGAACAGAGTGGGTCACGTGTGCCTGTAAAATAGCATCTGAATATGGAAAATTCTTGTCCCACACAAAGGTCTGGGAGCTGGAAAAGATTAATGGAACAAACTAAGATTATAGATAAATTATTTCTCATTTCAGTAAAGATGTGCCGTAATTATTTTAATTTATTTCATAGAGAAAGCTAATTACGTTTAATTTAGTTATGACAAAATACAAGAGCTTTTGTAATGATTAAGTCCTGTTTATGTCTGTCCAGACATTCAAAACATTGTTTTACAAAATAATGAACTTTTGTTTTGGCAGAAACCCATAAACATGTAAGCCTATGAGAAAGTTTGAAAGACTGTCAATGTAAAATAACTTTCTTTGGGCTATTTTTAAATTGTTATCTTAAAAAAGCTTTTTATTAAGCATTCAATACATTAATTTGCACCAAAGTATGGAAACTGCCCAGGTAGCATCAGAAAGGGAAATTAATTGCAAAGCCTGAGAATTCCCAGAGATTATGAACATGAAACCTGAGAGTACAAGTGAAATTTCTGAGATTTTTGGAATAATGCTATGAATTTCTCCTGCAAAAATTCAGAATATGCAGTATACTTAGCAGCCTAGACCTTTTCAAGTCTTTCCTTTGTAAAGAAAAGGTTTCTCAGAAAGAGAGTCTGTCTGTTTCTCATAACACGAGAGATCTAATTTTTTTTCCATGGGTGCACTGCTAAAATTTATGACAAAAAAACAATTTTAAGAGATCTGATGAAAATCACTGCCTGTAAATGACAAGCAGTTGCTGATTTGTTTTACCTTTTCTCTTCAGCACCTCACTTTATTCACCAGTCCCACTTTGGTTCTGCTTCTTAAACCATCCCCAGCTTTGACACAGAGCCTTTTCCTCTGCAGCATGTTGTCAGCCTTTCTTTATTTCTGAGCATAATAACACTACCAAAAAGGACGTAATTTTTTCATACCTAGCTTATAGTATCTTGATTTTACTCTATAATATTATCTCTAATACTAATTAATTAAGCTCAGAAACTATTTTTGAGCCAAACATGCCTTGTAAAATAGAATTATCCTGAACTGTGTTGTTTCATTTGTTACTTTTGCTCATAAAAAACTATTAAACATGAGTTTCTCTTTTAAACCTTTGCTGGTTAACCTTTCTCATGTAACAGGAAACCAGCCATGAAAGTAAGTCTAGAATGAAATAAAATTTCCTCACAAAACTAAGAAAATTTGAAATTATTAATTTGAAATTTATGAAAATTTCTTGTCTGATAAAACTAAACAGAGATTTTGACCTGTAGTCCAAGAGGAACAAACAAGGTGGGAAAAATATGTAGATATGTCAGGATCAGCTTTATTAAGAAAGGCAAAATTATTCTCTAGTTGAGACTCAGGAAATATGAATAGACTTAATAAAAGCTTATTTAAATGCTCCAATAAATATGTATGAATATATGCTGAAATATATCAGGAAAAATATCTTAAAGGGAAAATGTAGAATAAACTATATTTACAGCCATTGTGTATCAGAAGTTTTAAAAAGAACTAGTGGCTAAAGTGCTAAAATTGTTGACAAGTTACTAGTACATTATTGAGTTTGCTGCAAAGCAGTACAGAGATAAATTATCTATTAAGACTTCTGAATATTTTATCTTTAGTCCTGATATATTACCACTAAGATGACTAGCTTTACTGTCTTTATCACTGATGGAAGCTTTATTGTCTATATTTACAGTGAAAAAGGACTTTTGGAGAATTATTTTAGGATACCATGTGAATCTCGAAACTGCTACTATGTCGCAACTCGATTAAGCTGTAGTAGTACCTTTTTTATAGTCAGGAGTGTTTTAATTATCAAGCAATATCTGCATATTAAAAAAATGCTATTTATATTTGTAGAGACAACCTTTGCTTCTCTCAACATTTCTGCTTTTTCTTTTCTTTTTTTCTCCAGGGCACAATATAGAACTATGATAGCAACCGGAGGAGTCATAACAGGACTGGCTGCCTTAAAAAGGCAAGACTCTGCCAGATCTCAGCAGCATGTAAATCTTGCCGGAGCACCAGCTACTGAGGAGAAAAAGCCAGTGAAACGCCGGCCCAGGACAGATGTAGTAATTGTCAGGGGCAAAATCCGTCTCTATTCTCCATCAGGATTCTTCCTTGTTTTGGGAGTGCTTATCGCATTCTTTGGAATTGCAATGGCCATCCTTGGATACTGGCCCCAGAAGGAACAGCTTTTAGGATCTGAAGATAATATGTCTGGAAATGAAACCCGGATCCTGAGAAGCCAAGGAAGTGTTTTACTTCGCTTCTTTGAGCAGCACGTGCACTCAGATAAGATGAAAATGCTGGGCCCTTTTACTATGGGCATTGGAATCTTCATTTTTATTTGCGCAAATGCCATTCTGCATGAGAACCGTGACAAAGAAACAAAAATAATACACATGAGAGACATATACTCCACTGTAATAGACATCCACACCCTGAGGATCAGGGAACAAAAGCAGCTGAGTGGTGCCTTCACTGGCTTGTTGGGGGAAGGAGAACTCCGGCACAACACGAGCTCCTGTGCGTCACGGCTGGCTGCCAACACAGTTGCACCTTTCTCCGGCTTCAAGAGTAATCTTAGAATGGATAGTTCTGCTGAAGAAGATGAGATTACCCTAAATGAAGATAGGACCACTAGTAGCCTCCTGCCACCTCTGCTGGCTGAGCAATCTGGTTCAGTCTTTGGACTTTACCCTCACTCCAGCAAGGCCTCAGATGACAAAAACACTAATTCTATAAAGTGTGAAACAAAATCCATTGTATCTTCTTCCATTAGTGCTTTCACACTGCCAGTAATTAAACTGAATAACTGTGTTATCGATGAACCCAGTATAGACAACATAACTGAGGACTCAGAGATCAGTAGGAGTCAGTCTAGAAATCTGTCGATGGATTCCCTGGCCATTCCACTAACGGATACCAATGAATCCTACAGACCGGCTGCTGCTGTGCTGCCACGACACAACTCATTCGTGGACACTCCATCTGATCCATTCAAATCTTCTATGACTCTGGGACCAAGCACAGGGAAGCTTTTATCCCCTGGTGCTGCCAGGAAGCAGTTTGGTTCCAACACGTCTTTGCATCTTCTGTCTTCACATTCTAAGTCCCTGGATTTGGACCGGGGTCCATCTACGCTCACTGTCCAAGCTGAACAAAGGAAACACCCCAGCTGGCCCAGACTGGATCGGAGCAACAGTAAAGGATACATGAAGCTAGAAAACAAGGAGGACCCGATGGATAGGTTACTTGTGCCACAAGCAGCAGTCAAGAAAGACTTCACTAATAAGGAAAAGCTTCTTATGATATCAAGATCTCATAATAATTTGAGTTTTGAACATGATGAGTTCTTGAGTAACAACCTGAAGCGAGGAACTTCTGAAACAAGATTTTAATATTTAAATTACAATTTAGAAGATGTCATAAGGTATTTTTTAAAAAAAGCATTTTGACAAGTGTTTCCTTTTCAGTGAGACTGTACAAGCCTGTTCTTAACCAAATGCTTAACAGCCCATTAAAATTGGCTTGTGCAAACAGAGATCTTCATCTTTGTAATACCAAGAGTTTCTTGTCTTAGTAACATACAGCTGCAATACTGTACATTATCATTGCTCGGACAGTTTTGTTATGACTGATTCCAATTTTTCCCAAGTCATTATTTCTTTTCGTCTATATAAGCATGTTAATTTTCATCAATTTGACTCCAGGAGACTGCATTAGGAAAAAAAGCTGAATTTACCTGTAAGTTCTCTTGGTTTAAAGACTTCAAGAGACTGAAAGCAGTGGTCTTGTGGTCTAGAATGGGATGTGAGCAGGAGCACGTACTGGAATTGTCAGATCCAGGCCCTTATTCCTAGATGTTATCTTTCACATGCAGTACATCTCAGTAACTGCGGTCTTGCCATTGTCATTGTGAGAAACTTGTTTACATACTGGGGTGGGTGGATAGAAAAGAGTGGATATAATTAAAACAATTTTGTGAATTCATTGTAATTGATCAAGCTGAATACCGGTGTTGTGAATTATTAACTATGCTTTGTACAATAATCTTTCTACATCCACTGTAATTTAATCCTGTAATTCTAGAAAAGCATATAGAAAGTAAGAAATCTGAATTTTTTTCTGGGATTAATTCTCTAAACCCCTTTGATTGGCAGCAGTTTTAAAATCAAATTAGAAAGATTCAATTAAAATCATAGGAACATGATGAATGCCAACAGGATTTTAGAGACATGGTATATAATAAGATGATATTGTAACATGCATCTGAAGACAATAATGGAAAATGAATATATTGCTTCTCATTACAATAGCAAGATGCTAAATAAAACCAGGTCTCTGTTCAAAATACTGATACAAAGCATACAATTCAATATGTATAGTAACATAGTATGAAAGCCCCTTGCCTAAATTTTGATTTATATATTTCACATAGTTATTGGTGTGATGGTTCACCAAAGGCTTAGCTCTGTCAATTTGCATTACAAGATTTTTGCAAAAAGAATTGACATTTAAAACAATGTTTTTCTCAGCAAAGCAAGCTTCACAGTTGACAGTTGTAGGCTATTGCTAAAGAAAAGGAGAATTGGAATGTGCATATCAGAAGGTTTTCATGTATTTCATTAAGCTGTTTAGGCCATGATCCTGCCATAACAGCCACGCTAGAGAATGTCACTTCAAGCTGCAAGGCTCACCCAACAGGACGTTGGTCTTAATTGGTCAGATTTGATATATTCACTTACCCTAAATACTCAGGAATTATTTTTAATGGCTTTTCCCAAAAAGAATCAAGCTTGTGAAAATGTTGTTATTCCTCAATTACGTCAATTATGAAAGACCAAGGATAAAATAAACTTTTTTTTTTTAAAATATTCAGCTCTGTATTTCAACTGCACAGTGTTTATGTATCAGGAGCATTATTTGCTCAGTGAGTTGAGGCATAGTGTTAACTGTTAGAACCTCAAGCCTATATATTGTAACAGAGTTGGCTAAATATTTTGCTATGAAGCTTTTAATAACTCTCTGGTTTGTGTTCTTAAGACATTTGCTATTTTTTGCAATAAAATGTCTCTCTACACATATCCGTTGTAAGACTTGTTTTTTTCCTCTATGATCTCAAACCTTACATATCAATGCACAATTATGTATCATAACATTGTATACAACATTGTGCTTAAGTTATTAGCCTGCCACTAAATATTTCTTCATGACTAATTGATTTCAGTGACCTGTCTACACATGGAAAGGATGGATGTTTTTTTACCCATATGATGTGAAATGTATTCAAAGTGATTTTGATACTAGGAATTTTTGTACAAAAAAAACATCCTGCTCTTTTTAGTTTGGCAGTAAGTATCATTATAAAAATGGAAAACAGTATTAAAGACATGAGTGATGTAAGCTTTTTAGTTCCTTAATAGCTACATTAAATCACAGCTTAAAAGACTTTTCATATACTATCATATGTGGGAATGCTGGTTCCTTTGTAAGTATAGCAGGAGATGAGCTTTTGAGTTTAACAGAGGTGGTACTGAAAACAGAGTAAAAACAGAGTAGGTACTGAAAAATGTTCTCACTTGGGAAAAATTCACCAAGGTAAAGCTATTTAAATAACACCATATAAAGAAACATTGTGGTTGACAGACCTACTACAAAAATATTCCCATATTAACATAAAATGAAGTGTTTCATTCAGATAATCATAGGAGTGTTGAGGTTGGAAGGGATCTGTGGAAGTCATCTTGTCCACCCCCATTTCTTCTCAAGCAGGACTGTCTCACAGCCTAGAGCTCATTGCCCAGAACTGTGTCGAGATGCTTTTTGCATAACCCCAAGGAGAGAGCCCTCACAACCTCCCTTTGTGACCTGTGCCAGTGCTTGGTCACCCTCACAGTAAAAGACATTGGTCTAATGGTCAGAGGTAACCTCCTGTGATTCACTTTGTGCCCATTGTCCCTTGTCCGGTCACTGGGCACCAGATTCTTTCCAGAGCCCAGCTCTTTCTTTTTCGTACCTCCTCTAGGTATTGATACACAATGATAGGATCTTCCTGAGTCCTCTGTAGGCTGAACAGTCCCAGCTGGCTCAGCCATTCCTCCTAGGTCCCTTCCTCATCGTTGTGGCCCTTCACACAACTGGCCATGTTGCATATGTCCATGTTTTTCTTGTTCTGAGGAGCCCAGAACTGGAGCCAGCACCCAGATGTGGCCTCACGAGGTTAATGTAGGACATTGCATAGTTCCGTATTCCTTAGGTAGTTCCAGCTCAAGCTCAGGTTGGGAAAACAATGTTCAAGAGGCCTAAACATATATAGAAGTCAGAAACTGCAGTAGGACGAAGATGTCTGGACCCTTTGCAACACATAAGGGTAGATGGGAACCTTGCAGGAGCCAAAACGGGAGCCGTGTGCTGTTGGCAAGTAAGGAACTGATAAAGACAAGAGCATGTCTTAAATTGTATCTTTAGGCTATAAATATAATATTCAATCTGTTTCTGAAACAGTTCACAGACCTTTTTTAATTTGATTTCTGTTATTGATGTGCAGCCCCACAGTGAGTTTCTCAGGTACACTGCTGGGTGAAAAAGAAGCCAAACTCAGGATAGTTTTGTAATCAGAGGAAACAATTGCGGAGCTACGACACAAGACTTTTCCTACAATAAGAACATAAACCTTGCATCTATTCAAATGAAATGTTATGGGTCTGCATCCTTTGTATGTAATAACTCCAAACAGAAATAATTTTGATCATGCAAACAATGAGTTGTCTCCTTCCTCTGCCTAAGACTATTAAAAAATGTACTTTCTACTTGTTAGATAAGCTTCTTAATCACTACCTATGGATCAGACCAATGGTTAGGTCTGCCCCTCCTGAGCAAAGCACATTTTTTGGGCAAGTTTCATCAGGAAATGGAGAGCAGGACTCTGCAGACATAGAGCAGAGTTGGGTTATGTTCTTTCTTCCAGAATTGCTTCTGTATTTTACATGAAATGGTTGATGAATAAAATCCTTGAAGCAGGGATTGGATTCTTGACAGGTTGGTACTTTAACTACTCCCTGGTGATCCAAATTTACTCTCCCTGGGAGGCAATGAACCAAACCCTTTCTTGCAGAGCAATGCTGATCGGCAGGAGGGACTGGAAAACACTTGCAGCTGCTCAGTGGCACATGGCTTCATGGATGGGAAGGCATGAGTTTTCTCAGCAGCAGAAGGATTTTGGCACGGTGTTACACCCTGATGGCTGTCCTAAGGCTGGAGCTGTGTAAAGGATAAGAAGGTGAGTTGACCATGTCCAAAATGGTTTTGACAGAAAATGGAATTTTATGTTATTAACTGAGCAGACTTCTTGAGATTGCCAGTTTTGGAGGTAGGCATCTGCAACAACTATCCTGCCTCTTACATTACCTAAATAATTTTTGTTTTGCAACCACATCATAGTGCCTTTCTCAGACCTGAATTGGATTTTGCTTAACCTTAAAATGCGGCATTGCTGGTGCTTTAGTTTCTGCTGAATGAAACTTGGGAAATGGGATTAACCTACAGCAGCAGATTTCTCTGAAAAGAATTTCATGCTGCTTGTAGAGTTCCTGGATTGCTTTAGTCTTATACTCTTAAATTATTTATTTATATGAGCTTTTTTCTAACCCTTTCTGGGAACTTCTGCCTTCATCTTCCCAGCACTCTTTTTTTTGGTTAATTTTCCTACCAAATATGGTATTGGGATGAGCAAGTAGAAATCTTTTAGGGAGACTTTGCATGTATATATGAGAGCACAAGTGAAATAGATAGCCTCTTATAATGTAGGAGTGCTTCAATTGGTATGATTTAGCTACTCAAGGGCAAGTTCATGCCCTTTGTCTAAATCTTTTTCAAATTAAACTCAGGAGCAAATTAATTGCAGTTACCACAGCTGTTTTGTTTAACTTTCAGGTGACATTTATTAATTCTTCCATCCACACTCTGTGTATGGCCATGTTGGTTTGTCTTTTAGGATTCTATATTTGAAATTAACCTCACTGAAGTCATTTACACATTCAGTAAAGCCAAGTTCTTAATAGTATTGCTTGTCTGAATAACAGTTGGCAGAATTGCAACCCTAAATCTCATTAGGAATGGAAATGGGATAGTTAGAATACATTTGTTTTACAATAGCATGGGCCAGTAGGTTGAGGGAGGGGACTCTGCCCCTCTGCCATGGTGAGACCCCACGTGCAGCTCTGGGGCCCCAGCACAGGGAGGACATGGACCTGTTGGAGTGAGTCCAGGGGAGGCCACCAAGTTGATTAGAGGGATGGAGCACCTCTCCTATGAGGAAAGGCTGAGAGAATAGGGATTGTTCAGCCTGGATGACCTAATTGTGGCCTTCCAGTACCTGAAGGGAGCCTACAAGAAAGATGGGGCAAGACTATGTACTACAAGAGCATGTAGTGACAGGACAAGGGGGCATGCATTCAAACTGAGAGTATGTTTAAATTAGATATTAGGAAAAAAATGCTTGCTGTGAGGGTGGTGAGGCCCTGGAATGGGTTGCCAAGAGAAGTTGTGGATGCATTATCCCTGGAGGTGTTCAAGGCCAGGTTGGATGGGGTTCTGAGCAACCTTGTGTAGTTGAAGATGTCCCTGCCCATGGCAGAGGGTTTGGAACTAGATGATCTTCAAGGTCCTCCTCCAACCCAAATTAAAAAAAAAAAAGTATATTAAAATTGAAAGAATACATCCCACTGTATTAAACAAAAGATCTGTAGGTCTAATCTGTTGTGTTGGTTCTAATTCAGGTAGATAATGCTTTAGAGGAGTCTGGTTTACAATCACTGTGAGTCATCCATAGGAAGAAACATAAAGCCATTGTTTTTCCTTATCTGTTTTTATTCCAGCTCATGTAATTACTCAGGATAGCCTTCACAGAAACATCTAATTCATTTCTGAATCCCACTGAGCCTTTAGGTTCACTAATATAATTTTTGCAAACTATTGTAGATTAATTATGAGTTGCCAGTAAATATATTTCCCTTATCAGTTGGCAATTCTTATCAGCACTATAATTTCATTGCAACAGCCAACTGCTCCCGTATTAAAAAAATTGTTCCAGGAATAACCTGATATCTAGTGTAAATGTATTGATATTTCTGGGGAGTTGTTTCTTGTATTTTTAAAGAAATTCATCATTTGATTTGCTCAGAGCTATCCTGTGATTCACTGTAGAACTCGTTTAGCACTTGAATCTTCATGTTCTCAGGATAGGTTCCTATCTTGTAGTCAACACTGTATCTGGTCTTGGCCTCTTAATTACATGGTTTTTTCACTTTTATTATGTTCCATTTCATTCCAGCCCATTAAACAATTCACTTTTCCTTCTGATCTCTTTTATATTGATGACATTTGCATAGTCAGTGCAGCCCAACAGGAGTAGATATGTGTTTATTGCCAAGGACTCATCCTGGTTGCATTTTAGAGAGTTTACTTGACTAGCTCACACCTGGCCTGGGTGGACTGAACATCCTTTGGTGACTGGAATATGTTATTCTGAAGGACAACTCCTCATTTATTTGCCTCTGAAGGGATTCCAGTGTGTGCTGTGAGATTGCTCTTTGGCTTGAACTGAAGTGTGGTACACAAGGCCAACTTGGAGATTTGTTTCAAAGGAACACTACCAACCTGCAAAAAACCATTTTGTTCAGCCACACCCTCAGTGATTTCTGAGAATTGCATCTGCACAAATGTACATTTTTTGTAGATATGATAATAAATGCCATCTGGTAAGATTAGTTTCATGTCATCCTCTAAAAACTTCGCTGCTTATCTCCCTGAAGCCTTATACATCCCATACCAGCCCAATTTGCCATCTCCTTATTTGATGGTTAATACTCAGCATATTTTTGGTCCAAATTCTCTTCTCCATCTTAGGTAATTATTTCACTTGTGCTACTGTGTGAAATACTTTGCTTAAGTCAGAGCAGATTAGATCTACTGCATGTTTTGTCCAGAAAATTGTTATTTCAAGAAGAGGTATCAGTTAAGTGTGGCAAATCTACTCAACATCTTATCCTGTTCTCCTATTCTCATTCTTGTCTTTGGTGCCTTGATTTTTTATTTTTCTGAAGCCTTACATATGCCCTGTATCTTACTGACAGGTTTGCAAGTGGACAGATAACTTCTCCTTCTTTCTACAATTTCATAAATATATGAATTTAAAGAACTACTACTTTTAGCATATATTGCCTTCCCTCTTGTCAGCTCAGTCGATTTGTTGAAATCCCTTGCTACAATGTGTTTCATGTGCCAATTTTTTCTGTCTCTACTGTGTTGGAGATTATGTGCCCTCACACTGTGAGAGCATTCAGGGCTCAAATCTCCCATTTCCAGATTTTTTTCCTACTGGTGACCTTATCTTTGCCATTTCTAATGCAGGTAACCTAGCTGAAAAAATTATGCAAAGTATTCTACTTAGCATATAGGCTTAATCTGGAACAAACCTCTCACTTTTAGTGGTTTTGAGGCAGGGTTGTTTAATTTTAAAATTAGTTAAAGGGTGGCTGAACATGGCACCTCAGGCTTTGCACTGTGTTCCCACGCTCACTTCTGTTACCTACATTTCCCCACTGTGTTTCCTCACTTGTGGTGTTGGGTTTTCTTCTTTTAATTTTATTTTGGTAACACTGTCAGTAATCCAGCTGGGTCTGGAATAACTTCCAGAAGCTTTGTATAGTTGAGGTGTACATTTATATGCTGTTGGTTTAAAAAAAGGTATTCCTTACCTGAGAGCCAGGTCACCAGCCTCGCTGACTTCAATAACTACTTTTCTTCTGAAACTGTTAAAATTTGTTCAAAAGAGAACACTTTCCTTGAAGTTCCACTATAATTTACCCTTTTTGTTTGAAGGTAATTGATCAGCTCATGAGCACTTGAGTTTCTAGGAGCATCTTCTCTACAGCACAGGCAGTGCTTAACAAGAGCCAGTAGGTATTTGCTACAGTGATTGATTGTGGTAGAGATTTTTGGCTCTTGTAGCTGGGGATGTCTCTACTCAGTTTTCACAACCACCATTTTCTCCCAGTTTTTTTTTTCTGGGAAATTAAGTTTTTTACAAAGTAAAGGTAAAAATTCAAGGTAAAGAAAATATTTAACTTGATTAGCAATGATTTGCTTTTTAATTCAATTATCACAGGAAAAAATATTACTGTGCTTCTATCTACTTATCTTGATTGTCTGGAGGTTTAAAACATATATCCAATATAATTCTGAAAACAGTGAGACAAAACTGTTGTCCAAGATGAGAGTATAATGTTATTATGGGGGTTTAATGGAATACAATATTTTCAGTAATAACTTCTATAGTTTCCATAGTATAGTCACAAAAGTTCATTTTTGAGTCTGTTAAACATGTATTTTCACTGAGATGCCTTCATAAATGCAATTTTAATATGATTACCATACAGAAGTACTTCACCTAACTTTTAACTTTTCAGGGTGCATGTTTCATCATTTTTCAGAAATAATTATAAATTTAGTCATGTTTTATTCCACCTTAAAGGAATATTGCTCCAGTTGTCATAGTCAGTATTGTCTTACTGTAGTCACTAGGTTTTCAACAGTCTTGACTGATTCAAATAAAAAAATATGTGAATGAAAAATATGAAGATCATCTGCTATCATACAGAGGGTACAACACAGTTAAACTCATCTGGCACCTGTAGAGAATTCATTATCATTTTAACAGAAGGGAAGCACTCTGATATATGATGTGAGCATATTGTATTATCTCCAGCAAACAAGTGTTGTTTGTTATCTCTTTATGGGGACTAGGAAGAGAATTAGATTTATAACTTAATTAAATGACAGTACCCTTTGATTCTTGCGTAGAGGAGTCAGGTGAATACAATAGATTAGGAGGGGTTAGGAATTAATAAAAAAGACATTAGATTCTCATTAAACTAAACTTTCCAAATCCATATGCCTTATAACTAACAGTGAAGTGCAGGGCTCTTGCTTATTGTCACAGAAAACAGCCCTGGCCATTCTACTAAGGAAGAAAATACACCTGTTTCTTGTCCACTGAATTTTTGAATGAATGCTTTATTCTTATGACATTGTTACCTATCTCACTGTTATCTAGACTGACAGTTTTGTAAGGTTTTCATGCTTTATCTTAATACCTCATTTTACTCTGCACTTTCCTTTTGCAGGTAGGACAGGTTAGGGCATTTGTGGAAGTCATTAACAACATATTTACAGTTGCACCTCTATCCCTTTACAGCAGTGCTTTAGCCTCTGGTCTCATAATTGGTGTAAGATGACTAAATGTTCCCTGCCAACATACAGGACAGATTCCCATTCCCTTCTTTCTTCCCACCCTTTCCTCCATGACGCTAGTCCCTAAGCAGCTGTGGTCAGTTGGTCAAGACCTGGGAAAAAGCCATCAGCAGAAGCAGCTGCAGCAGCAACAACTTGGTGTAGCAAACAACAGCAGTAGCAAACGGGTCTGGGATGGGAGCGCAGGTCTGCTTCAAGGCTTCCCTGCGCCTGGGCAGAGGGAGAGCCAGACTGCTGATGGGCCTCAAATCACTGTGCAACTCACCCTCTCTGCCTAATATCACCATGACTCAGAGGAATTCTGATTTTGGACAGCACTAATAGTGTAATGTTTTTTAGAGAAACATAGCAGGCTGTGCCTTCTAATATCTGTTCTGGTAATGAAGCCCTTGTGAATCTATGGAATACCTGTCTGCGATTTTCTGTCTTTATTTAATCTTGTCATCCTTCAAGCATCCAGTTTCTTGGTGATTGTCTGTGAATGAGCACGCCATTTGCAGAAATCAAAATCTATTCCTGAAAAGAGAAGGGAAGAGAAAGTTTTCTTGATATGTGCTTTTGGTAAGTCGTTTATTCAGCTTCTGTTCTCTTGCTAAAGGTAGGCTTGGGTGCTTTTTAATGACTGTGTGTTTATAATAGTCAGTTACTTTCTCCTCAGAGATCTTCAGATCTTAATTAGTTTGTGTTACAAGCAGCTTTCCAGACCTAAGGCAGATGGAAAAAATGTATCCCTGAGCCCTTCTATGTCTTACTGACTTCCAGAACATATTGAAAGGTTTATTTTTGTGAATTAAATTATTTAATTTGAATCTTGTGCTAGATTATATATGCATCTGAATTTACAGACATAGTTGTAAATGTATATACACACAACATTTGTTATTAGATCTGAAAGCTGATCTACTTCTGAACATTCTGCTTTTGTTGCTCAGCAGAGATAAACAGCATGGTGCAAAGCGAGTGGGGAGAGGAAGATATGTGTGTCCAAAATGATGGGCTGCCTTCATTCATTCTTGCCATGGTGGAAGTAAGCACAATATAAATCATTAAAGCAAAAACTCACAGAAGTGTGAAATTTATTAATGAGTTTAAAGAACCGTAAAAGGAGGCTAGCATCCTAAGTCTGAGTCTGGGAGTGTGCAGCCTAAAATATTACCAAATGGAGTCTTGAAGAATTCAAGCTACTACATTACTAAATTCTGAGTTTTAAAAACAAGGTGACATCTCATTTTATTATTGTTAGAGCACCCCAGAAAAATTAAAAGGTTAGTGTACTGAATCAGAAAGAGATCTGTTGCTGGCAGCAGACTTGCAAAGTCCACTGTAAACATATTTCTGCTGTTATCACACACTGTTGCAGATAGAGAGATGCCCTTTCCTAATAAAGGGGAATCTGTAAGTAGAGGGAATAGGGAAGTAGCAATAAATTTATTGATATAAACCAGTGATTTAACAAAGTTTGATACTAAATGTGACCGCGGTTTAACAGAATTTGATGGTGAGGTACGTTTGATTATTTACTGAGAGAGCTCAGCAGGCCAGTGAAGCATCTTAGTCCACTTTTTATGGACTAAGATGATTGACCTTCTGTCATATTTGCATACCAGTGAGATGTCTGGGTCACTATTCCAGACAGCCCCTGTCTGCCATGTTGCCATCCATCCCCGAAGTCCAGAGTAAGCTGGATGAAGACATCACAGTCCCCACTGCTGTTTATGGCATAAGCAGGGGAGGAGCAAGCCACCACTCATTACTAATAAAAAGCAAAAAAACCCTTATGAAGACATGAACTCCTTAGTATGTGGTATAAAACATTATTAATACAAGTTTCCAAATTCTCCATGGGAGAAAGAATCATTCTTTCAACATCCTGGAACTCAAACCTGTGTGCTGGCTGGAAAGGGGAAAGGGCCACTGGACTTCCAGCACACTTCTGCAGCCTCTTTGAGTCAGGTCTCTGAGAAGATCAGTGGCTGAGACTCCTTACAGAGTGAATATTTATCAACATAAGCAGTCAATTCTGTGCAATCACACTAGATTCCCTTCTTCCCTTCCTTGACGTCAGGAATGCATATCACAGTGAAGAAACGCTGTATCTTTTCAGATGTGTTGATACCAGTCTTTGCAAGAATATTTAGGGGTTGGCAGCTTGAAAGGCATTTAAACGCATTGTAAGAGAACAATGCTTTGCAATGTAAAAACTGGAATTTAGTTAAAAGATAGCCAAGTAAGCCTCAGGAATAGTCCCTGCTTTTCAACTGCAGATGAAAAATATCTGGTAGGGATAGGGTATAAGCTTCAACTGAGACAGGCCAGATATGTGGCTTGCAAAGCTCTGTGATAGGAGATACACTTTATCATGGTTATAAACTTGGTTTAGGGAAAAGAAGACCGCTTTTCACTGAACTGAATAAATAATTAATTAGCCATAGTTACCCTTATTTGCAAGGATATTATTCACATTTACTACTGATTATATCAACACTTGAAAGTACTTTCTTTTATCCGAGTGCCAGGATAAGCAACACACAAGTGCTCTTGGCAAATAAATACACAGATCATGAACCACAGTCCAGCTGACCTTAATTTTCCTGTTAGTACCTACAGAAAACAAAATCTGCCTTGCATTTAGTTTAGATTTCTTTATGTTATCTATCTAAGAAAAGCTTTTGTATTTAATAAAAAATAGGTTCAGGATAAATAAACACACGAAATGGGAGACAGAAAGGATTTGCGTAGTTTAAAACCTGAGCACAGTGAGATGTGAAAAAGATGCTGGCTTTCTTGAAAGGGGAAATTCAATTTGCTGAAGCTGACATTCTCTGTAGCTACTTAAAATCACCCAGGCTGAGTACTATGACAAGGATGATGGATCATTTCTAGGTGCTCAGAAAGCTCAGCCATAACCTGCAAAAATGTTTACCTGAATGTCCTCCTAAGGAGCCCACAGCCTGGTTTAGCGAAGTGCTTTGCTTTTATTGCCTACAGATTGCTTTCTTTCTGAATGAGTAACAATGTCTCTAGGATAAAAATGTAAGTTATAAGTCACTTTAAAGCTTCAGACTTTTGGAGGACAAACATGGTTATGTTGTCATTGCCTTTCCTTATTTTCCCCCTTAAGACAGTGTAGTCTTTTGTCTTACATTTTCAAGGTTGTAGAAGCAAATGATCCCACAGAGGAATAAAAATTAAATAACTTTTAAAATTGGCTTCTCTGTGATGAAGCTCTGCCACAGAACTTGTAGAAATTGAATGAAAATGGTTTTGTAAGACTTATACCTCTTGTCAAAAACCACGCTCTTGAGTGAATTCTGAATAAGTTGGGTATAGTGGAAAGACATAAATATCACCATCTGACAGAATTAGATGCATGCCATTTTAGAAACTGGATAAATTATATGGACAGGCATTTTTCTCCTTTTTCTATTTATAGGACAGAAACTGTTGCAGAAATGTGTCCTGGCCCCTCCTCGGTGCATACAACTGCTTGAAACATACTTCTTTTTACATTTTTGGAGCTAGCCAGAAGAGTTAAAATGGCAGTATCTCTTCATAAATGTATTGGCTTCTCCATATCTGTTCATCATTGTGTATCTGCTCAATTTAAATGAAAGTATCCCCAGAATACAAATCCAGCTGAAGTGTCCTATTTCTTTTAATGCCTCTCTATTAGTGAGAAAAACCTTAATAACTCAAGTTAGTGATAATGTGAGTGCGATAAGAAAGAGTCTAATCAGACTGAAGACCCTTTAGTTATTTAATATATGCTGCTAAGTTGTAAGGGGTAATAATGTTTTACTATCTTAGGAACATTGGGTACATTGGGAACTTTACAAAGGTGAAAGAAACTTCAGTATCTGTGTTTTGTGTAAAAAGATTTACATCAGTATTGGGTGCAGCTCTTCACGTAGTCAGCTGTTATCTCCTGCAAATTCTGTAGCTGATACTACAACTGATTCATCTATCTCAAAATGACATTTAGTTTCCAGTAGAACTGCAGAAAATGTCAGTTTCTGGACTTCTACCTAATAATATGGGAAAAGCTAAACAGTATCAGAAAAGGCAATACCAACAGGACTGGCAGGACGCAGACCCTGAAATTATCATTAAGTTTCTACTTAATCTTGTCTCTCTGTCTGAATCAGCATAGTTCATTTTACAATAAATTATTTCAGGATTCTTTTGTTACTCAAGCCTGTGGGCATCATCCTAAAGCTCAGAATGTAGTACATGCCTTTTTCAGTGTGAAACAACCATCTGTTTTTTCTCCTACTCAAGTAATACTGACAAAGGACATATATAACTGCTGCAATGATATCTCAAAGGAAAACAACATTTGCTTTCTCCAAGGAATATAAATAACATATTGAAAAGTATATGAACATCCACAGCTTGTATCTGGTTGGATATAGCAGAATTTAATTAGTGAAGGTAACAAAATTTCAATGCTCTATTGGTAGGAATTGAGGTTTATATTTCCTCTTCTCTTAGCCGTGTCACTTTTCTGTGTTTCCTGTCACAGTCAAGGTTGGCTTTAACAGATAAGAAAATGAGAGGGAAATATTTGCCCAGCAGATTGTCTAAATCCTTCCTGTTTCAGGCACTTGTTGTTCCAATTTCGTGCTTAAATTAGCTGTCTTTTCCTTCTGACTTTGTCCATCCACTTCAAACTATGAATGTTTTCAGCAGGAACACCTCCTTAGTTACTGGAGGGGAAGGAAGAATTTAACAGATACTTAAGGGAATGCAACAATATCAGGGGCATAGCATAAAACCCAGAGCAGTGTGTCTGGCACACTCCTTCTTGCAGTGAAGCCTTTCCATTGCAAGAATGACTGAGTTAATTTATTTTCCATGTCACTCTACCTCTGTTACAGAATCTCTGCTTATCCTTCATAGCCTGCACCTTATAATAGTGGTATCACAAACCTCAGGCTACAGATGCCTTTGCAAAGGTTTCTTTTTGCCACCAAAGACAATGCATCCTTGAAAACATATGAGTTCCTGTTAAAGATATCTTTGTAGAATCCCAAATATAAGTTCATTTTGCTCTTAGAGGAATGGGCATAGGAAGAAATAGCACCTTTAGAAAGTTAAACTAAATTGTTTCTGTAGGGTTCATAGAACTCCATTACTATGAGCACTCATAAGCTTAAGAGCTGATGCTGTTGGCAATACTTCTAAAGCAGTGCCAAAAAACCCCCAAAACATTTTGTGTGTAAACAATAGGGCATTGCTCACTTTTCATATTAAAAAACAGAAGTCTGTTCAGTTAATTTTCTCCTGTTTTGCTTGGTTTAAGTGTTGCATGTGGGATGGAAAGTGATTTGCTTAGTGTTTAGGTCCCTTACAGACACCTGCCAGGCACTGTCTGATTTTCTGAAAGAAAAACCCAACTCAAAACTCAGTAATAGTTATGAGGAAGGTGGCCACAGAACAGCTTTCTCTCCTCCATGAAAAGCCTTGCTAGCGCAGGGCAGGGTCTGGAATCTGACTTCAATTTCATCATCAAGGCTTGATTATAAATATAAAAGAGATCAAACAGAAAAAAAATTAGAAAAAAGAACATTTACAGGATTGTTTCGAGTGTGACCACAGCTCTGGATATATTGGCATCAGGATGCAGGAGGCTGGTCCCTTTGGTAGTGGGTTTCCTATTTGGTGGAATCATCTTTGCTTCTCCCACATGCAATGTATTTATTCTCCTTCATGTCTTTGATGAAAATAAGTGTGGTAGTTTTGCCTGGCCCAGTTTTTGTCAGTGAACAGGGTGGGGTACAAAGATGGCTCCTGCATGTCCTGAATAAAGATTCTGGAAATTTTCCACCATGTCCAGCAGAGCCAGTCTCTGATGGCTGTAAAATGATGGACATGCTGCTGGCCAAACCTGGGCCGATTAGAGATGTTAGTTACGCCTCTGTGAAAACATATTTAAGAAGAAATCAAAACAATGTGAGCACGCACTTCTTTTTAGCCAGGGAAGGAGGAGGAGGAGGTAAAAATATGTGAGGGAGAAAAACATGGAGGCACCAAGTTCAGTGGAAAAGGCGGGGGAGGAGGTGTTCCAGGCGCCGGAGCTGAAAACCCTCTGCCAGCCGTGGTGAAGACCATGGGGGAGCAGGTGGTCCCCCTGCAGCCCATGG